>JAMPIV010014697.1:0-525450 GCA_024509875.1 Oreohelix idahoensis | reverse complement strand
AAACATGGATCAGGACCTGGACACGACACGGGGCAAAATTAGGCCTGATAATAAAAAGAAAAATAGATTTGATAAAGTGGACCAAATGGAATGGGAAGCCCCTTTTCACGGACAAGCTTCACTTAACTGTTTTACAATGGCCACTATGCGGAGAGTGCAAAAAGATGTCTTACCCCAGGATAAGCCGAAAATCCCTCAATCGGACTTAAACAAACTGGAGGAAGAGGATGTAGAGAGGAAATCTCTCATCAAGAATTTTAAGTGGAGAGAAAGCCCCAAAAGAAAAATTGGTAGCGGTCGTTTTGTGAATGATAATTCTGGGAGGAAAAATCATCACTATAAAGCTTCGAGTGGAAGAGACCATGCCGGTGCATGGACAAATAGGTCCACACAATTAAAGGTCCATATGTAGCTTTGTTAAGAACGTGGACTGATGAAAAGGCAGAGGAAAACATTACATCTTCATACCAATATGTGAATGAGCTGACCACTCGTTTAAAAACTGGTTGGAAACTTGCCAATGAAAATTTGAAACAAGCCAGGAAGAAACATGCTGCCTATTATAACAGGAAAGCGAAAGACAGAAATTTGGCTGTGGGAGAGAAAGTACTGCTTCTTTTGCCCGGGAGTCAGAATAAGTTACAAATTGGATGGCAGGGTCCATATACAGTTTTAGAGAAGGTGTCTAGAACAAATTATAAGATAGATAAGAAGGAGAAAGAAAAAATCTATCATGTGAATCTCCTGAAGAAATATTTGGAAAGAGAACATCAGGAAGAGACACACTTGTTGACCTTGTCCATCGCCATGGAGATGAAAAAGGAACCACTTTCATCATTTGAGTATCCATTACACCCCTGTGAGACAGCAGCACAGGTGAAAATCAGTACACATTTAACGAAAACTCAGAAAGAGAGAGTGCAACAGGTTCTAAATAATCATGCAGAGGTGTTAACAGACCGACCAGGGCATACAAACCTATTGGAATATGATATGAAACTGATAGACCCCACACCTGTCTGTATGAAACCATATTCGATTCCGTTTGCTAAGGAGAAAGCTTTGAAGGAAGAGATAGACTATCTATTGAAGGAGGGAATTATTTCGCACAGTGAATCCTCATATAGTTCCGGTGTTGTACTCTTAAGGAAGCCCTCTGGAGAACATAGACTCTGTATATCCCGGGAGCTATGCCGGCGGGAGTTTTACTCCTGGCAGGGTCACCCAAGCCGGACAGGTCCTGGGTGAGGGGCCAGACTAAATGGGCTGAGGAGTGGGTGGAACCCTATAGGTGTAGATGCAGAACCCACCGGCGAGTGGTACATGCTCTGGTCTGCACCAATCCACCCCCACTTCATGGGTTAAATGCTTTCTTGCCTCATTCTTCACTGTTTGTCGTCTATCACGCCCATGGCGACCGTTGCCTCAATTGGCTGTGTGTGGTGTACCCGGAAACGGGGCCTCCCAGTACTGAGGCAAAGTTAAGTCCCCGATGTCACTTATCGGTGCAGAATTGAGAGAGATGGCTGAGCATCACAATCCCTCCTGTGTTGCAGCATGATGAGAACCCAGCATTGCACACTGAGCTTGGGGGGATCACTTGGGCACCAGACTTAATACTGGCTCTTGACTGGATGGCCGCATGCAGGAGATTTCTACAATGGAGGGTTGGCAGGTGGTGGGTATCGGGAAGTGGCTCTGTGCAGGACGTGAGGATTCCTTGGGAGAGCCCCGAACCAGAGCACAGCATTGTGCAAGCTCTGCATAGTTGGAGAGCCCCCTGGATGACGGGGAATGCACAGTGTGCTACCCCACCTATCCCCAACTGCTAACTTAGAACCAGAAGTGGGGTCCTCTGTATGCGTGCCAGGCCAGGATAAAATGCCTGGGAAAGAGACTGGAGCTCAGAACTCCCTAACTCAAAGTTGCAGGATGGCAGAAAAGCCACGGGAAAGACAGGGCTATTTTGAAGATAACGCAACCATATTTTCACCATACGAGCTCGGACGCCGCCTCGGTAAACAAGGTCCGCGCAGAGCAGTGACACCCCCAGGCTGCTTGCGAATAGTCTACTACTGGGAACATAAACAGATTAGGGATGAGCCCACTCTCCCGTTGAACAGGTGCTAAAGTCGTAGATACTGGGCCAGAAGGCGCACCGGAAACCACAGTATCATGCAACTCGCTTTTTTTTTTTATGGAGAGTACACCGTCAAATAAATCTCGTTCTGGTGCTCGCCCTGTGGAGCTCCACCAGGCAGGTGCAGTGCCGGGCTCTGAGCCTCGACAGAGCCCACCCTCAGCTACTGGAGGACCCTCTAGACCGTCTTGTGGAGTCAACAGACGGCGGAGGAGAACTACTGACCAAAACAAAACAGAAAAAGAGAAACCCAGAGTGCCACTTGTCATGATGCACTGGAATGCAGAGGGAGTGAACAGCAAGCAGGCTGGATACAGCAAAAAGACAGAGCTGGAAAACATCTTGTATGAGAAGCAAGTCAGTGTTTGCTGTATCCAAGAGACTCACTTGAAAGCAGATCAAACCTTTAAAATAAGGGGATATCAATGCTTCAGATCCGACAGACAAGATAGACGAAAAGGAGGAGTACTTACTCTTGTAAGGAATAACATTCCTGCACACGAAAGGAAAACCTTCATGGATGGAGCAGAATATCAGCTGCTGCAGATAAAGGTAGACAAGATGGAAATAGAACTCCTGAACTATTACTGTCCGAACAACAAACCCCTGAGTCTCAGCTCTATACAGGTACCAGCCACCAACTTTATAGCAGTTGGAGACTTTAATAGCCACTCCCAGAGCTGGGGCTATAACCATCTGGATCACAGAGGTGAAGAGGTTGAAACTTGGCAAGATGATCACTCCCTAATCCTAGTCAATAATGCCACAGATACTCCTACCTTCTACTCCAGAGGATGGCACACAACCTCAACACCAGATCTTGCCTTCTCCACACCAGATATAGCTGGATCTATTAGTAGAGAAGTAGGAGACCAACTAGGGGGAAGCGACCATCGCCCAATCTTTCTTACTGTCCAGAGTGCAACTCTCAGTACAGGCCCAGCCATTACAAGATGGAACTACAAAAAAGCCAACTGGGGTTTATTCAGGCATCAGGTGAACACGCTGCTGTCTACCCTCAAGGTACAGAACAGAGACATTAATGAAGTGGTAAAAGACTTCAACAGATGCATACTACAAGCTGCAAAAGAAACCATTCCCAAAGGATGCCGGCGTAACTACATACCATACTGGTCCAGCACACTCCAAGAACGTCAGGAAGCTATGGACAAGGCTAGAAAGGACGCAGAGTCTCAGCCTTCACTTGAAACTCACAACAAATGGAAAAAGGCTGTAGCAGAGTTTCAGAGAACAAAGCTAGAAGAAAAGCGGAAAAGCTGGAGAACTAAAACGGCATCGCTGAACCTTGAGAAAGACGGCAGGAAACTTTGGAGATTAGTCAAGTCTCTAAATGAAGAGCATTCCTCACCAAGGCAGACTATCACATTGGATGAAGGTGGCAAACTTTTCAGAGGAAAACAAGCTGCAGACTTGTTTGCTAGAAGATACAGTTCAGAAAGCAACTTACCCATTAACATAGACCATCAGAGAGAGATAAGAAAAGAAATACTGGCAACCATGGGACAGACAGATACTCCTGCCCCAATGAGGGAACCCATCACACTAGGAGAACTACAGAAGGCTATTTCCAAGCTTAAGTTTCAAAAGTCACCCGGCCCAGACAAAATCAGCAACGAAATGCTAGTAAATCTGAGCTCAGCAGCAAAGACAAAACTGCTTGAGATATTCAACCACAGCTGGTTGAAAGGAACGGTACCCCAAGTATGGAGAGAAGCCATCACAATACCCATACTAAAGAAGAAAGGGAAATGTAAGACCGAGGCTGCAAGTTACGTGCCGATTACCTAGGCCAATCAGTCTCACAAGCTGTGTTGGGAAGACTATGGAGCGAATAGTCAACCACAGATTGAAAGTATAGGACCAAGTATTTAGAGTGCTGAGCAGATCCTGGGGTGCCGGAACAAGCTGGATTTAGAGAATGCTACAGTATAGAAGACCAAGTTACTTACTTGTCTCAAGCAATAGAAGATGCCTTCCAGGAGAAGAAAAAGGTCCTAACGATCTGGGTCGACTTCAAGCAGGCCTTTGACAAGGTGTGGAAAGATGGCCTCATTGCAAAACTTAGGAGAAGTGGAATCCAAGGCAACATGATGAAATGGATCCAGTCATACTTGCATACAGGAGAACTAGAGTCACTCTTGACGGTCTGCAGAGCAGAAAAGTGTTGCTCCATCAGGGGGTACCTCAAGGAGGAGTAATTTCCCCAACACTCTTCCTTGTTTACATCAATGACCTGGTGAAAGATCTCCCTGCAGGAGTTAAAGCTGCCTTATATGCAGATGACCTAGTACTCTGGTGCGCTGATGAAAATGTCACCACAGCAAATTATAGAATGCAGCGGGCAGCAGACATGCTAGTGTCATGGGCAGAGAAATGGCTTATCACAATAAACACAGACAAAACCTCCACAACACTGTTCTCCCTCGCCCCCAAGGACAAATCAGCTAACATACACCTAGGGACAACCGTGATCAAGGAAGAAAGCTACCCCACCTATCTTGGGGTGACATTTGACCAAAGGCTTACATGGAATAAGCATATTGAAAATGCAGAAGGAAAGGCCCGAAGACGACTAGGCATACTCAGAAAATTAGCAGGTACCAACTGGGGAGCAAATGAACGAAATCTAAAGAAGATTTATAATGGAGTAATAAGACCACACTTAGAGTTTAGCTCAGCAGCATGGTCATCAGCTGCTAACTCACATCTGCAGTCTTTGGACAAGGTGCAAAATCAAGCTCTCAGGCTCATTACAGGAGCCATGAAAACTACACCAATAACAGAGATGCAGAAGGTTGCTGGATTACAGACATTGTCCCATAGAAGAGACACAAAAACCATGATCCAGATGGAAAAGTACAACAGTATGCCAATGCACCCAATGAAGGCAAGACTAGATGATCTGGCATTGGGACGTCTAAAGCGTAGCAGCTTTGTGCATCGGGGGAAAAGACTTATAAGACAGCATCAAGAAGACCTATCCATGAAGACAACACCACTGAAGCCCACCCTATACCCTGTACCATGGGAGCAGGCCAGCAGTGCCCTCCAAATTAATACAACAGTCAGTGGTCTCACAAGTGGATGTGAGTATAATGATCTGCAAAAAAACGAACTGCTACATTGAGTATGATCCAAGAAAGCTATCCCGATCAATCATGGATACATGCCTATACAGATGGATCAGCAACTAATGCTGTTAGGAATGGAGGTGCCGGTATCTTTATCTCATATCCTGACAACCACTATGAGACTAGGCACATTCCCACTGGTAAATTCTGTTCCAACTATACAGCTGAGGTTCAAGCTCTAGAGCAAGCTGCAAATATGATTTATAACACCAACTCTGACTGCCACCAGGTAGTCATCCTCACAGATGCACTGTCTGTCCTGCAAGCTCTCAAGGGTGGTAAACTCCCGCATCTGAGAAATGAACTAAACAAGGTAGCTGCCAAAAAGAGAACCATACTTCAGTGGGTACCATCTCATTGTGGTGTACCCGGAAATGAAAAGGCAGATAAACTTGCAAAAAAGGGAGGAGAATGTGAACAAGAAGATAATGAAGTCACATACTTTGAGAAAAAGAGAGCTATCCAGACTATCAGAAGAGAACAGAACCAACCCAAAGACGACTATCACACTCTCGACCGGCAGGGACAGACAACTATTTTTCGACTCAGGACAGGGCATAACAAACTGAATAAACACATGCACAAGCTACGATTGTCTGCTTCACCACTGTGCACATGTGGATTAAACGAACAAACTGCTGAGCATGTTCTACAGGACTGTCCTCTGTATGACCAGTTAAGAAAGATATACTGGCCCAATGACTCAACACTAAACTCAAAGCTATATGGAGTTAAAGAGGAACTTCAAACAACAGTCGAATTCATCATGAGAACTTGAAAACGTGTGCTGTATTTCTTGGAAAAACATTGAGATACCAAGCTGATCAATGACCTAATTTAAATATTTCATTCATTCCATTTTATACACGGCGTAACTAAAGACAGATGGACTAAAGGATAGAGAGAAGGGAGAGGCATAAAGCCGAACACGTGCAACACAAAACACGCGTCGCGCGATACACAATTACTACTATCACGCGTGTAAGGCCACATGCACTAACTTTTTCAGACGGACAGTGATAAATTCACTACCCTTCCCAGAGTTAGGTTTTAAAAAACCTGGGAAACGCTTATTAGAAAAGATAACATTAGATGGGTTTACGTTTGAAAACATTACAGTACCCAGACAGCACATCTTCGAAACAGGAGGTAGAAGAAATTGCATATCTTGAACGCAGCCACTTAGCTCTTTTAAATTTGTATATTTGGGTTCCTTAGGGCTTGCTGACAAAGAATATGTAAAACGTTACGCAAATAGTCTAGGAATTAACAAGTTATACCAAAAATAAAATGATGGTGCTGTCAGACAACACCCAAAATCAGAATCGCTCAGTGGTAGATTTTTTTTACACCACCATTGTACGGGAAATGGGCCACAAGTTACATTTGAACTGATTGGCTGGAATGATATGTAAGGCTAAACACGATTAGTCGGGCTATAAATACTATCTTCGGTTGTTAGGGGAGACGTAGGAAGTTAAAATTTTTTCAAACACTTGTCGAAACGTGGCTCCATTGGCCAGACTCGCTGATATACTCACTTAGGAGCGTTAGTTCGAGACCACTAGTCAAATAAGCTTGATAAAGCAACAGTGCGTTGAAGCCAGCTCATATTTTTTGCTAAATAAAAGCCTGGAACATAAGCAGATGGGAATTTGTGCAGTAGTTGTGCCAGAATTCATTGCTAATCAACGTATCTGTGTTTGTTTCCATGAATTGTGGTAAGCTTGAAACATTCAGTATCTTTTAATGAAAATTGAATGTGAATTGTTAATTTATGCCTGTATATATGTGTAGTTCAGTAGCAAACATGATGTAAAGCCTTTAATGCTCCAGCCTGAACAGAAGGTGTCGGAGGAAAGTAAAACTGCATGGAATGGCCAAACAGTACACTGACACCTAGATTATTGATTAGACAGAAATAATGCTGGAAGTGCAGAGGCGTAGTAACCATTAAGGAGGTAAATACTGGTATAAAGTATTTCAGATGAAGCTGACAGTTGGCCTAACGCTCTGAACTCAATGTTTGTGATGTATTGTGCTCAGTGTAAAAAGAGAGTATAAATTAGTTATGAAGTAGAAGGTACATCCTTCTTGTTTTCAGGGACCGTGGTCTTGATGGTATTGAGCAGCACCTGGTCAGAGCTTTGCTGAATCCAGAGTCGGACAGCATACTCCTTGGTCCATTTAGCTATCAGTGAGGTGTCTCCAGAGCCCAGGGGAGAAATCGAGCAGAGGAGTCTTTTCCTGCCGCCATCACACAAGATAAGCTGATGTGGCCAGCTGAGCTCAAAATTATGTAACCCCAGCTTAAAATGACCTTGTAAAAATAACATTAAGAGGGGAATTAAATTGTTTTAATATCAGGAACTGAGAACATCTCCAATACTAGTCCCAATAAAGACAAACTATTGAAGTCATGATGACAAATACCAACAGAGCTTGAACAAAACAAAACCAGTATTACCTCATATTACTACTACACAACTGACACACATAGGATACTTTTAATAATATATGTCATTACCATATTCATATTGATAAATTCTGTACATATAACTTGTAAGTAAAATTGATTGTGATTCCTGGTTCCCTTTGTATTTGAATCAGGACACATATTCATTCATAACAGCAATGAATACATATTGTTATTTGAAAAGTTATCAGTGACTCCTTTAAGATATCTTTTAGAGTGTTATATGTATGTGAGTGTCACAGTGTTGTCAAGTGGGGTGGAATAAATTAAATTGTTTATCTGTCTGTTGTTGTTATGACTTACACTTCATCATACACATATCCTAGACATACAACGTAGTCATCACACTATTCCAGAATAATTCTGACTGAGGTATACATATGTGGCAGCAAGCAAGGTTATATATAATACACTACTCTTATTAGATATATATACCTTCACAGCTGATCTCAGTCAGTACACTAAGTCCCCTATAAATATTTATAACATCTCACTTCACCACAGGCTAGCAGAGATGGACATATGAGAGGAATCATCTGTCTCATGTATACAACCAGCGATCTACAGTAACAGCTAGCATTCACACTCTTCGACATATACTGAGGGAGACTGTGCACTTATGGATTTGCCCGGAATGCAGTGATGTCAATTCTGTTCAATAATAACAATCAACAATAGCATCACACTCCAGTCTACCCAGCTGTAAATGGATACCTGACTTATTGAGCTGCAGAAGGCAAAGACAGTGAGAAAGGGAACTGGTCACACCAAGCCATTAAAAAAGCTGGACCTAGTATGGTGAGGTCTCAGACAATTTACCAAGAGTTTTATCAAGCACAGATGCAGGAGCAAGTGGGAAGCAGAACATCTAGGCCACAATAAAAAATGATGCGTATTACCAGTTGAGCAGAAGTGATCAAGTGGTAATCTTCAGACTTCACACAGGTCATAACAGATTGGGATACCATCTATTCAACAAGCTAAAGATAGGAACTACTGATGAGTGTAACCGTGATACTGATATAATGACTGCTGATCATCTGCTTCAAAGGTGCCCAACATATGAGGAACAGAGAAAACACATATGGCCATCACCAGTTCCATTCCTAGGAAAACTCTACAAAGATATCAACAGCCTCAGACTGACTACTGCTTTCTTTGAACATATTCAAGTTGACGTCTGAGGTTGAACGAAGAAGAAGAAACAATTAACTCCCTTATGACAGTTTCTGCTATGGGAATACCTTTATCCTTACCGTTATAACATAATAATCTAACGTTATTAATTTATTATTCATGAACAGAAAGAATAATTTGATCCTGGAGACAAAATAATTTAAGCAGGAATGAGCATTGTCATTTTCAGTAGGATTTTACTGTACATGATTTTGGTTGCCAGCACAGTGCATAACTTCTTATTAGTCACCTTGTACAATATGCCTAACGGTACAGTAGTCCTTTTATTTATTTGTCTCATCAGAAATCCCATGGGAATTTCTCATTATCACCATCAACTGTAATCCCATCTTAACTTGTGTTAATAATTCTGATTTTACTTTATCAATAGTTTCTCTATATTACTCTAACTTTTAATCTCATATTAACCTTTATCAGTAATTCTGATTTTATTTCCATCAGTAATTCTGCCATCCCCTTAATTTATTTTTCATCACCATATCTAGCAGTAATTTCCATTATCAGGGCTTTCTCACCCCTTTTCACATAGCAGAAAATAGTATCATCAAAGTCTTAGAAGATGTGGGAAGTGACCACCGCCCTGTTTTAACAACTATTTTAACACCACAGAAGACACAGAAGTCCCTGTGTAAACCATCCTGGAACTTCAGGAAAGCAGACTGGGACCGCTACGGCCGAGAAACTGACGCTGGGTTCAGTCAAATCATTAGAACTGATAACATTAATACTACATACAACAACATGTGTACCACAATCCTAACAGCTGCCAAAAAGTGCATCCCAAGGGGGAAGCATAAGAAGTATAAACCTTACTGGACATCTGAACTAGCTGAAGCAGTCAAAGAAAGGAGAGAAGCTAGAAAGAAGGCTGAAAAATACCCTACCACCCTAAATAAAACAGAGTACAACAGGTGGACAGCAAAAGTAAGGTATGTCACCAAGAAGAATAAACGGGAGACTTGGAAAGAAAATTGCAACAAATTAGATTTAAAAAGAGAAGGGAACAAAGTTTGGAGACTCCTCAGTAATCTCGAGGGAAGCAAGAAAAAGACAAACCCAACACCCATGGTGGATGGAAGTGGTGATGATGTAACATCAAGCAGCAAGAAAGCCGATGTCTTCAACAATTTTTATGCCAGTGTAAATAAAACACAACGGAGAAAGAAACTAGACAAAATGCTCCTAAAGAACACATCCACGCGTAACATAGATCAGACCAATATTGCTGCGTTGGTTGATCCGTTCCGTCCGCAAGAACTGAGAATGGCACTACGGAAACTGGCCAAAAATAAAGCACCAGGACCAGATAAAATTAAAAATGAGATGATTTGTCAACTAGGGCCAAAGGCAAAAGAGACACTTCTATGGTTCATCAATGGAACGAGGGACAGCTACCATCAGCATGGCTGACAGCAACCATCTTGCCTATATTGAAGAAAGGGAAACCACCAGGAACACCAAAAAGCTATAGGCCCATATCCCTCACTTCATGCTTGGGCAAGCTGGTCGAGAGAATGGTAAACAACAGACTATACTGGTGGTTGGAAAGCTGGAACCTTCTGGACAACAACCAGGCAGGCTTCAGATGCAAGTGTCGCACAGATGACCCCCTCTTCAGGTTTACAAAGAATGTGATGGATGGCTTTCAAGAGGGAAAAAGCACAATAGCTGTGTTCATCGACCTTGAGCAAGCCTACGACAGAGTTTGGAGAAAGAGACTTTTGCTAAAGATGAGAAGAATGGGAATAGGAGGGAAAATGATTAGATGGATACAGGCCTTCCTAACAAATAGAACCATAGCTACCAACTATGCCGGTGCAATTTCACGGAAAAGAACGCTGGAAGAAGGACTGCCTCAAGGCTCTCCTTTAAGTTGCACCCTTTTCCTCATCTTCATTAATGACCTTGCCAAACATCTGAATGTGTCGAAGGCGCTGTTTGCCGATGACCTTGCCATCTGGACTACTGACAAATATCCCATCCTGGCAAAAGCCAAGATCAACAGAGCTCTCCTTACAATGTCAGTATATTGTGAGCTGTGGAAACTTAAAATCAATATGCAGAAAACTGTATACACCACTTTCTCCCGCAGCCACAAAATAGCAAAAAGACACATCAACATCAAACTGAGTGGGGAAACACTAACAAAAGAAGAGCACCCAGTCTATCTAGGAGTAAAACTGGACAGACAATTGAAACTAGATGGACACATCCACAACCTCAGGGAAAAAGCATGTAAGCACCTAAACCTCATCAAACGGCTAGCTAGTACAAATTGGGGAGCGGATAAACAAACCCTTCGTCAACTATATCTTGGCTATGTGAGATCAGCGATAGACTATAACCTCCCCCTCCAGACCATTGTGAGTACTAATACCATCTCAGCTCTGGACCGTGTGCAGAACCAAGCTCTCAGGTTAATTTGCGGAGGGATGAGATCAACACCCACAGCCATATGTGAGATAGATGCCGATATAGAGCCGCTGGATATCAGGCGTAAAAGAGCATTGATTGAAGCTGTAGAAAGATACAGGAGACAAGAGAAAGACCACCCAAACAAAGTACTTATTGACACTTGGAAACAAACACGAAGACTGAAACAACTATCTCTCCTGGACATAGCCAAAGAGGAAAATGATAAACACCATCTCCCGCAAGAGAGAGAATTGGAAAACAAATACTTTGGACCGCCCCCTTGGGAAAACTTCCATCAACCAACTGTCAAAACACAACTGATAGATGAAACGGCCAACAAGGAAACACTACCGACAATCTTGAAGACGTGTGCCTTGGAGACCATAAACAGCTACCCAACGTCAGCAATACAGGCCTACACAGATGGTTCAGCTTTCAAGACCACCTCTTTTGCAGGATACGGCGTCTGCATATGGTACCTGGATGGATCCTCTTATGAGTTCTGCGACTCCTGTGGTGAGAATTGTTCAAATTATAAAGCGGAGGCTGAGGCCATCAAGACAGCCATTGAATTACTACACCAACAGTTTGACCTTATGGAATGAAAGCCATCAGATATAGTGATCTTCAGTGACTCCATGTCTGTTCTGGAAGCACTTAAACAGACTCCATATGAAAACAAAGACATTTTTCTTATAGGAAGAGCGGTTCACAACTTGATCACAGCCTACTCCATCAGTGTAACCCTACAGTGGATCCCTGGACGCAGTGATCTAACTGGAAATGAGACAGCTGATAGACTTGCAAAAACAGGAGCCTCTAAACAACAAAAGGACAGACCCTGCAGCATGAGAACAGTCAAACAGATTCTCAGAAACAACACAAGGGAAATCTGGCTGAACAGATGGGCGAACGGGCCGACTGGCCGAAATGTCTTTAATGAAATGACCTGCCCAAAAGACAACGACAACATAAACAGACTCAGCAGGAGAAATCAAAGTCTTATCTTTCAGTTCCGAACAGGACACGCCAGAGTCAATAGCCATCTAAACCGTATCAACCCTCAGCACCTACCCATGTGTAGACACTGCTCTCATCCCTATGAAACAACCAGACACCTCCTCATGGAGTGTCCATCACTCACAAAGGCTAGGAAAACCCTTTTACAGACACCTCTAACAGTCACCAACTCACTATATGGAACGTTAAAACAACTGCAGAAAACCTGCACCTTTTTAAGAATGGCATTGGGCTGCCAAGAGTAGATATGCTCAGCAGCTATGGGATATCGACAACAACAACAACAACAACCCCTTTTCACCTTGTTAACAACAGGGCAGTTATGAGAAACTTCATTTTTATTTTTATTTTTTAATTATTTGTTTGTTTCCTGGAAATTGGAGGTCACACACAAAAACATTCACACAAATTTAGTTTTGATTTACTCTATTTGAACTGGGGGGAGAGAAGAAGGAGAAGGTACTATATTTGGGTATTGGAAATCTGACTTTATTTTCTTGAATTACTACACCATATGTCCTAATTATAACCCATCAAGGGTTAAACGTGATACTTTATAAAAACCCAAAACAAACATTATCACTATTAAATATTTTCTCAAGTGCAGTAAATCTCCACAAGATGTAGAATAATACATATATCTTGACTGCAATATAGAAGTGTGATGGACAGGCAGTGATATCGAAATGGCAAGGCAAGCCACCAATGCATTAGGCAATATATATGGAGGTCAAAAGAAATCAGATCCAACACAAAAATCAGAATTTTCAATTCACATGTCAAGTCAGTCTTATTGTATGGTTCTGAAACATGGACATCAGTAAAAATAACAACTAAGAAGTTGTAGACTTTTATAAGTGCATGCTTGCATGTAATAGAAGGATTTAAATGGTATGTGTCATGAACTGGTTGTAGAATGGATGTCAGTACTTATGCTCCGGCTGGACCTAGATGTGTTTATGTAAGTTGTGAGTTGAAGTTAGTTAATGTTAAGCTTGACTGTGTTCACGAATGGTATTAGTAGCAGCCGAGTAATGTTGTTAAATTCACGGGTGTGGTATCAAACGACTGGTCAGGGGTGAAAATGGGTCATGTGTTGTAGCGGATAGTCGAGAGAGATTCGAGCGAGTGAATGTTACGTTGCGTGAGAGCAGCGAATTGTATTATGGAAAGCAGATAGTGCAGGTTGAGATATATCAAGATATAGTGAGATTTGTCCATGCAAACATTGTTGCGATGATGTACATGATGCATTGTAGTATTCTTGTGATTCACGACCAAAGTGGCAGTCTGCTGATGTTATTTCTGTTGTGCTGAAGATTTGTGATATAAAGACATCGGATATCGTACTTACGTGTTAAAGTTTATTGAGTTATAAGATGTAAATAACGAGCCATGATTGTTGCTCAGAGTGTCATGTCACAATGTATGTCATTGTGCTAACACAGCTTAGCAGTTGACAGAAGGAAAAGATCACTAATCTGGAACTGATGACAAGAACCAGACACATTTCAATACAGCAGGAGATGAGAAGAAGATGGTGCTGATGTTTAGGACCCACTTTGTGACAAACTTACAGGGCAGTCCTTGTTCTGGAATCCCAAGTGTAAGAGCGGTAGAGAGAGACTGAAAGAACACATGGAGAAAAGAACCGGATACAGGAATGATAAGGGATAAAGAAGGAATAGAAAGATCTTGAAAGTTCCTTAAGTGGATGGCACAGGATAAGAGAACCTAACATAAGTTTGATGAACTCCCATGCTTCTTGGTGAGCTTAAGTAATTCACTGTTACCTATCTTCTACTTTTACCATCATCAGTACTTTCAGTACATGCTAATACATCACCTTCAGCATCATCTCCATTTGCATTTTCTGCATCTCCCAAACCATTTCAACAGCAGAGAAAGTCATGACCGTTTTTATTTGTGTTTTCTTGCTCTCTAGCTGACGGAGAACTGGTGTCTGTTGACATACTAGAATATCTGAAAACGCTGGTCACTGACCTGGTTAAAAGCTCGCCCCATCACAAGAAAATTAAAATTGTAACTGGTAAGTCAAAATCAGAATTTCGTAGAAGTATCATAACCACTGCACTTGAAGAACTACCACTGCAAGATGTGGAATCATACACATACCTTGTCAGCAATGTAGACACAGTTGAAGGGACAGGCAATGATGTCAGAATAAGAATACAAAAGGCAGGAGAAACTTTAATTGCATTGGAAAATACATGAAGATAAAAAAAAACAATAAAGTGCAACACAAAAATCAGAATGTCAAGCCAGTCCCAGTGCCATCTTAAAGCATGGGCACACTGGGCAGTGCCCAGGGGCCTCATGCTGGGATGATGCCATATTGTTTATGACACATCTCTTGGCAGAGTGAATAATTACTAGATCTCTCGCTGGAAAGGCCTGAGATTCAAATCAAACATGACGTGGGTAAGTTGACAAATTTTTTGTTGAAAGTACCATTAAATTATAAATCTATAGGTTTAATTTTATTGACTGTTTACATTTTTATTCCCGTGCGTGGTTTTAGGGCTGGTAGGGGCCCAGTGCCTACAATGCTGTTAAGACGACCCTGGCCAGTCCTATTGTATGGCTGTGAAATATGGAAAACAATAAAACAAACAAGCTACAGACTTTCATAAATGGGTGCTTCCAAAGAATGGAAGGATTGACATGGTACGACAAGGTCACCAATGTGGAACTGATGATATGAACCAGACAAGTGCCACTGCAACAAGAGATGATAAGAAGAAGCTGGCGATGGATAGGACACACACAGCAGAAACATGTTGATGACATTACAAGGCAGTCCTTATTCAGGAATCCCCAAGATAAAAGGGTCAGAGGTAGACCAAAAAAACACATGGAGAAGAGAACTGGAGACACAAACAAAAATGATGAGGAAGAAATAGAAAGAACTTGAGCTGATGGCACAGGACAGTATTTGTTGAAGGCCTATGCTCCTTGGGGAGCTGAAGGGTGATAATGGTGATAACCAAGACTTATTGTTGTTTGTGGGGGGGTCCCTGAAGAGACAAAGAACGCATAGAACCTCTGCTCTCTCAGGCATGTCATAAGAGGCACTTATCCAAGTTTACATCTGCACATATCCAAGTTTATGTCTGCACATATCCAAGTTTACATCTGCACATATCCAAGTTTATGTCTGCACATATCCAAGTTTACATCTGCACATATCCAAGTGTACGTCTGCACATATCCAAGTTTACGTCTGAGGGAGAACAAAGTCGAAGATAACCACAAGTGGACCTTGACAATCACTGCCTTGTCACTTTTTTGTGTGTGTAGTCCATCCTTGCCCATGGAGCTGAAGTTTTTGTTCCTGAGCCAAGTGTGTCATACTGGCTGATGAGAACTGTGTTGTAGGATTTCTGTAATATTGTCTACCCATCTGCCTCTTGGTCTTCTTTGTGCTCTAAAATCAGATCTTGTACTGTTGTAGGCACATATGGGTAACCGATCAGGCTCCATTCTCATAAAATGGCCCAAAAAACATTATTTTCTATGTTTCTATATATCTTTTTTTTTTTTTTTTTTTTTTTTTTGTACGCCCGCTAATACTCGAGGCGAAATCTCAGGTTTATTTTTAATGTCTAACCTGACATTGATTTTTACGTGAGTATCCTATTTTCTTGTACAGAGACAAGTGTCCCTCGCCATTCAGGCAGATACTCGCCGTTTTCGGAGGTTTCTATATATCTGATCAGGCTCCTTTCTCATAAGATGGCCAAAATAAATGTTATTTTCTATTTTTCTATACATCTGATCAGGCTCCTGAGGTTCAGAGATGTGTGCAAGAGAAACACAAAGGTACTTACTTACTTTCTTAGTCGTTCCCCTTCTACCGTGAGGTACTGGACATAAATCCAGCAACCTTGGGAGGATGAAGCTGCCAATCACACCATGTGGCAATGCTCTCTATGGTGTCACCTCAGACTGGGCAAAGAGAAGCCCTCACTGCAAGCAGAAGAGAGGAGAAAAGGCCGAAAGGAACACAAGGGAAAAAGGCAGCTGAGGGCTGTCACCTCAGGTGCGCATTCCCATAGTCAGTTATGACTGAAGGGGCTATTATTATTACTATATATTTGATCACTGGCTTCCTAGCTCGGTGGTCCATGGTTCGATCCCCAGTTGAGGTGCCATTTCCATGGCAACCAATAGCATTAAAACAGGAAATGAGTTGGTATGTATAGTTGTTACAATTGTCAGTTAACCCATTGCATTTGTATCAAAATCCTGCCATTATTTATGGAAACAGCTTTTCACTGTAGCTCCTCCCTTTAACCTTATTTAATGCTGTTGAAAATATTAATGACTGCATCATATTTCAGTAATTATTTTATAAGTTTCTGTCCTTAGGTGATGCTTTGGATGTATTAACAGATATGGCAGCCCGTGGGGAGAAATTTGATATTATTTTTTTGGATGCTAGTCAGTCACAATATTTGGCAATTTTTAAGGTGAGCAAGCAGGGTTTACAGTATTGTCACACCCCAGTCTACCTAGCTGTAAATAAAGCTCTGCCAAGTTGTTTTAGGTTGGCCTCTGTTTTGCTTTCCTTTTGGGGTCCATAGCATTGCTGTTCTTGCTATGGCATCGAGGTCACTTCTGAGGCAGCAAGGAAGGGAACTGGTCCCCCCCACCTCTTGATGCTGGACCTAGTATAGTGAAGTCTGTAACACTTCATGCCCCTGCAACAGTATCTGCTATGGGACTACCTTGACCTTCATGCAAGTTTTTGTTTTTTTTATACTGGTAAAACCTGTGGTCCTATTTGCAGTAGTGTTCCCATTTATTTTATCTTTGACTGTTTTTTTCTTGTGGCCTCATTCTATTATTACGGTGCTATTCCCATTGCTGAGATCTGGGGGGGGGGGGGGGGGGGATTTGAAGGCTGAGGAATAAAGGCCACTTGCCTATTGCTGTCACCTCACAGTATGCAGGCTGGATATTTTTATTTTAACCCCCGATAGAAAAATAACCTAGACCTTACCGGGGTTCGAACGTGTGTCTCCAGACTTCATTGACCAGTATCCTATCGGCTCAGCCACCCGCTCCCCACATTAACATAAATAATTGGTGGTGTTCTTTTTGCATATTTGTTTGGGCAAGGGACATAGTCAATGAACAAGCATTTACAAACAAGAATTGAGGTCCTTGAAGTATTCTTTTTCTTTTGTCCTTGGCAACTGGCTGACAAAGCAATCAATGACCATCACGCCAGGTGGTGCCCTCTAGGACAGCAACAAACTCCTTCCACCTTGCTCAGTCAGCAGCCATCCTTCATGTGATACCCTAGCTCCGGTTCATGCTTTGTAATCTCTGCCTCCACAGTTCTCCATCTGGTAGCTTTTAGTTGGCCTTGCTTTCACTTTCCTTGAAGTATAGGTATACAGAAACCATGGTAATTTCCTATCTTTCGTACCTTTTTGCGCCGCAGTGAATATATGTAGTTAGGTGTTGTTTTGTAGCAGTTAGGGTTAGGATTAGGGTTAGTATTATGGTTAACACTAACCCTAACACAAACCCTAATCCTAACCCTAATTCTAACCCTAATCCTAACCCTAAGCGCTACGAAACAACACCTAACTATACATATTCACTGCGGAGCAAAAAGGTACGAAAGATAGGAAATTACCGAAACCATTCTGCCGATCTCAAATTAAGCCACTTAGGAAGACCAGGAACTTGATTTGGCTGTAAGAGCTGTTTGAGAGGCATGCCTTAGAAGCATTTATCCATTATGGGAGCTTATCTCCACTACAACTGCTGGCTATGTCAACCTTTGAAACCAACTGACAGATGGAAAAAGAGCAGCCGTGCAACTACAACTGAGGTTCAAAGATGTGTGCAGGAGAGATGCAGGGGCTGGACATAAATCCAGCATCCTGTAAGGATTAACTGCCAAATGTACCAAGTGGAAATGCTCCTTACATCATCACCTCAGATTGGATGAAGAGAGGCTCTTACAACAAGTATAACAGAATAACACTTCAAAAGGAACGACAGGCTAAAAAGCAGCTAAGGGCTATCACCTCAAGGGCACATCATCCCCATAGTCATTTATGACTAAAGGAAGCTATTACTCACCCACTCAGTGCTCACTCAGTCAGTGCTCACTCACTCAGTGCTCCCTGATTATGAAAGACATCACTGATTTAGTGCTGTCTCATTCAGTGTCCACTCACTTATTCATTGTTCATTCACCTCATCAGCACTTTCTCACTCATTCATTGCTCATGAAGTCAGTGCTTATGAACAGAGTGCTCACTCACTTATTCAGTTCTCAATCACATATTAAGTACAGGATGGTAACCCTAAATCCAAAATGCTCAGAGACGGCCATGTTTTAGAAGTAAGATTTTTTAGTTTTTTGGATATCGCCCAAAAATAGCCAAAGTTTCCCAAAAAAACTGATGATCACTCAAAAGTCAGCCAAAGAAAAACTTGATTTTCAGAATATGTTAGTTTTCGGATTCTGGGTTACGGACCTGTATTCACGCACTAATTCAGTGCTCACTCACTTACTTATTGCTCTCACGCTTATTCATTCTCATTAATTCATTGCTCACTCACTAACTCAATGTTCACTCACTAATTCAGTGCTCACACACTAATTCAGTGTTCACTTAATCAGTTCTCACTTGCCAATTTAGTGTTCACTCAACTAATTCATTTCTCATGTATTAATTCAGTGCTGACTCACTATTTCAGTGCACAAACACTCATTCAGTTCTTGCTCACTTTTTCTATGCTGACTCACAAATTCATTGCTGACTCACTATTTCAGTGCTGACTAACTAATTCAGTACAAGTTTCATCCAGTGCTCACTCAAATTTCAGTTCTCACCCACTCACACTCACTCAGTTCTTGCTCACTTATTCAGTGCAGACTCACTAACTCAGTGCTCACTCACTTATTCTGTGTGCACCCACTCACTAATTCAGTGCTGACTCACCAATTTAGTACAAGTTTCATTCAGTTCTCTTTTGGTGAGTACTCACTTATAAATGTATTGCTGACTAACTTATTTCAGCTTGCATTTGAGGATGGCTTGCTCAGCCCGGGGGGCACAATACTTGTGGATAATGCATTCCGACATGGAAGCGGATACATACCATCCAGTAGAAACACTGTCACAGGAAATTTCATAAACACCGTGTCTTCAGACCTGTCACTCCATAAGGTGAGGAAGACAGAAACATTGGTTGAGAGCACTGCAACAGACAAGCAAAAAAACGTTTAGACATACATACAAAGAAATAGATAGGTACACAGAGAACACAGAAAACTGAATAAGGAACAGAGATTGAGATATACAAAGGAATAGATAGGTACACAGAAAACAAAGAAAATTGAAGAGGGACAGTGAATGACACTTTCTGAGAAATAGATAGGTAGACAGAAAATGTGGAAAATTGAGTGAGGGGCAGAGAATGAGACATGCAAAGAAATAGATAGGTAGACAAAGAAACATAGAAAATTGGGTGATGGACAGAGAAAACAAACAAACTTTATTTTCAAAGGGTTGAGAATTGGGCACACAGGCCCATCTAACATTCTGCCCTTCCTTTCTCTCATCTTTTATACTGAATTCATTTAGTCTTACATGCATTTTAAAAATTCAACGTTGTGAAAGTAAAATAACAGTATTCACAGTATCTAACTATAATCATGAAATAAAATATGTTGAAAAGTACAAAAATCATCATTAGAACCATTAGATATTATATACGTATGTATCTGGAAATAAAATCAGAGAATGAGGTTGACAGAGAAATAGATAGGTAGACAAGGACACATAGAAAATTGGTTGAGGGACAAAGAATGAGATTGACAGAGAAATAGATATGTAGACAGTGAAACATTGAAAATTGCATGAGCGATCGAGAATGAGGTTGACAGAAATTGGTAGGTAGACAAGGAAAAATAGAAAACTGAGTGAGGGACAGAGAATGAGGTTGACAGAGAAATAGAAAATAGACAAGGAAACGTAGAAAATTGGGTGAGGGACAAAGAATGAGGTTGACAGAGAAATAGTTTGGTAGACAAGGAAAAATAGAAAATTGAATGAGGGACAGAGAATGACGTTGCCGGAGAAATAGATAGGCAGACAAGGAAACAGAAAATGGAATGAGGAACAAAAAATGAGGTTGATAGAGAAATAGATACTGGGAACATAGAAAATGAAATGAGGAACACAAAATGAGGTAGATAAACAAATAGATACTCAGACAGACCCAGCATACTATGAGTCTTCTTCTTCTTCCTCGTTCGTCCTGAAAAGGACGTTGGTTTAGTTGTGTCTGTTTACAGCGGAGCTGCGATATCTGCGCCTTTCGGCCGGCACATCCGACTTCAGCACGGCATTTTTTGGGACCGGGTTTGCCTTCCCTCTTCGATCCCTACTCTCTCAGCCAGACTGCAGTGATGCAGCCTGTTTCCAGGACCACCACGTGGAGGTGGAATAGGGTCTTAGTCAGCTCTGGTTCGCTGACCCTGACGCAAGCAGTCAAGCTATGGGTTGCTGACTGCATTCTATACTATGAGTGTATATTTAAATTTATAATTTAATGCATATTAATGCCCTTTGGGTCATTTATCGGTCATTTTATACGTGAATGAGCATTTTTAAAGTTTATAAAACGTTACATTCTAAATTAAGCATTCAGTCTTAAAGTCATGAGCAAAGTAAAAAATGTTGGGCTCAATGGTGAAAGCTATTAAGTAGTTAATTAACAAATTAATGCTCCTAACGATAGCCAAACTGCATTAGAAAATAAATCTCTACAAGATGCGGAATCATGTAACTATTTGGCAGTAGTATAGACAAGAGTATCTGACTGGCAGAGTGGTTAGAGTGCTGATCTCTCGTGGCAAAGGTGCCAGGTTTGATTCATGGTATCATCACGCTTCAGTCTGCCCAGCTGTAAATGAGTACCTGGCTTTGCTCTTGAGTTAGGGAAGGAAAAGACAGCGAACAAGGGAACTGATGACCCACCTCTAAACCTAGAGTAGTGAAGTCTGTAACACTTCACTTCCCTACGACAGTATCTGCTATGAGACTTCCTTCATTCCTTTAGTATCTTCTTCTTCTTCTTTGATCCTTAGCCGCCGACCGTCAAAGCAGTCAGTGGCCATTACGCCTGGTGGCGTCTTGTAGGGCAACAACAAATTGATTCCACTTTGCTCAGTCGGCGGCCATCCTTCGTACAGTGCCCCAACTCTGGTTCATTCTTTGCATCTCAGCCTCCACAGTCCTTTAGTATAGACATAGTTAAAGGAACAGACAATCAAATCAAAATAAGAATATCAAAGGCATGAGGAACTTTCATTGCATTGGGAAATATATGGAGATCAATTGAAATCAAGTTTAACACAAAAATAAGAATCTTCAATTTTCATGTCAAGGCAGTCCTATTGTATGGCTCTGAAACATGGACAAACAATAAAAACACCAACTAAGCAGTTACAGACTTTCATTAATGGATATTTTTGCTTAGAACAGAAGGATTGAAGTGGTATGACAAGATCACCAATGTGGAACCAGATAGGTGCCAGTAGGACAAGATCACCAATGTGGAACCAGATAGGTTCCAGTAGGACAAGATCACTAATGTGGAACCAGATAGGTGCCAGTAGGACAAGATCACCAATGTGGAACCAGATAGGTGCCAGTAGGACAAGATCACCAGTGTGGAACCAGATAGGTGCCAGTAGGACAAGAGATATGAAGACATTGCTGCCGTTGGATAGGACACATATTGAGAAAATCCTGTTCACAGCATTACAAGGAAGTTCTTTTTTTCTGGAGCCCCCAGGGTAAGAGATGTACAGGGAGACCAAAAACACACGGGAAAGAAAACTGGAGAGAGAAGTGAAGGATAGAGATGACATGGACAGATCTCTAGGGGATGGCACAAGCACAGGAAGATTTGGCACAGATTTGTTGACCTATGCTGCTCGGTGAACTGATGGCTAAGGATAATAAATAAAGACAAAGTTGGAGACAGGACAATGGTATCAAAACTAGAATACAAAAGGCAAGAAATAATTTTAAAGCACTGGGAAATACCAAAATCAAAATAAATTAAGACCAATGCAAAAATTGGAATCTGCAACTCAAGTTAGTCTTATTTTATGGCTGGGAAACATGGAGAACAGCAAAGGTGACAGCTGAGAAGGTGTGCTTGCGCATAATGGAGAATTTGAGGTGGTCTGGTGGGATTGTCAATGTTGGGTTCATGGAAGGGGCCGGTTGAGATGGGATGTGAGGAGAGGATTCTAGCACTGAGTGGAAGACACAATGGTGGAAACACTTGTGGATTTGCAGGGCAGTTTCTTTTCTGGAGTCACCAGAGTGAGAGAAGTGGAAGGAGAGGTGGCACCTGGAGAGGTGAGCCAGAGACAGGAGTGAGGGGGGATGGAAAGGACATGGAGCGACCTTGAACTGATGGCATAGGATAGGACGGCTAGGCATGACTTTGTTGAGGGCCAATTCTCTACATTGAGCTAAGTGTAAGTAATGAAGAATGAGTAAGTTGAAGTAATTGAAGAGCTTGGAGAATATTAGTCATCATTGTCATCATCATAATCTTCACCATTGTCATCATCATGCTCCCCATCATCTTCATCCGCATCACAATCACCCTCCTCCTAATCATCATCATAATAACCATCCTCCTCCTCCTCATCTTCATCATTTTCATCAACATCATCATTTCCCTCCTAATCATCATCATCACTCTCTTCTTCCTCCTAACCACCTCTCGATGCCGGACCTAGTACGGTGAAGTCTCTTACACTTCACTCCCCAATAGCAGTATTTGCTGTGGGACTACCATACAGGATGGGGTAACCAGCCCCACGCCCAAAACCTCCTTTGTTGCTTTTTATGACATGCATTGCAGTTTAAAGTGTTATTATTCTTCGCTCCCCTTTAAAACCCCGGTAACACATGAGAGCTTTTTAGTTATGGGTAATTAGTTGTGTGTAGTACCCAGGGTAGTACCCTCTCCCAAAGAAAGGCAATTTAAAACTGTGTACCAGCTATCGTACTATTGCTTTAATAAGTCATGCCAGCAAAATCCTCTTGCGGATTATCATGAAGAGGATAGAAAGAAAGCTAGAACATGAAATACATGAAGTACAGGCGGGTTTTAGACAAGGCAGAGGTACGAGAGATCACATTTTTAATGTGAGAAACATCCTCGAGAAATGCAGAGAATACAGTGTAGATCTTCATGCCTGTTTTGTAGATTACACCAAGGCCTTCGACTGCGTACAACATGAGAAATTGTGGAACATCATGAGAGACATGGGATTTCCAGCGCATTTGATCCATCTAATTGAAACACTATACCATGAACAACAAGCAGCTGTCAGAGTAGCGGGAGAAACATCAGGATGGTTTGAGGTGAAAAGGGGAGTTAGACAGGGTTGCATCCTCTCGCCATACTTGTTTAACATCTATGCAGAAAATATAATGAGAAATGTTCGGAGTGACCAAGAATGTGAACATTGCGATCCATTCACAATTGGTGGAAATGCGATCCCAGAACTCGGGTACGCAGATGACACAGTTATTCTTTCAAACAGTGCCAAGGGACTAGAACAGTTAATCCTGTATGTCAAAAAACACAGTGAGGATCAGAACCTTTTTCTGAACACAAAAAAAACAAAACAAAGATTATGTCCACAGACAAAACAAGATGCCAACCAAAAATTACCATCAATTATGAGGAAATTGAAAATGTCACAAATTTTGAATATCTTGGCTCCATAATTAACAACAATGGAGACTGCTCAAAAGAGGTCAGAAGGAGACTGGCCATAGCAATGCAGAGGTTAAATAAAATGATGAACCTATGGCATACCACCAGCAAATTTTATTAAAAGTAAAACTTCTGAGAACGTGCATCTTTCTGGTAGCAACATATGGATGTGAATCATGGACCATTACTCAAACATTAAAGAAAAAAATCGAATCTTTCGAAGCAAAGTGTTACAGAAAAATTCTCAGAATATCGTGGACCAAGAAGAAGAAAAATATAGACATCCTACACGACCTGAACATCGAGGAAAACTGGCTCATAAACAATATCATGTCCCGGAAACTGAAATATTTTGGCCACATTAAACGTCATATTGGCTTAGAGAGAGCAGTGATGGAGGGTATGGTATCTGGAAGGCGAGGCAGGGGCCGACCAAGACGACGGTGGACACAGGACATTGAAGACACCTTGAACATGACAATGGTGGAGGCAGGAGGGCTGGCTAGAGATCGAGAGTCTTTCAGGCGGGCTGTGATGAGAGCGACGTTCTACAATGGACATGCTACATGATGAGTACCCAGGGGTCTCTGATAAGACAAAGAATAGGCATACTGTCCTCTCAGGTGCCTCATGAGAAGCAGATTATAAGAGATTGTTCGTGGGTCTGGCAATCTTGTTATATAAAACAAGTTGTTACTGAAACCACTGCTGCAAGTGCACATGAATGCTTTGATGTAGGTTTCTTGCAGTGGTGACTCCTCCACAAGGATGTACGTGGGGGGGTCCTGGCAACCTCATCATGAACAACAAGTTGTTACATAAACCACTACTGCAAAAGCACATGAATGCTTTGATGTAGGTTTTCTGCAAGGCAGGTAGCTGCAGTTGTGGTTCCATACTCCATGACGGACAAAAAAAGAGCAAAGAAAGAATAATGTCTTCATAGATTTCGTAAATAAAACAAAATAGCTTAAGTATTTGTACAAGACAAGATTTTTCTTTCGTTTGTCTGTTTGTCTTTTTTTGGTATGTTTTTATTTTAGCCTTAAAGCCAGACAACAAATAAGGGAAAGTTTATTTGTTTCAGATTTTTGGTATCAAGACGTTTTTATAACATTGAAAATATTTCAGGTCCTGATTCCATTGCGAGACGGAGTTTTGATGGTCCGAAGACTCTCAGATGTAGAAGGCAGCATATAAGGAAGTTAATTTTGCCAAAAAGTTGAAGTCCTTAAGTGATACTGGAAAGATATCATTTTATCAGAAATGTGTAGATTTTAGGTATAGTTTCCTTGTAGGATAGTATAGTATGTCCTTCCACTAAGTGTTGTGGGAATATATACCTTCTGTTCTTATGCAAGATGTGTCTTCGACGATATCAAACCATGAATTTATTTAGGATTTTGCTAATGCTGTCTATCCATCATCCAGTTAGACCAGAGGGTTCTCAAACTTTTTGTTGCATATGGCCCACTTCTGAGCCTCATTTACCTCTGTGGGCCCACCCCCTTTCATAGTCGCTGTTAGCTTGAAAAAAGGTACTTTACCATCTTACTGTGGCCCCCTTGAAATATGGCATGGCCCCCTAGAGGGGCCAAATGGTTCATGTTGAGAACCACTGGGTTATACAGTTGCTAGTTCTGAAAGCTTATTTTTATTTTCTAAATTAATGAAGAAATATACCCCGTTCAACCTCTTAAGGGTTATAATTAAATAATGAAGGAAACCTGAGCCCAGTGAGTAGTAAATAAATAAATTAATATAAGTAATTAACAGGCACAGTTAGGGGTGCTAAAATGGATGTGCGTCTTTTCACGATTTACTGTCACAGCAAAGCAATGGCACCATTTGGATCGTCCTTGGTTCGATTCCTAGTGAGCCTATCACATTTCTTTCCTGTTGTCTGGTGTCCCCTTTTAGTTTCTGTCATCGAGTACCTGTTAATTACCTATACTTATTTATTGGGTTATAATTATAATATCATCATCTTCGTCTTCATCATAATCTTCATTATCATCTTCATCATCATCATTTTTCCTTGTTCGCTCCCTACGGAGCATGTACCCACCACTTCAGCTTGTCCCCTTGCAGGAAGCCTGCACAAAGCATTCACATGCTGTTGTAGTGGTAGTTTCTGTACTAATGTGTTTTACATGATAAGGTAGCCAGCCTCATGTTAGTTGTCTTGTACGACATGATAAGGTAGTCAGCCTCATCCACAACCTCATGTTAGTTGCCTTGTATGACATGATAAGGTAGCCAGCCACATCCACAACCTCATGTTAGTTGCCTTGTACAACATAAGGTTGTCAGCCACATCCACAATATCATGTTAGTTGCCTTGTATGACATGATAAGGTAGCCAGCCACATCCACAACCTCATGATAGTTGCCTTGTATGACATGATAAGGTAGCCAGCCACATTCACAACCTCATGTTAGTTGTCTTGTATGACATGATAAGGTAGTCAGCCACATCCACAACCTCATGTTAGTTGTCATGTATGACATGATAAGGTAGTCAGCCACATCCACAACCTCATGTTGTCTTGTATGACATGATAAGGTAGTCAGCCACATCCACAACCTCATGTTAGTTGTCTTGTATGACATGATAAGGTAGTCAGACACATCCACAACCTCATGTTAGTTGTCTTGTATGACATGATAAGGTAGTCAGACACATCCACAACCTCATGTTAGTTGCCTTGTATGACATGATAAGGTAGCCAGCCACATTCACAACCTCATGTTAGTTGTCTTGTATGACATGATAAGGTAGTCAGCCACATCCACAACCTCATGTTAGTTGCCTTGTACGACATGATAAGGTAGCCAGCCACATCCACAACCTCATGTTAGTTGCCTTGTATGACATGATAAGGTAGTCAGCCACATCCACAACCTCATGTTAGTTGCCTTGTATGACATGATAAGGTAGTCAGCCACATCCACAACCTCATGTTAGTTGTCTTGTACGACATGCCTGGGGGTCGGGTAGTTCTGTTCTTTCATTGTCTCATGAGAGATGCCTGGGAACAACACGAGACAGTGCAGATTCAATCAGTACCCTTTAGCTCCCCGAGGAGCATAGGCCTTCAACAAACACATACCAAGTCTTCCTGTCCTGTGCCATCTGCTCAAGTTCTTTCCATGTTTTCCTCATTTTCACCTCTGTATCCGGTTCTCTTCTGTGTGTGTTTTTTGGTCTACCTCTGCCTCTCTTTCCCTGTGGATTCCAGAACAAGGACTGCCTTGTAATGCTATCAATAGGTTTCCTCAATGTGTGTCCTAGCCATCGCCAGCGTCTTCTTCTCAACTCTTGTTCCACTGGCACTTGTCTGGTTCTTGTCATCAATTCCACATTTGTGACTTTGTCATACCATTTCAGTCCTTCTATTCTACGCATTGCTTTGTTCATTCTGTTGTTGATGTCTTTGCTTGCTTCGCTGTCTGGTGTTACTATGCATCCTAGGTATGTGAAGTTTTCTGTCTGTTCCAGTTGCTGATTCCTTACTGATATGGGCTCAGGGTTGCTCACATTGAGCGTCATGACCTCTGACTTCTTTAGATTGATGTTCAAGCCCACCTGCTGGCTATACTTATTAAGTCTATCCGTTTTTTCCTGGATGTGTTGATGTGAATGTGCTAGTAGTGTAATGTCATCTGCATATTCCAGATCTTCCAATATAGAAAATGTAGTCCATCTTATTCCTCTTGCACTGCCCTCTGTTGTCTGGCACATCACCCAGTCTATGACTGTTAAAAATAGAGTGGTTGATAAGGGGCATCCCTGTCGTACTCCTGTCTTCACCTCAAAGGTTAGGTTGCTCTGCCAAACACTACACGTAAAGTTGGCATAGAGGCTTTTTATGATTGACACTATGCAGCTTGGAATTCCATAAGCCCTCAGTATTTTCCATAAACTGCCCCTATGTATACTGTCAAAAGCCTTTTCAAAATCAAAGAAAGCAAGAACAGCCCTTTTTAGTCTAAACAACATCTGGAAGTCCTCTCAGTACAGCACAAGGACAAAATTAAGATTATATCAGAGCTGTGTGCTTTCTGTGCTTCTCTATGGTGCGGAATGCTGGACAGTTACAGAGAAGGAAATGTCGAAATTATCATCTTTTCACACAACATGCCTAAGAAAAATTCACCGAATCTTTTGGCCGAATACCATCACCAACCAAGATCTGCTTACTCGGAGCAAGCAAGAGGGCATGCACACCATCATAGCTGTCAGATGCTAGAGCTGGGTTGGCCATGTCCGCAGAAGAGACCCCGATGCCATCACAAGAACAGCTATGCTATGGACCCCTGAAGGAAAACGAAAGAGAGGCCAACCAAAAACAACTTGGCGGAGGACTGCGGAGGCTGAGATGCAAAGAGTGAACCAGAGTTGGGGCACTGTACGAAGGATGGCCACCGACTGAGCAAAGTGGAATCAGTTTGTTGTTTCCCTGCAAGACGCCACCAGGCGTGATGGCCACTGACTGCTTTGATGGTCGGCGGCTAAGGATCAAAGAAGAAGAAGAATTCTACGCAAGCACTCGTTTATAAAAGTCTGTAGCTTTTTGGTTGTTGTTTTTGTTGCTCTCCATGTCTCAGAGCCATACAATAGGACTGACTTGACATTTGAGTTGAAGATTCTTATTTTCGTGTTGGCCTTGATTTCTCTTGTTCTAGCTAGGATATATAGTGACTATAATTGTTCCGTGTAGTTCTAGGGCAGTGTATCCCTAACTTTTTCAGGTCACCACCCCCCCATTGGCTCCCAGAGAACATTCCTAGTGCCCCTTTCATTTCCCACCTTACATATCTGGTCTATGTCTCATTCATGTTCTCTCTCAAATCTACATTGTTTTCTCTAACAATGCTACACAATATTTGAATCTAACAATGCTACACAATATTTGAATCTAACAATGCTACACAATATTTGAATCTAACAATGCTACACAATATTTGAATCTAACAATGCTACACAATATTTGAATCTAACAATGCTACACAATATTTGAATCTAACAATGCTACACAATATTTGAATCTAACAATGCTACACAATATTTGAATCTAACAATGCTACACAATATTTGAATCTAACAATGCTACACAATATTTGAATCTAACAATGCTACACAATATTTGAATCTAACAATGCTACACAATATTTGAATCTAACAATGCTACACAATATTTGAATCTAACAATGCTACACAATATTTGAATCTAACAATGCTACACAATATTTGAATCTAACAATGCTACACAATATTTGAATCTAACAATGCTACAAAATATTTGAATCTAACAATGCTACACAATATTTGAATCTAACAATGCTACACAATATTTGAATCTAACAATGCTACACAATATTTGAATCTAACAATGCTACACAATATTTGAATCTAACAATGCTACACAATATTTGAATCTAACAATGCTACACAATATTTGAATCTAACAATGCTACACAATATTTGAATCTAACAATGCTACACAATATTTGAATCTAACAATGCTACAAAATATTTGAATCTAACAATGCTACACAATATTTGAATCTAACAATGCTACACAATATTTGAATCTAACAATGCTACACAATATTTGAATCTAACAATGCTACACAATATTTGAATCTAACAATGCTACACAATATTTGAATCTAACAATGCTACACAATATTTGAATAGCATAATGCAGTTAATTACCAAATATTAGCAGTACCTACTGAAAATCTTCTCATGCACCCTGGTACGCGTACTCCAGATTGGGAAATGCTGCTATAGGGCATATAAGAAACTGACCACAAATACAAAATTGGTGCAACAGATCTCTGCACCTGCGGTACGAGCCCGATGACGGCCGAACACCTCCTGCAGTACTGCCCAACCAACAGTAATGAACGGAGAGCATATGGCAATAACCCACTTCTGTCAACAAAAAACTGTTTGGAGATGTCGGGAACCTTGAGTTGACTACTGCCTTTATTAAAGTCATAAATGTGGAAGTCTGAAGGCGAACGAGGAAGAAGAAGATAAGAAACTGGAATGAGCGACGTTAGGGAATAGCGGTATGTTATGGCTTGCTCAGGCTACGTTCTTTTGTAAGTGCTCACATCAGGGCACTGTATAATCAAACCACTTTTACATGTAAGCATTATATTAAGTAATTTTGTTGAATTTAGCTTGACAAAAATCCTCAACCACCGTCCTAACTACTATATGCTCCCCTGTTGCCCCCTTTTCCATTATCTCCCCCAATGCCCACAGGGAGGGCAGTACTGCCCACTTTGAGAACCACTGTTCTAGGGGATCTCAGAAGGAACAAAGAAAACATAACACTACATCACCCGCAAGTATGTCATATTCAGCGACTAATATAAGGTTGTGTGTGAGGGTTGGCAACCTCATCTTGTAAAACAAACTGCCACATTAACCACCAGTAGGACAGTGGTTAGTGCACTGGCTTCCTAGCTCGGTGGCCCATGGTTCGATCCCCAGTTGAGGTGGGATTTTTTTCGACCACGAACGGCTCCGGGGTCGACCCAGCCTCATGAATTGGGTACCAGAACAACTCTGGGAAGGTTAAGGCGGCCAGCGTGATGCTGACCACATCAACCCTAGTGTGCCGATGGTCAAGAACATATGGGCCTAACACCGTATTCCCAATATGCCTCAATGGACGTGTAACGGGATCCTTTTAACTACCACTGCAAGATCATGTGACTACTTGGGGCAGGCTTCCATACTGAGTGTAAAGGAAAACTATGATTTTAACGATAGCTTCAGATAATTTGTTTTGCCGCCAATTACTTTAGGCATTACTTCTCCTTGCCAGTTACTGCATGTTAGGTTAATCAAAATGCCCTGCTACTGTTTCAGATGTGCAGACCTTCATATTCTGTCACTGCGTTGTTAAATAAGTGCGTCTGTGATCTCGAAGTTTTGATACATTTTTTTGTGAATTTTTTTGTGGTTGGTTTCAAGAAGTAACTAATTTTTAGTTTTTGCATCTTTTTTTTTTTCGTCGAAAAACAAAATAAAAATTCATAACTATTTTATTTACAGACCGATTTTGATGATATTTTTTTTTGTTATTTTGTTTTTTATGTACTTTCTAAATATCTTATTGAATTGTCTATTTAACAAATATGAAAAACAGTTTGTGACCTTCTACTGGAAGGTATTTGACCATATGCTTGCCAGAGACGTATATGTACATTCAGGGAAGTATCCTAATGATTATAGGATGATAACGGATGCTTGTGTACTTCAGAATTAATTAGCAGACTTAGACTGTACAGATGGCACGATAGGTGACCATTACTGCCTGAACTTTGATGGCCCATGAGAGGAGGCCTATATAATACAGGATACGCTGGAAGTGTATTATCTTGTGAACACATTCATGTTGGGGAATCATATTCTCTTGACATACATATCGTAGAAGATATCAATAAATTTAATTAATTGTCTGAAGCAGTGAACTTCATTCATTTCATGTATTTGCTGTTTGGCGTAAGCCAGTTTGCTACCCTAGATTCATTTGGCTAATATAAACTAAACTAAAATCAGAAAGGAATGCCACACATAGCCTTTTTCCTGTTTAGTGAGATCCCACTTTTGTGTTTCAAACCCAAACTATTGCTAGTAAGAAAATAAAATGGACTCAAGAGGCATCCCTGTCGCACCAGTTTTTATCCTAAACTATTTTGTAAGTTGTCCTTCATGACAAACTCTGTATGTCATGTCTTCATAACTTTTCTTTATTAAGTTAATGATCTTCTGGGGACTCCATAATGTGTCATCAATTTCCAAAGTTATTCTCTGTCTAAGCTGTAAGGCCTTTTCATAACCCACAAACTTTATGTACAGAAGTGAGCTCATTTCTAGACTTTGTTCATCTTTATTCTCAATGTCGCTATCAAACTTCTGCAGAGTATGTTTTGTTGAAAACCTGCTTGTTCATCTCTCAGTTTTCTGTCCATTGTCTCTTTAAATCTCTCAAGAATGATTCTGTTTAATATTTTTCCTGGCACTGATAGAACATTATTCCTCTGGAATTTGTACACTCTTTCCCAACTTGACCAGATAACATTCCTTCCATTCAAATGGTTTTTCTTCTCTCTCCCAGACTTTCCCAAGCAGTTTGTATATCTCTGTAGGTGTCATTATCTGCTTTGATAGCCTCTGCTGGAATGATATCTGATTTTCCATCTTTTAAAGCTTTAAAGCTTGTTTTACTACTTCCCTATTTGGTCATTCACAATCAATTTGTAGCTCCTCTTCTGCTGGCCGGGTGTCTTAAGGGGTCGGGGGGAGTTTGGTGGAGCTAATCTGTTGAGAAGTATTCTGTCCATCTCTTCTTTTGTTCTTGTATAGTGCTAAGCACTTTTCCATTTTTTCTTTGATAGGCCAATTTCTTGCTTATATTTCCCTGCTAGCTTTCTTAATTGTTGCACCAGTCCCTCATAAATCCTTTGGCAGCAACTTTCTCTGCTTCCTTTGCTAACTTCTCCATATATATATATACGGTATATATTTCATCTTGTCTCTTTTGATGTTTCTTCTTCCTTATTTGCATCTATGCAGACTTCATGAGGCTTAGCTTTGGAGCTCCTGGTTATGCTCCTTGACACAGTATGAAATGTAGATAGTGGTGTCTCAGTCCTCTTGACCAGGAAAGAGAGTGAGAGAAGGATGAGGTACTGACTATGGACTTATATTGTCTAAGACATGATAACCACTATTGCTACTTTCACCATTTCTGAAAACAGTACAAGCAAAAACAAACTTGAGTAGTCTTTCAATCTATTAACATTACAATAAGTACACAACTGACAATAAGATAACATTACCAGCAAAGTGCAAAGTGTTGTGTAATATTAGGCCTGACTGTTTGTCAGATGTTGTTACTTGTTATTTGTTGTGACGAATCAGGTGTGCACTTTTAAACTTTCATCCTCTCCGGCAGTATCACTTCTTTTCTTCATTTTCCCCATTCATCGTCCTATTATTGGCATATTTTATGCCTTACATTTTTGCTCTGACCACTCCCAGACTTGTTTACATTTTGCCATGTGAATTGTAATAATACTAGGCTAATTAAACAGGTCAGCAGATAATACGTTTACCACCTATGATTGATACGATATGTGCAGACGCAAGGTGGTAGCGCATGATCAATGAAAAGAAAGCCATATTGTTTGTCTGAGCTGCCGGTGATCCATATCTGACCGTCTGGCGGATGCATGAAAATACAGATGATTATACGTAATCGTTTCCGCTGGGCCATCTTGTTATCAATATTACCGATAATCTGTCTGGGGAGGCAATATTGGTGGGAGAGTATCTAGACAGGAAATAAGTTCACAGATTTGTTGGTGAGTTTGCTTAAAGATGTAATCGGAAATATTACTGCCTTATTAGAAAGAGGTCTTACTTACTTAGTCGTTCCCTTTCTACAGAAAAGTGTAGAGGTTTGGAAGAGAGAGCGCCAGATTATCCTATTGGCTGTCTTCCTCCTGGCATGGTTCCATTCTAGTCCTCGGTCCTTCAAAGATCGTCTAATGTTGTTCTCCCAGCGGACTCTGGGTCGTCATGGGGGTCTGGATGCCTGGCTCTTTGTTTCCCATGCTTGTCGTGGTAGCCGATCTTCTCCCATTCTGCAGACATGGCCAAACCATCTTAGTTGGGACTGTTCTACTTGGGGTCTGCAGGGGGTGGGATTTTAGGCCTTGACGTATCATCTGGTTGCAGACCATGTCTCTTGTTACTTCAACCACCTTCCTCAGATACCTCATTTCTGAGGTTTGGATCTGGCTTTTGTGGGTTGTAGTCATTGCCCATGACTCACATCCATAGGTCAAGACTGGGGCATAGGTGGACCGGTATACAGCCATCTTTGTTTTCTTACCAACCTCTCTCTTGCTTTTCGGGTGGCCAACTCTTCTTTTATGCCTCCCTTTCAGTCTATAATAGCTCCGAGGTATTTAAAGTGGTCGACCTGCTCCAGGACCTGTTCTCCCAGCTTAATCTGATGTCTTCTTTCTTCTTGTGATATCACCATGGATTTTGTTTTAGAGCTGCTTATGACCATCCCTCTCTTCTCCAGCTCTTCCTTCCAGACTTGCAGGTTGGATTGGAGATATGCCTCTGATTTAGCAATCAGGACAACATCATCAGCAAATGCCAGCTCTGAAATACAGACCTGTCTCATCTTCCAGTACCCCACTGAATACTTTCTTGTTCTCTCCTTACATGCCTTGATGACATCGTCCATGACGAGTATGAAAAGATAAGGTGACAGGATATCACCTTGTCTTACACCAGTGGTGGTCCTGAACTCTTCGGACTTATGGTTTGTTGTCCTCACATAATTTCTGCAAGACTTGTAGAAGCTCGGTATAGCATGAATCAGAAGTGCTGGAATGTTATTCCTTGCCAAACCGTCCCAAAGTTTGCTCCAGGGGACCCTGTTAAACACCTTTTCCAGATCTATGAAACAAAGATGGATCTCACTCTTAATCTCAAGGGCCTTTTCACTCAGCTGCCTGAGTGTGAAGATTAGGTTTTGAGTACTTCGGTTTGCTCGGAATCCGCACTGGACCTCATCCAACTGTAGCTCAGCTAGGCGTCGGAGTCTCTGCTCTATGATTCTAGAGTAGGTTTTACCAGGGACACCGAGAAGGGATATGCCTTATGTCGTGAAATATTCTAATTCACATATATAAATTAAAAGGTAAATGTAAAGCCTAACAAATAAATTTAATAAAAGAAAAGAGAAATGGTAAAAGAACAGTGCTGTCACAATGACTGTACTCGAAATCCCCTTGTTTTCTACTTCGTCTGCAAATTGTAACGCTTTCACGTTGATAGTAAAAGCCTACTGTATTATTACCCGCTTTCTTCAATGAAACGTGTACTGTATTTCTTGGAAAAACCTTGAGATACGCAAGCTGATCAATCACCTAAATTTAATATTTCATTCATTCCATTTTATACACGGCGTAACTAAAAGACAGATAAAGCAGGAGAGAGAGAGGGGCGAATGAAGGCAGGAAGCATGCAATACTAAACACGCGTCGCGCGATACACAATTGCTGCCATCACGCGTGTAAGGCCACAAGCACTGGCTTTTTTTCAAATCGTCAGTGATAAAAACCCTACCCATACCAGAGTTAGGTTTTTAAAATCCTGAAAAACGCTTATTGGGAATTATGACAATATACTGGTTTACGTTTGAAAACATGACAGTACCCAGACACCCTCAAGTTTGGAAGTGAGAAGGTAGTAACAGCACGACTATCCTAGAAGAAAATGCATATGGGCTCCATTAAATTCGTATATTTGGGTTCCTTAGGGTTTGCTGACAAAGAATATGTAAAACGTTACGCAAATAGTCTAGGAATTACCAAATTATAACCAAAATAAAATAGTGGGGGTGCCTGACAGCATGAAATCATTTCTGCTCATAAAATTTTTTTTATAACGTGTTTGAAAAAAACATTACGTTACGGAAATAGCCTACCATGTTAACTCCTATTTGATTGGAGCGCAACAAATATAAGACTAAACACGATTGGTCGGGCTATAAATACTATCTTGTGTTGTCAGGGGAAAACGTGAAAAGGAGTACTTTTTTGAAAAGATGTGTAGACATGGTTTGATTGGGTAGAGCTGCGAATATACTCAATTCAGAGCGTCTGTTCATTGCCACATCTTGTAATAAACCTACTAAGAAGCAGTGCGTTGAGCACCAGTGTATATTTTTTATAAAATAAAGCCTGGGACATCGGCAGATCGGAGTTGTGCTATATTCATTGCCAGTCAACGAAAATGTTTATTATTTCCATGAATTGTGGTAAGCTTGAAATATTCAATATCTTTTAATGAAAATTGAATGTAAATTGATAATTTATGTCTGTATATATGTGTAGTTCAGTAGCGAACATGATGTAAAGCCTATAGTGCTCCAGCCTGAACAGAAGGTGTCGGAGGAAAGTAAAACTGCATGGAATGGCCAAACAGTACACTGACACCTAGATTATTAACTAGAAAGAAATAATGCTGGAATTGCAGAGGCGTAGTAACCATTAGGGAGGGAAATACTGGTATAAAGTATTTCAGATGAAGCTGACAGTTGGCCTAACGCTCTGAACTCAATGTTTGTGATGTATTGTGCTCAGTGTAGAAATAGAGTATAAATTAGTTCTGACGTAGAAGGTACAACCTTCTTGTTTCAGGGACCGTGGTCTTAAAGTTATTGAGCAGCACCTGGTCAGAGCTTTGCTGAAGCCAGAGGTGGACAGCATACTCCTTGGTCCATATAGCAACCAGTGGGGTGGCTCCAGATCTCATTAAAGTAATCGAGCAGAGGAGTCTTTTACTGCAGTCATCACGAAAGATAAGAGAGTGTGGCCATGGAGCTCAACATTATGTACCCCCATCTTAAAATGACATTGTAAAATAAAATTAAGAGGGGAATTTAATTGTTTTAATACCAGGAACTGAGAACATCTCCAATACTAGTTCCAATAGAAAAAAAACTATTGAAGTCATGATGACCAATACCAACAGAGCTTGAACAAAACAAAACCAGTATTACCTCATATTACTACTACACAACTGACACACATAGGATACTATTAATAATATTTGTCACTACAAGAATCATATTAATAAATTCTGTACATATAACTTGTAATTAAAATTGATTGTGATTCCTGGTTCCCTTTGTATTTGAATCAGGACACATATACATTCATGACAGCACTGAATACATATTGTTATTTGAAAAGTTATCAGTGACTCCTTTAAGATATCCTCGTAGAGTGTTTTATGTATGTGAGTGTCATAGTGTTGTCAAGTGTGGTGGAATAAATTAAATTGTTTATCTGTCTGTTGTTGTTATGACTTACACTTCATCATACACATACCCTAGACATATAACGTAGTCATCACACTATTCCAGAATAATTCTGACTGAGGTATACATATGTGGCAGCAAGTAAGGTTATCTATAATACACTACTCTTATTAGATATAGATACCTTCACAGCTGATCTCAGTCAGTACACTAAGTCCCCTATAAATATTTATAACATCCCACTTCACCACACCTTATGATTTCCACATTGTCGATTGTCACCCTTTTTGAAACTTGGTGTTATGATGGCAATCTTCCAATCCTTTGGTATGGTCTTGTTGCACTACGCTGCATGTAGGACCTTATTAGAAAGAGGTCACACGTTGGAATTTAAAAATTTGATATTTTAAAATGCGGGGGATATTGTGATTTAACACCCCGACACATTTAGTTCTAAAGAGCTTACAATTGGCTTAATTTGAGAGCCGGAATAGGCTTTGACTTTCACTGGCAAATTCGTCGGAAGTACAATCTGGGATTTGAACTGAGAATTGGAAATATAATCTCACGAAATCGGAGTCACAAATCAGATTGCTTCACAACGTCAAATTAGTAACTCACAGGAGCCAGAGAAGACATCGGACAAAGAATTCCAAGATTATAAGTGACAGATCGAAGTATTTGGGCAACTTAAAAACTTAAAAGTAAATCGCATTTTTAAATACACAGACTGGAAACTTAACTCTTTCTGTACGTAATTATTTTCAGCTCTGGACGGAATTATTTTTAAGCCCCAAAAATTTTTACATACATAATTTACGTTTGCTGACAATGTGTGTCTAATCATGAGTTAAGTATAACATATTATATATCAAATTAAAGTACATTGGATGAACAATATAAATCCGTATGCCTTTCTAGCTAATGTTATGTTATACCAGATAACATGTACACGGAAAAAAAGATAACTTGAAATTTTGAACAAAACTTTCGACTTACGTAAGGCTTGTAACATAAATTGTTATCACAATACAGTTTCACTGCTCTCTTTGTGCAGGTAATCCATTTAGAAACACAGAAAAAGTAAGAAAGTTATGGTTGATCACACAGTTTGTTCACTGTTCACATATTAGTAACATATCCTGTGTGTTTTCGGCCATTATGGCGATACGACAAAACACGATTAAAGATGAAGATAAATGTGAAAAAATCCCTTCAAACGCAAATAAAATACGTTGAAGCTTGTTGAAATTTGCCCAGTTTTGTGTTTACTTCCGTTCGAGCTAAATTCCGGGCAGTATAAAATATCAGAATAGAAAGAAACAACGAAATAAATCAGCGTCTTTTAAAAGATCTTGCGGTCACAGCGGTCGGCCATTGCATCTTTTAAAAGATCTTGCGTACGGAATCAGTTAATGGACCAGGACATAGTATTTGGGCAACTTTGAAACTTAAAAGTAAACCCGCTTTTTTAAATACAAAGACTGGAGACCTAAGGAATGAGATCATCCATCATAAGAGGAGTACTAAAATTTCCCAGACCAAGTTATTCGAAAGCATTCAAAGTGCTGTGTCCATTCTAAACTGTGCCAGGAGATTGTGTTCCCACAAGTTACTTTGGGGTATGTGTAAACATTTATTTTACAAATGTGAATTTGACATTGTTTTCCTTGCTAAGTGGTTATATAGGAGGCTGGCAACCTCAACAATGAAAATTGTATATTCATGAACCACTACAGCAAGCGCTGGTGTTTGTTTTATGCTAATTCGCTCAGAAACGAGAAAGCAGCAGCTACCCCAGACTCTGAATGGAGCAGTGATGAGTGATGATTACATCACATGTGCCTAAAGTGTATAATATCATTTTGTGAGATTATGTTCCTTGTTAATTGTAATTCAGGCAAGCCATTGCCCCATCGCTGTCCTAGCACATATTTTCCCAGTTTAATACCCAGAAGAATATTTCTGATTTCTAATCAGCTTCCATGAATTACGCTGTGTATACTCAAGAATTTAATTATTCAGAGAGGCTAACATTGGTGAGTGGACAGCGAGACAATGCGTCTGTTAATTTGCAGCCCATAAATGTACTTAGCAGAGGCATTTGTTCTTTTTATTTTGTCTACAGTTCGTGGAACGAAGCTTTCAGACTGTTCGTTGTACGAAGCGGCAAGACTAAAGTTTGACGTCATTCGTGTGAGTTTAGAGCAGGGAATCAGCACTGACCGCCTAGATTGGACGAACTGTGTGGAGAAGGGCCCTCATCACAGAAGAATTGACGAAACCACAGCTGCAGGACTCAATTATATGAGCTAAGTTCTTGTAAAAGGAACCAGCAAAATGATACATTTTTCTTATATCCTCAAACCAAGTTGCAGTGAAGACAAATTTTTTATTAACATCAACATAATTCACCATCATTTCATCGTTATTTTAACCTGTTAAAACTAATTGATGATTAAATTTGTTACATGCTATTTTAAAACAAAACGATCATTGTTTATTCAGTTATTATAAGTATGAAAGCATACGTATGAGCAAGACTCTTTAATACATATACATCTAGACATATAATTACATCTATAGAGCTAATACTTATAAAAGGAATTTCGCTGGATTTACACCAGCTGGGGGCTTGAACGGGCTAAATCAATCAATACCCTTTAGCTCCCCAAGGAGCATAGGCCTTCAACAAACACATGCCAAGTCTTCCTGTCCTGTGCCATCCGCTCAAGTTCTTTCCATGTTTTCCTCATCATTTTCACCTGTTTCCAGTTCTCTTCTTCGTATGTTTTTTGGTCTACCTCTGCCTCTCTTTCTCTGTGGATTCCAGAACAAGGATTGCCTTGTAACGATATCAACAGGTTTCCTCAATGTGTATCCTATTCATCGCCAGCGTCTTCTCAACTCTTGTTCCACTGGCACTTGTCTGGTTCTTGTCATCAATTCTCCATTTGTGACTTTGTCATACCAATTCAGTCCTTCTATTCTACGCAAGTACCCATTTATAAAAGTCTAGCTTTTTGGTTGTTGTTTTTGTTGTTCTCCATGTCTCAGAGCCATACAATAGGACTGACTTTACATTTGAGTTTGAAGATTCTTATTTTTGTGTTGGACTTGATTTCTCTTGTTCTCCATAAGTTTCCCAATGCAATGAAAGCTCCTCTTGCTTTTTGTATTCTTATTTTTATATCACTGTCTGTCCCTCCATCTTTGTCTATATTACTTCCAAGATATGTGTACGATTCTACATCTTTTAGTGGTGTTTCTTCAAGTTCAACCTTGTTATCATTTCTTGCACTTATTCTCATAATCTTTGTCTTTTCCCTGTGTATTTTCAGGTCCACTTGTTGTGACCTCTCGTCGAGAATTTTCATTTTCTCTTGCATCTGATTATGGCTATGGGACAAAAGAGCCAAGTCATCTTCAAAATCCAGATCATCCAACTGCTTAGTCAGATTCCACTGGATTCCATTTCTGTTGTATTATGTCGATGTTTTCATAACCCAATCTATTGCTAGTAAGAAAAGAAATGGAGACAAGAGGCATTCCTTTCTCACTCCCGTTCTAATTCTAAACGGTTCTGTAAGTTGTCCTTCATGAAGAACTCTGCATGTCACGTCTTCATAGGTCTTCTTTATTAAGTTAATGATCTTCATGGGAACTCCATAATGCCTCATCAATTTCCAAAGCGATTATCTGTCTACACTGTCAAATGCCTTTTCTTAGTCCACGAATCTGACGTAGAGCGGTGAGTTCCATTCCAGACTGTTCAACTGGCTATCTGGTCTGTACAGGATCTTTTTTGTCGAAAACCTGCTTGTTCATCTCTCAGTTGCTTGTCTATGGACTCTTTTAATCTCTCAAGGATGATTCTGTTTAATACTTTTCCCGGCACTAATAGTAACATTATTCCTCTATAATTTGTGCACTCTTGTAAATTTCCCTTCTTAGGCAACTTGACCAGATAACCTTCCTTCCATTCTGCTGGTATTTTCTCTCTCTCCTAGACTTTGCCAAGTAGTTTGTATATCTCTGTAGAGGTATCAATATCTGTTTTGATGGCCTCTGCTGGAATGCAATCTGGACCAGCTGCTTTTCCATCTTTCAGAAGCTTTATGGCTTTCTTTATTTCTTTTCTATTTGGTCGTTCACAGCTGATTTGTAGCTCCTCTTCTGCTGGCTGGATGTCTGGGGGATTAGTTGGAGATGGTCTATTGAGAAGTTCCTCAAAATGTTCCGTCCATCTCTTTATTTGTTCTTGTATACTTGAACGGGCTAAAGCCGTGCTTAATTCTTCACAAAAGGCGACGGATCAGATATAAGTTAATAGTGCTCTGCCCTATGCTTCAATAGGCGTGTAACGGGATCCTTTACCTTTACGTTTTACCGATGCAGCATTGTTCTTGACTTCTGAAAACATCTTGTGAAAATGCCGTGAGATAGAAGCGTCATTATCCTTCTATCTACAACTCTGCCAAGAGTAATCTTGTTGTCGCGGGTTGCCTTCCCTGCTTTGCAGTAGTGACCCAACAGTGGCCAAAACTCAAGAGTATCTGAAGTGGGTCGTCAAAGGTGTCAATCTTTGCACAAGATTACTCTTGGCAATCGATATTTATGCTTTGTAACATTGTAGTGGTTTTTGATGGTATTGTATGGTTGTGATGTTACCTAGTGTAATGTATGAGGTCAGCTGTGAAGGCTCCTGAGATAAATGTTTATGGGAATTACAGAAGGCCCTTCTTACTACCACTTACGACCTCAAACATATCTCTTTTACTATTATGAATGTAGCTACGTTAAAAAGTCTAGGGTACTGAAATGTAATGTGTTGTAGTAGAATATACAAACACACACAGATAATTAATAAGTCTAATAATATTAATAAAATTTATAACACACTGAACTAACTCAGACTGTTTTAGTTTAAATATTAAAATTTTTTTCTAAATTTATTTGTTCTGAACCAATGTTTTATTTTGGTCAGAACATATGAAATGTTATGGAGTTATAAATGGAATGCATAAATATATGGCATAATAAAATGGAATTTGTGTACATGGGTAATTTATAAGACTGGTTAATATTAATTATATTTTTAATGTCTCTGGGAGAACTATTACTGGATGTGCTGTTGGGGTGGTGTCATCACACCCACTCTGTGACTAGAACAAGCTTTGTCCATTGTCTTATAAACTGTAATAAATGTTATCTTTCCCAAAATTCAATATATTTGTGATAGGGAAATATTTATAAATCTCTAAGAGTTATGGTGAATCCTCAGCAGGCCACTAAATCACTCATCTTGTCTGTGAAGATCTGATGCTGGATTCCGGTGGCCCACTCCTCTCGGTAGCTAGAATACAATGCTAGACTGCACCGACACACTGTTTGGCTGCACACACATCTGCTTGTGTAATCTTGATTACTTATGTGGCACTACATTAGTGCCACAACAGAAACTCACAATTCTGAAACAAAATTTGTGCTATGTGTCAGTACTCTATTTACTGCACCACTCTTACACACAGCACAACACATCAACATTACACAGAATGGGTCAGATCTCTCTGACCACACAGCACATCTTACCCAGTTGTTTTCATATAGTACTAGTTCCCCAAGACTGCATTGCATCTGAGATATGTTCAATAGTTTCCTTTTATTCAATAAGATAGGTGATATGTTCCCACTGATCTCAACAATAGATCCGCCTTCCATAGTCTTAGTTAGGCGTCCATATATTTTGTTTGTCTCTAGACCCTGAACTTGGGCTGGGGACCTAGAGCGAGCACTTACTTGTCGTAATCATTTTATATGATATGGCAGTATCAATCACTCGAAATATTAAAATATACAAAATAAATGCTTTCATTCTTACCAGAATTCAGAATTGAGAACACAGTTAATTGCTAGCAAAACTCAGCTGAGCTGCTGGCTATATGATGGCGTCCCACTAAATGTATGTAATATCTTCTGGGAAAAACACCACAGGCAATAACCAACTGTGTCCCTGGACAGAATTGTATCAAATGGCAAAAATGCGCGTCTCTATCCCGCTAATATGATTACATTTGTCCAATCACAGACTTCCCCCCTAACTTTTTCAAATCTACAACCAAAAGTCAAATTTCAGTCAGATCTCAGTCAAGTATGTATTATTGTCTGTTGGTCCGTCTGTCTCTACTTGGTTTTTCACAAAAACACACTTGGTTCTACATGCAATACCCTACACAAATCTGCCTCCTAAGTTATTTTTAGCCACAATTCTCCACCTTCCCCCTCTCTTTCATTACAGCTTGATTTTTGCATTTGCGTGTCTCAAGGACGAAAATTTGAAACTTTAGTGAAAGTATGAACAGTACAGTCGCTAGTCTGATATGAACACCACAGTCTTTTGTCAATATCTTCCTTGTTATCTATCCGTCTGTATAATTTAAAGTATATTAGTTCTCTGCTTAAGATGGGCTATCAAACTAGCTAGGTTTTATATTCATAACTCTATTATTAAGAAAAAACATATTTTTTTCTCAAGTTTAGTTTTTTTGAAATTTGTTCGAGAACCTTCTCTACGGCGTTTGCCGCTGAATTCAAATAAAACGACCAAGTATCGAAAAACGTCAAAGAAATGACTGTTTCGAATAAGAGCTAAGGTCCTTTTTGTCCATTTCCTTACATTGTGTCAACTAGTGACGTGAATTTTTTTTCTTTTACTACCAATTGCGTCTTTTTGCCGTTCTAGATTCAAACACGTGTTCAGTCATATTTTTTCTTTTTTTGATCTCCGTTTCCCTCCCGTCTACAAAGGGTAAACCGTTTCGTCTGCACGTCTAACTAGTTAGTTTGAATGGCGGTAGGAAATGCGGGCATGGGCGAGCATGTCTCCTAGTATCTTACGCATTATTTTTATCCCTACATTTTATCTTTATATTTGGAGATATTTTAACGTTGTATCACGGTAAATTCATCACAAACATTTTGTTTTTAAATAAAAATCTCATGTTAGAACTTGCTTCGGGTTTTATGTATATAGATCTCTCCGTTATATTCTAACCTAATATAGTCTAACGTTAATAGGCGATCCTCAGTTTTCTAATACTAGCTCTTATAAACTTACAGAATCATGAATTCTGACAATGTAACAATCAAATCACGATTGGGTTTGGTTTGGTTTTGATTTGATTTGGTTTTGGTTTGGGTTTGGTTTGGTTTGGTTTTGGTTTGAAGGGGACTTTCTTTATTGCACACGGACAACTCCATCAGTGCTCCGATCTCTTCCCTTAGATCACACAAGGAGGATCTCAGCAAAGTGCACGAATTCCGTAGCACCGGCGAGAATCTTAACGTGTGTAAATAGGAATCACATATTTTATAAATACTTTTGTGGTGGGTAGGTTTAAATTATTTTAATTTTGCCAGGCAGCGGCCCAATGACCTATTCTTTACGATTTCCAACTGCTGTGGGATTTTTAACGTGCACAACTTGCACGCGGGATATCCTATTTTTTTCGCCCTGATCCGAGAAGGTTAGGTATCCACTCTCACTACCCAGGGCATCAGGGTGTAGTTTGACATCATTAAGTGGTTAGGAACAAAAATTCCATAAAGTATATTCCCTTTACTGGGAATCGAACTCGATACCTTTATATTTCGAGGCGGAAGCCATGCCTCTTAGGCCCCCCCCCCCCCTTACCCCCATTAAAAAAAATCAGGATAAGTTTATTGAATCAAATTGTTTGTTCTTTTAATTCACAACAGATACTAGACAGAGAATGACTTTTGTTTTAAAAAAAAAACCACTAGCAGGAACTGCCTGTACTGACTACCAATGCTGAAAACATTGATGGCAGGAAATGTCCAGACCGGCTCTGGAATACGGAATGTCAGCCTGGGCAACTACCTCAGAATTGAACTTTGATGAACAATAAAAAAAAAAAAAATGCAAAATCAAGTAGAGAGAGTCATTTCGCAGAGCAATGAAATCAACACCTTTAATGTCATGTAAAAAAAAATATTGTCAGCACCATTTTCCTCTTTCACCGTATAATACAAGAAAATGTGTTAAAAATGGATTTAAAACTTAACTTTTACCATAAGGTGTCATTAAAATTAAATTGTTACATATATTTTAACATATTGTTAACCATTGACGAAAACAAACTAAATTGGAATTAGCATACAGACAATCTGTCTCCAGTCGATCTTCTCCATTTGTTTTTTGGTATACCCTTGACCTTCTTACTCTGGGGTATTCCAGAACAAGGACTACCTTGTAATGCTTTGATCAGGTTTTTGAAATGTGTGTCCTATCCATTGCCAGACTAAGTCCTGCTGATGTGTGTGTGTGTGTGTGTGTGTGTTCTACAATAAATCTTACTGTAATAACGTATTATTCAAAAAGGTTAGTAAATTGTAACAAAAAAAAATAGTTTTTAGGTTTTTCTTTATATATTTATCAAAATAAATTAAATTATTATAAGATTTAAAAGCTATTCTGGTATCTTACATCAGTGCAGGACGTTTTGCAATTTTCTTTGACTATTATCTACTGTCTTAGTTCTGATTAATGTGTTCCATTCTTTAGTGGAACACAAAAGATTTTTTGACGGCGTAACTGCCTTACATAAAATGTTGCCACAGGTGGGTATTTTTTTTTACTAGATGTGTGTATTTTGGCTTCCGTCTGGGTATCTGGGTATGAATTTTTCACACTGCCAAAAATGTCAGGAAGAAAATGACACAGACCACTACCTGATCCACTGTAAAAAGTACGAACAACAAAGGCTTGAATTAAAAACTTACTATAGAAATCACAATATAGACATGGCAGGGGATAAAGTTTTAAGTAGAGATGCCCAATCAATACTTAAAAGATATATACATAAAACAAAGGAAAACATATAAGGTTAGTACTTCATAAAAATTAAGCAACAAGAACTAGCAAATCATTTTAAAAAAAAACATTAAAAAAAAAACTTAGGGCCTACTAACTACTCATAGGGCAAGGAAAGACAACGAGGTTTAAAAAAAAACAAGAACAACTCAAAAAGAACAAATACTAATACAAATTAAAAACAAGAATAAAGGACAATAGTTATCTATAAACATTACAAAAGAGAAAATAAAATGGACAAATACTAATATAAATAAAAATCAGCAACTGCAAAAGACAATAGTTATTTAAATTGAATACAAAATTAGTAAATAAAATGACACTAAATACCCCAATTATAACCAATTTTCAGGTTGAACAGGGTAGACCAAAATGGAACGAGAAGAGGCAATAACGGTCAGCTGATAAGTACCCGCTCTCCACCCATCACTTCTTCAAAACAACAACAACAACAACAACCATTGACGATAAAGTGGGTCCTTTAAAAGTGTTCCAAATAGGAATTTGCAACACAAGACGTTTTTTTTTTGACGGCGTAACTGCTCCATATCTATCGCCTTATCACTATTCTTATTTCCAGTAGTATCTGTTCTGATCAAAATTTAATGTTATGAACAATTTGTTTTAATTCGATTATCACCAACTTCGCATTTCCAAACAATAACGGACATGTGGTGAAGCCTGCTTTATTAGACTGTGCATTTCTAAGCTTCGCAAGAAGACGTACGGTATCCACTTGTTTTTGTCAATACAATTTGAAGCTTTCGACACATCAACATGATCTAAAAAAATCAGCCTTGATGCCAGTGAGGACTTTGAAGGAGGTGCCTTACACCAAAGCGGAACTCTGGTTCCGTCCATTTCTGGAGCACAGGTTGGACGTGCCTATTACTCACTAATAGCTAACATCCTAACGGGCCGGTGCGGCATCAGGTCAAACGGTATATCGTCGATATACCGTTTTGAAGACCCACACCGGTGTTATGCCACCTTGACGCCTGGGGTACATACCGCCCAGTACAACTCCCTACATGGAAAACGATTGGAGGGGCAGACCCCCAAAGCTGTTTAGAGATACCTGTGGCTGTTTCAGGAGATGCCGATGCAGAAACATATGAAGTAGAGAATGCGATGGACAAGTGGGTCCTGATTTGTAAACTCAAAGAGCGCCTTCCTCACTACGTGGATTTACAAATTAAAGGGCCGAAAAAAAAAAATACACACAATTTTCTTCACTGTCACATTATTTTTTTTGTCGATCTCTTCTCCTCTCCGGCAGGATTCAATTACATTTGGTATGAGTACTGATTACGTGCAATTTCCGTGGTCGACACATTTTCCTTCCTCTGCTACCAAGCAGATAATAGCTGTTTTCAAATGATCTTACACTGCTTTCAGTAATAGTCGTCATGTCTGTTTGTTTTCCTGTCCAACCGTGCTGGAAGAGTAAGCGATAATGCAACATTAACCGACAACCAGGTTGGAAAATTTCGGGTGTGCTCGTCATTAGGCTACGGATTAGCTTTAAAATCGCCCAGCGAATTTGTTTAATCACTTATAAGGCCAGGGTTCTTTCATTGCCCAGATGGTAATACGACTATTTCTGTTTGCCCAGTACGGGGAGATAACTTATTCGTCAGCGCGACACATTTCTGAACAGACATGAATGACATAATTGCTTCCTGTACGACTTATTACGAACATATTACTTTAGATAAAAGTGATATGTTGTAGTTGAAAAAAAAAATTGCCGAGAGAGTGATCGAATGTTTTCATTCCATATTGGTGTGATAACGAGCGCCAAGCCTTTTCTAACAACTTTCTTATTTTATTTTCTCCAACATTGTGACCTTTCATCGGTGTTAAAGTGCCACTTTATACATACATACATACATATATATACACACACACACACACTTACTGCTCAAAAAAAGTTAAAGGCCACTTTCAATTTTTAGGTCATTTCAACTAAGCTTTTTTTTTTAAAACCTGAACACTCAGTCAAAAAAGTTTTGCTGCATTTTGTTGCATGCTTAAACAATGTTTGTTAATCTGACAATAAATCAAATCTGTGTTACGTGTGTGTACCTCCAAGGTCAATCAAACGCACGTGGTGGAAAGGGAAATAATGCATGTTTGAAAATGCTTCCTATGGCAAAGCCTGTTGATAATATTGCTTAAATTTGCTTTTCACGTGCAAGTCGTGACTATGGTGAACACATTTCACCCACTTTTCGGAAGGAACGGGCAATGGGTATGTTTGTAACATATATATATATATATATATATATATATATATATATATATATATATATATATATATATATATATATATATATATACATATACAGTGTGTCCGGCAGAATCACTACCAATAACAAATGTCAATATTTCTTATACTAATAATAGCAGACCGACCGGATTTTGATTTTCTGTTAGGCAAACTCATTAAGTTTCAGTAGCAACTCACCAAGTTTCAGTAGCAACTCACCAAGTTTCAGTAGATCTCCACCAAGTTTCAGTAGATCTCCACATGAGCGCCTTTAGTGGCTCGAAGAATGTCAAGACGGTATTTTATCTCTCTCCACGTGTTTTGCAGAATCTGAGGTGTGACGGATGCACAAGCGTCAATTATTCGCTGCCGAAGATTATCCAGTCCTTGCACCGGAGTTTGATAGACAAAGCTTTTTACGTATCCCCATAGAAAGAAATCTAAGGGTGTCAAATCTGGTGACCTTGGTGGCCAATCAATGGGACCTAATCTTCCAATCCATCTGTCTGGAAATTGTTGATGAAGGTAGTTTCTTACTTCATTGGCATAGTGTAGAGGTGCTCCATCTTGCTGGAATATGAATCCTTCTGGTATCCTAGGAACTGCAAAATTTTGCAGCATGTTTAGGTATGTTGCTCCTCTGACTGTGGCTTCGGCGAAGAAAAATGGCCCGATCACATAATTCAAGGTTAAGGCACACCACACGTTAAGTTTAGGGCTGTCTCACTCATGCTCCATTACGACATGTGGGTTTTCATTTCCCCATATCCTACAATTATGCCGGTGAACTTTGCCACAAGTTTGAAAGGTCGCTTCATCGGAGAATACCACATGATTGAGAAATTCATTGTCATCATCGAGGTGACATAGCATTGCATTTGCGAACTCGGCCCGTCTGGGTTTATCATTTAGCTGTAACTTCTGCACTAGCTGGATCTTGTAGGCTCTAAGCCGCAATCTTTTGTGCACAATGTCGTGAACAGTAGATTTTGGAATACCCAATTCTCCACTTGCCCGTCGAATGGATTTCCGCGGGCTTCGTTGAAAAGCTTCGCTAACTGCTTCAACTCTATCTGGAGACAACGCTTCATTGCCGCTTCCCTTCTTTCTCAACAAAGAACCTGTTTCCAACAGTTGCGTGTGCCATTTCACTATGGTATGTCGCTCTGGAGGTTTCTGTCCATATTCCTGCCTGAATCTCCTTTGCACAACAATGGGAAACTTTAATTCCGCAAGCCAATAACAGCATTGCACTTTCTGCTGCACCGTGAACTCCGCCATTTTCACTACACGAGTCATCACATTCCGCGGCTGCGCATTACGTATGCGTTATCTGCACATTATCGGACAATTTATCAATTATCTCACTGCTCCTAAAAATGTGATGGTTTCTATACGAGGTAACCATAAAAAAAATAATTTTAACTTACATGGATGAAGAAATATTGACATTTGTTATTGGTAGTGATTCTGCCGGACACGCTGTATATTATAAATTATAAAAAAAACTGAGTTGGGAAATGTTCTTAGGAAACGATATATTCACCACAAATACTTCGTAAATGTGTCCTGGCCTTGGCAGTTCGCGCCAGTTTCTAAATCTATGGAGATCTGTAACAAGTTGAAGATTTACGAGCAACGGTGTCCGACACCGGTAATTACGGGACTCGGACGGCCACGAACGCCAGCATTAAAAGTTACCAAAAAAAGCGGTAGTAAATAATGGCAGTGGAAAAACGGTTTGAGTGTGCATAAGTGTGTATGCGAGTGCGTGTGTGAGAACGATGGGTACTTTATTTTCCACTGTGAATATTTTACAAACCTGGAACAAATCATATTCTTTAGCATTATTTGAAGCCAAATTTAATTTTACTCTATTTATCAGGAGAAACTGAATAAGTAAGCCGAATAACATGGGTGCAAGTATAAATGTGTATGTGAACGAATGTAAACAGTAGTTTGTGTGTGTGTGTGTGTGTGTGCCAATGAAAGTGTGAGTAAGTGTGAGTATTTATATGTATTATACAATGTACTCTCCTTGTATTTCATTTTGTAAAATGCACACAGTTTTGTATAATTGAAAAGAAATACAAATTAGAGTTAAAAAAAAAAAAAAACTACCGAGACTAGACCCAATTTCGAAGTCCAGTGAAAGTTTAGGACATCCAAGAAAACTGCCACTGTTGTCTCTTTTCTCTTGAACCCTAACTGGGACCCCAAGATGCAGCAATAGTGAATGCAGTCAGCGACCCATAGCTTGACTGCTTGCATCAGGATCAGCGAACCAGAGCTGATCAAGACCATACTCCACCTCCACGTGGTGGTCCTGGAAACAGTCTGCAGCAGTGCAGTCTGGCTGAGCGAGTACGGATCGAAATGGGAAGGCAAACCCGGTCCCTAAAAAATGCCGTGCAGAAGTCGGATGTGTCGACCGAAAGGTGCAGATATCACAGCTACGGCGTAAACAGACACAACGCAACCACCGTCCTTTTCAGGACGAACGAGGAAGAAGAAGAAGAACCCTAACTTGACTTCGTTTACTAATCTTACAAGCTGGTCTGCTGTACTTCTGCCTGCTCTAAACCTCGATTGGTTTGCTCTATACTGTACAGCTGATTTGTTTCTAGGTAGAATGTAACTCTTTTGTTAACAACAGTTTCTAGAATTTTGAATAGTTGTGATGTTAAGGAGATAGGCTTATATGAACTTACATCGTGGGCTTCATTATCATATTTTAAGATTGGTACTGGTACTATCATTTCTACTTTCCATGCTTTGGGTAATATGCCGAAGTTCCAGATTTTGTTATAGAGGTAAGTTTTTTATGTTTATAGTTTTTTGGGTACTTTTTAAAGGATTTCATAGCTAAGTATACCATGCCCTGAGACAGTATTAGATTTCTCTTTTATTACATTAGCTACTTCTTCCTCTGTTATATCAGCATCTAAAAAGTACTTTTCATCTATCTGGTGTGGTAATTCATTTTTAAACTTCATCTTAAGTCTTTCTCTACTCTCATTTTCTTCCTGTCCAAGACTACTTTTTGCACTGACTTTATAGAAATACTCAGCAAGGGCATTAGCTTTTTCTCTATCTGTTTTTGCTCTCTTATTTTTCCCCAACTTCTTTAGTTTGTGTGCTAGGCCCAAGTTGATTGACAAAACTACTTGCAGTGAGTTTCTTTGGCTTTGAATATTATTATGTAATTCATTTCTAAATTGTTTATATGCATTACAGTTTTCTTCTGTTCTATTGTGTCTGTACGTTTGTAAGGCCTTTTTTTCTTCTATCATGAATTTATGAGCAGCTTTTAATCCACCAAACAACTGGCTCTTTATTCCAGAGAGTTTTTCTGTCCTTATTATTGTTCTTTATTGTGATTAATTGTTGCGGAATATTTTTATTTGGTATATATTTTAAGGCTATTTTAAGATTTTCATTTGTCAGTGTCTCTGCTTACAAATCAGTATCATCTGATACCATGTCTTTATATTCCAATACTTCCAGCAATGTTTGGAAGGCTTCCCAGTTTGCTTTTTTATAGTTGAAAGTTGGTTTTTCTGGTTCTGGGTTTGGAACAACATTTTCATGCATAGTTATTACAATGGGCAGAATATCTGAGTTTGTGTCTTTGTCATGATTTGATTGTAAATGTCTGCCACTTTGTTCTGAGTGATCTGCCCTATTTCATTTACTATTTCTCGTCTACACCCATTTTCCTGACTTATAACTCTTAACATCTCTAATTCTGTCTTTGGTCCTGTCAGTCTTGTATGGGCCAGGCTGAGTCCACCCCCTTGCACGTAGAAAGCGGCATTTTGCAAAATAGTTTTTTATTTAGCGACTCCTGAGGAGTGGCTAGTTTCAGTACTCTTTGAGTTACAGAGTACCTGCGCGCCAGGGGAAATTCTCTGCGCTTTTATTTTATGCCGTCTTCGGTTTTTCATTCTGAACGCCAGACGCTGGTAGAGCGGGAAAACGTTTCTAATATTACGTCTTTCCCGTCTCACGAGGCGGCCAGGGAAACTCTCTCCGTTTGGTCTTACGACTGTTCCGATTCATCTCGATCGGGCTGAGAAACGCTTATGGAACACCTGTAGATTTGTGTTGCTATTTAAGAGCTTTGTCCCTAACACTCAGTACCATTTGTCTCTAGAGGAATATTGCTGCACAGCAAAATGTTAATAAGCTGACAACTTAAACCAGTTGTAGTGCAGAAATTCATTCTTTGCTTGGTAAGCACATTTACTTGGTTAATTTCGTAGGGTTTTTATTTCTTTATTTTTATTTTTTGCTTAATTATAGAGAGTCGAGATCCCAAGTTACTTATGTCCTCTTTAAAATACATATTTCTTAAAATAAAGTATTATTGTGTGACCGGGAGTGTCTGATCCTTTGTTTTTATTAAGACCGCTACCAATTTAAACTCCGCTAAGAGTTAACGTCAAAAGATTGATTTTTTGAAAGACAGAAGAGTGGACGAATGCATATCATTGTTTCCACGTTATTTTCACATTTGAATATGTGCGTTTATTATTCAGTAAAAGATATTTGCTACATGATATATATATAATATATATATATATATATATATATATATATATATATATATATATATATATATATATATATATATATATATATATATATATATATATATATATATATATGACAGTGCGAAGACGATGTGTGAAAGAGAATAAGAATTCGTATGTAATGTTGTCGTCACTCTCTCTGGCCTACTTTCACACACGTTCCGCAGTCACAGAAAAACAGGGGTCCCACTTTTATTTATGAAACCCTATCAGGTAGCATTGAATCATACAGATAACAATGTTGTCCACAAGTTTACTTTGAAGGTATATACAACACCATATAACCAAGCTATTTAAGTATTCTCTACGTAACACCGTATAACCCAGCACCGACTGCTGGACTCTCTATGTCGTTAGTTCTCTTAGCACAGACGCAACTATGCAAAAGCCCAAACCTCACTTGGTTATCGTACGAGGGCGCGTTTTGCACAAGAAGACGATCTGACTACTTCTCCGCCCACTAATGGTAACATCCCCACGATATCTCTTGCCTGGAGTCACACCTGTCACGGTTTTGCGCTCAAAAAGGTGGTTTTCCTCTGGTGTCAGACAGCGCCGAGATGTCTAAGACCAAGTGCTGTCTCCCATTAGATCTTCTGCGTCTCACACGTTACGACAGGTTTGGGAGCACCTGAAAGGCCAACATAATGCCCTTTGTAGAGCAGAAAGGTTGTGCAGGAAGAAAAGGAAGACTCGAATGGATAGGGAAAGATTCTTCAGGGAGCCCTTCAAGTTTGCCAAAGAACTGTTTGAGCAGCCACGGTCGGGTACACTAAACATCAGGAAAGAAGACCTGGAAGAACACCTTAGAATGACATATTCAGATGGTCGCAAAGATGAGCCGCTCAGCAGCATGGCAGGCCTTAAATGGCTGAGTAAGCCAGGAGCTGAATTTAACACCAAGCCCCAAACGGTGCAAGAGGTAGAAAGCATTGTCCAGAAAGCTCGGTGCAAGTCAGCTCCAGGTCCTAATGGTGTTCCATATGTGGTGTATAAGAGATGCCCTGAGGTGCTCAAACGACTGCTCCGTTTACTGAAGAATGTGTGGAAAACCCAGCTTGTAAGCAAGGAATGGAGAAAGGCGAACGGAGTCTACATCCCGAAGGAACAAAATTCCACAGACATCAGTTAGTTCAAGCCAATCTCACTACTCAATGTGGAAGGGAAGATATTCTTCTCAGTGATGGCGAAAAGACTCATTACATACCTCCTGGCAAATGGGTACATTGACATTACCATTCAGAAAGGAGGTATCACAGGTACACCAGGATATCTAGAGCATGCCACAATGATCTGGGAAGCAATCCAAAAGGCAAAGTTTGACAGAACAAACCTCCATGTAATCTGGTTGGATCTAGCGAATGCTTATGCATCCGTTCCACACCAGATGTTGTGGCAGGCCCTAGAAATGTATCATGTTCCACAAGAGATTGCAGCAATGCTGAAGCTGTATTTCGCAGAGTTTTCTGTCAGATTTTCAACCAGAGAGTACACAACGAAGTGGATAGGCCTTGAAGTTGGAATTGCGATGGGATGTACCATCTCTCCGATACTATTTGTGATGGCTATGCAGGTAATCCTCAATGCGGCTGAAGGAATGGCTATAGGTCCAAAGTTCGGTGGAATGTGTCACATGCCACCGCTCAAAGCATTAATGGATGACACAACAATTCTGACATCAGATGAACATCAGGCCCGGAGGATGTTAGCATGCCTGGATGAACTAGTCAGCTGGTGCAGAATGAGCTTCAAACCCAAGAAGTCGAGAAGCCTAACAGTCAAGAAAAAGAAGATAGCAAAGGTCATATTCATGGTTTTCAACCAAAGAATCCCTACTGTCATTGAGGAACCTGTTAAAAGTCTTGGCAGGGTGTACGATGCCTCATTAAAAGACTCGAAGGCAGTGCAACAGACAATAGAAATGGCAGACAGAGGACTACAGATCATAGACCAAAGCAGACACCTGGGAAAGTTCAAACTGTGGTGTCTACAGTTCATGTTGATACCTAAGTTGCAGTGGCCACTGCATATATATGAAATAAGCACAAGTACAGTGGAAGCTATAGAGCAGAGGATCAACAAGTTCATGAGAAAATGGCTAGGGTACCACCAGGTCTGTCAGATGTAGCACTGTACTGCAAAAAGTCAAAACTTCTGCTTCCCTTCAAGTCAGTTGTTGAAGAGTACAAAGTTGGAAAGGCAAGGCTTGTAATGATGCTACGCGAGTCAACTGATGACGTGGTTAAGTCCATTCAGCCCACACTGAAAATGGGAAGGAAGTGGAGAGTGGAAGAAGCTGTTGATGCTGCACAAGAGTCACTCAAACTGAGGGAGGTAATCGGATACACACAAACGAATAGATGGGGATTTGGTCATGGAGACATCCGCTGGTGGTCCAAGGCATCAAGCAGGGAGCGCAGAGACATGGAAGTTCAGGAGATACGAGGAGCTGAGAATGATAAGAGGTTGCAAAAAGCAGTGCAGCAGGTCCAACATGCCAATGGACTACATGGGAAGGAGCCCTGCAGAGGTCCTTAACATGGAATGATATATGGCATATGGCACCTCTTAGGCTCAGCTTCATTGTTAGATCAATGTATGACCTGCTGCTGTCAGCCACCAACCTTGTGAAATGGGGAAAGTCGGATGATGAGCAGTGCCAGGGGAGGCAGACACTTGAACACGTGCTCTCAGCGTGTAAGGTGTCATTAGGGCAAGGGCGATACAATTGGCATCATAACAAAGTGCTAAATGAGCTTGCTGCGACAATAGATCTGGCAAGGATGAAGGCGAATAGCAAACCCAGGCCGAGTACCGCAAATACATACTTTCTGAGGGCAGGAAAGTCAGCACACCCCAAACCGAGTAAACCTGGTAGCAGTTTACCATCTCTTCTTGACTGTGCAAACGACTGGGAGATGGCGGTAGACCTACCTGGACGAGGGGCATATCCAGAGAGTTTCAGAAAATCGTGGAGACGGCCGGATATAGTGCTTCATTCTTCAGCAACGCTTCAGGTCATACTGACTGAACTGACCATGCCATTTGAATCCAGATTAGACGAGCAACATTTGTTCAAAAAGGCCAAATATAGTGATCTGGCCGCGGATCTGAGACACAATGGGTTCACTGCAAAGGTCATGGCTGTTGAAGTGGGCGCAAGAGGGCTTGTGGCTGCATCAGTGTATGATCTATTGAAACTGTTGGGGCTGAGGGGACAGTTGAGAACAAGGGCACTGAAGATGCTTAGTGAAACTGCCAAAAAGGCATCAGGCTAGCTGTGGAACAACCGCAATGGGCAATGGAAATTGTGACAATAAACGCTGCAGTACAGAAAACACCAGGAATTTTTATAAGTCCACAATACGCTGAGTTTTTAGGTGTACCAGTGAAAGGGCTGTGGCTGAGAGGCGACAGGCGGTGTATACTATAAGGGGTGTCAGGAAGAATTTCAGTGGCGAGCGCGCAGTGGCAAGACTCGTCGGCTTCGCACAGGTGACTCAGTGTGTGTCCGTAGTTGTGATGTGCTACGGAACGAACGGAATAATTTGTCTTCTCTTTGTTACTTTCACAATTGCCTCCACGGCTGGAGTTGTGGATTTTAAAGTTGCTACCATAAGTGAAATGGGTTCATTTTCGATACAAGACAACAGGAGGCTGAGACGCTTGGGAGTCATGACCCAAGTGGGCCCGCCCCCCTTAGAGTGTAACGGAGTATATCGGGCCAAAACACTTGTCGGACGGGGGGACTGCTTCTGATGATCAGATTGCTTCCTGTTGTATCGCTCTGAAAAGAGTTTCCTATCATGTATATATTTATTGTCTGTGTTTTTAATATATTCTATATTATTTGATTTCTTAAGTATTTCTGCTAGGCAGTCATCCATGTCTGGTTTCTTGATCTCTCAGTGTGGAATTACTGGCTTTTTAAAATGCAATTAAAATACCCAGATGGACAATTTCCTCCATACAATTCCATCCTGTAGGGTATCTATTGGCATTCATTGGACTGACCTGAGTTATTAGTTGACATCTGATAAAAGCAGTATGTGCTGGGTGAGATTTATCTAACATAACTTTTTCCATAATTCTAAGGGTAGAATTCCTAAAGCCACCTCTGATGTTGATCTGATTGCACCAGCTATTGTACATAAAGTTTGATGCTGAATTCTGTCTATTTTGATCTTGTTACTGTGTGCAGCAGAGTCATATATTATACTTTCATAATCTATTTTTCCTCTAATAAATGATTTATAACAAGTGAGCATTGCCTCAGTGCTTGCACCCCATCCATTACCTTTTAAATACTTTAACAAGTTAGTAAATCCTCTGCAAGACTCCACTAGTTTATCTATGTGTTTATTCCAGTTAAGATCTTGATTCAATGTGATTCCTAGATATCGAGTGGTTTGCACTGTATTAATGTTGTCCCTTTGGATGTTCATGTACATAATTTAATTTTTTAACAACCCTACCTTTACTGAAGATCATTCCCACTGTTTTATTTGTATTCAGCTGAAATCCCCAATTTGTCATCCATTTACATACTTTATTTATTTGCTTTTGTAGATCATTATATAATTTTGGCAGATGTTTCCTAGTTTTCCATATAGCAACATCATCTGCGCACTGTGACCATTTATTTGTTATATCATTAAATTCTTCAACTAAATCATTTACCATTATTGTTAAAATTGAAAGAGATATTACTGATCCATGGGGTGTTCCATTTTGTTGTTCATACAGTTCTGATCTATCATTGTTTACCTGAACAGTGAAATATCTATCTTGCAGAAAATTCTCTAAATAATTATATATTTTAAAGGTGACTTCTATCTTCTTCATTTTAAAGAGAGCACTCTCTCTTCAACACTCATCATAAGCCCTAGCTATATCTAAAAATACTACCACAGTTTTTTCTTTCTTTTGAAATCCTGATTTTGATTTATGTTCCATTTTAATTATCTGATCCATAGTGCATCTGTTCTTCCTAAATCCTGACTGAGTTTGATTATATAAATTATTCTTTTCCAAATAAAACTTTAATCTTTTATTTACTATGGTTTCTAATATTTTACCTAGATGGGAAGTTAAAGAAATTGGTCTGTATGAACTGGCATCATGGGCATCTTTTTCTGGTTTTAGTATTGGAATAATTACTGCTGTTTTCCATGTTTTGAGATTTTGTTTCCTGTATTCCAAATTTTGTTAAACAGGGATGTTATAATTTCTGTGGTACCTGTTTGGTATGTGTTTCAAGATTTCGTAGCTCAAGATGTCATACCTTGCTGATGTATTTATTTTGTTCTTTATTGCATTTTCAAGTTTTTCCATTGTAATCTCTGTATTTAAATATGATACATTTTCAGTGTTATTATGTGCTTCTATACTCAGTATTTTAAGAAGTGTTGTTCTATTAATTTCAGCCTGTCCTAGTTTTTCCATAGAACTAACTCTTTGATAGTATCTGGCAGCACCTCTGCTTTCTGCCTGTCAGTCTCTGGTCTTTCAGGTTTTTTTATATTAGGTACTATCATATGTTTAGTTCTGCCATTAAATGAAAAGAACAAGCTAACAAAACAATAATCCACAGGAACAATATAGAGCAGTGCTCAGAATTACAGAGACAGCTATGCATGAACTTCGTTGATTTTGAAAAAGGCTTTTGAAGCATTCGCATGGATGGCCTATGGAAAATACTGATGGCTTTTGGAAATCCCAGCTGCATTGTTTCCATCATAAAAATCCTCTATGCTAACTTTTCTTGTACCTGAAGAAAAGCAAAAAAGAAGCCAACCAGAAACAACTTGGCGGAGAACTGCGGAGGCCGATATGCAAAGAATGAACCAGAGCTGGGGCACTGCACGAAGGATGGACACATACCGAGCAAAGTAGAAGCAGTTTGATGCTTCTCTACAAAACGCCACCAGGCGCGATGGATACTGACTGCTTTGACAGTCGGTGGCTAAAGATTAAAGAAAAAAGGAAGACCCAGGAAACACCTGGATCCACGCATACACTGTTGGAAAAGCAACAAATGCAACAGAAGACGCGGGTGGATGAGTTTCTCTTAACTTTAGCAACAGCACTCACACACATAAAAAACAAGAGACAATAAAACTCAGGTTTAGGCACATCAGAGATCAAAAGTATAATTAGAAATATTATATACAAAGGAATGGAAAGAAAGGCAGACACGCCTATAAACTGTCACTGGAAAATGTACTGAAAGTTGACCTACCCAGGGAGCTACACAACATGATAAAATTTTATATTACCAGAACAAGAACTACCATATAACAACTAGAACAAATTAGAATGACAAGAAAAAAAAATGCCTCTGCTAAGTACATTTGTGGGTTGCAAATTAACAGGCGCATTGTCTCGCTGTCCACCCACCAATGTTAATCTCTCTGAACAATTATTCTTGAGTATTCACAGCGTAACTTAGGGAAGATGATTAGAAATCATCCATATTCTTCTGGGAATTAAACTGGGAAAATATGTGCTTGGACAGTATGAACAATGATTTGTGCATGAACTAACATTAATAAGTTACATATAACTCACAAAATGATATGATACACTTGAGGCATACTGCTGTCGTTTTTCTGTATGACTATCAAGAAACTATCACTTCGAATCACTTTGTCTGGAAATTTTATGATTCCTCTTATGACGGGTGATCTGATTCATTAGGTATCCAGACTTCGTATTTAAAATACATACGGGTTTACTTTTAAGTTTCAGAGTTGCCCAAATACTGTCCTGGTCCCTTGAGTTTCCAGTCTTCGTATTTAATTATGCGGATTTACTTGTAAGTTTAAAGTTGCTCAAATACTTCCGATCTGTCACTTATAATATAGGAATTCTTAGTCCGATCCTCCTCTTTCTGGCTCTAGGGAGTTGCTATTGACGTTGCGATGCAGTCTGATCTGAGACCCCGTTTTCGCTATATTATATTTCCCTTCCTCTGTTCAAATCCCAGATTGTGCTTCCGACGAATTTGCAAATGAGAACCATAGTGTATCCCGGCTCTCACTTTACACCAATCCAATCTCTTTTGCACTATGTGGGTAGGGGTGTTAAATTTAATATCCTACCACGTGTTTTAAATATCTAATTTAAAAATTCCAATGCGTGACCTCTTTCTAATAAGTCGTAATACTTCCACTTGCATCTTTATGCAAAACATAACCACCATCTGTGAACCCATCCCTCGATGATTGCCTGGCTCATAATTTCTCCTCAGGCATGTTTTATAAAAAAAAATTAATTACACAGAAAATGTATGGGCTAAAGAGAGAAGCCGATTATCAACCACGTACTCAAATCGTTCACGAGACAGATAATTGCTGAAACAGCCCGGCGCACAATCATTATTCGACGACACACCTGGTCGTCTATTGTTCCGTGGATTGTCGAGAACATCTTGGATCACCCGTGGCTGTCTCTAACAAAGGTGGCTAGACAACTTACGTGATAAGAGTATTACCGCTGACCTGTGTAATTAACCTCGATAATACTACAGGTCCCCTGGTGAAACGTAAATACGTCTGGCAGTGGTCATAGTAAAAAGAATGTAAGAGCAATATTAATGCCAAATAATAAACGGATGAAAGAGAGAATCCACAAAGTCCATTCAATATCAGTAGAAAAATTATATATAAAAAAATAAAAAATAAAAAACAAACAAACAAAAACCACCCATCCAAAACCAACAAAAGCCCAGCAGAAAAAAAGATGTCAATAGCGAGAAAGAGCAATATGCTATCATGGAAGAAGAAACATTACAGACACCAGAGACTTTAAACAATGCCACAACAAACGGCAGATAAATTACAGCCTGGAAGAGCCAACACATAAGACAAACAACAAAGTAATACACTATATGGAATGATGAACACTATATACCCAAATTATAACCCACATGGGGCTGAACCAGGTACCATTGCACACAAAAAACACCAGTTTTCAAGTGCGGGGTTAAAAACCCTATACCTATTACTTATGAAGAAGCCAATAGTTTTATGAAGTGCTGATACTGGAGTAAGTGAGAAGTAGAGCATCCAGGCCACACACACACACACAAAAAAGATGCATATTACCAACTCAACAGAAATGAACAAGCTGTAATCTTCAGACTTCGCACAGGTCACAACAGACTGGGATTGGTGAAAGTAGCTTCGTCAGTGAATAGTATTAATGGAATTAATACGGCGATTAGTTTGAAATCAATGACAAAATTCTAATGCCATGACACTGCCTCCTGGCTGGAGATTGTGTTCATTCTATAAGTGAAATGAATACAAGCTGTCTTCATTTAATGTTCGCCATACTCGTGTTCGTGAAACACCGAGACATGAAGAAATTCTTCATATGCTAGTAGCAGGTACTTGATTTTTCCATCCGTATTTTCCACTATATGTTCTCGTACCCATTCTTTTTATCTCATTATGTATTCATTTTTGTTTTCATTTTGCACAATTCACTTTTGTCTCTGACTTTCCTTAAATACAATATTATTCTGTCACTGTCTCGGTCACCACCATCTATAGGTTATTACCTCCCGACTTATATCGGACCGCCATCGACTTTGCATTTGTCACATTCACCTCCCATCTCCACTGTATTCACACGTGCCTCCACCACAAGATTCTTCCCCATGAGTTTTCTTCCCAGTTCAATTCATCGGCTGAAAAATTGAATGCAGGGGAACAATGCCTCTTACAATACATTGAGACCAAATGCGGTTTTCAGCGTATGGGCGTTGTTGCTGCCAGCGATTCCTGCCTTCTATCAGACATGAGCATTTTCAGCTTTTGCTCCACCTTCGGAGTCTCACCTTCATCAACTTTCCTCTCTACTCTTTGATACGCTCCACCATCCACACACGGAACCGACAGCTGCATCTGTACTTATCCAATACGAAACAACACAAACTTTCTCGTCTCCGCCCTTCCCCCACCGCTGCCCTTCCATACTCCACTCCATCCCTTCCTCAGGTTGTCTGCATTTCCTATGATCTTCCACTCTCTGAGGGTGAGCTCTCTGTCCTCAGCAAGTGCCTCCGTTTTAGTCTTCTTTATCCTACCTCAGACTATTATAATTTCTTTCAGGATGTTCATCAGTTTCACTGTCACATGCGACTGAATCTTTCACTTTAGAAATGAGGACGATGCCAAGCAATCTCAGGCCGAATCTGATAACGTCTTCGCACGTTTTGCTGCTCCTCATCTAAACCTCTCCCGGACGTCTCACGCCATTAACCTGTACATCCAGAACGCCCTCCACGATATTCAACAGCTCTGCCCTCGGAGACTGCATTATTCCAAACTTTCATCTGCAGAGTCCCACGCTTTCTCCCTGCTCCAACGTAGAAATACATCGTCACCAAGCCTGCCAATATGTGAGGAGCCATTGTTGTCTGGCGCAAGTACCTGAACCTGCGTGAAAGGTTTAATCAGCTGACCAAAGGATCTTTTTCAGACCTCATACGTCTAATGTCACGGTCTATAACAATCGCCATGTACACAACACCATCAAACAGCTGATCACCAGTAAAACTCTACCCTCCAGCGCATCTCAGCTTCAGATTCACGAAAGTGCTTTGGGTATGTGACGAATCAGTCGTGCACTTTTCATAACTGTCGTGCTCTCCGGCAGTATCACTTCATTTCTTTAGGGTGGCGCCAAGGCATTGGACGGCTCCCGCCACGCTAGGAGAGATGCCTATTACAGGCACTCCTTTTAAAAGCGTCGCTTTAGATTTGGTGGGACCGTTCGAAAGAACTAGAAGGAGAAATAAGTATATCTTGACTTTGGTAGATACATGCACAATGTGGGGAGAAGCGGTCGCTATCTCATCCATAGATTATGTGCATATCGCAGAGGCCTTACTCTCGATCTTTACGAAACTGGGTTTCCCTCAGGAAATTCTGACTGATAATGGGTCCCAATTCAGGGGGAAATTGATGGAGGAGGTTTTTAGGGTCTTTCACACGAAGCAAATCCACACAAGTCCTTATAGGCTCCAGGGAACGGCCAGGTAGAGCGGTTCAACGGCACTCTTATCACTATAGAACGCAAACTGGCACAAGAGAAACCAGAGGACTGGGATTTGTTCTTGTCGGCAGCCCTCTTTGCCTACAGAGAGGTGCTCCGCCAATCTACTGGCGTGCCTCCTGCCACGCTACTGTTTGGGCGACCCATCAAAGGACCACTTGAGGCTCTGATGAGAACGTGGACATGCCAAGGCAGATGAAACTGTCACCATGGCCTCTCTGTATGTCTCAGAACTCAAAGAAAGGTTTGAAATCGGCTGGGCGACAGCCGCCGAAAACGTGCGTGAAGCACGCCAAAATATGCTCGCCTCTTCAATAGGAAGGCGAAAAACGGAGCAAGAACAATTCACTGTCGTAGATAAAATTTCCCGGACCAACTATAAAATAGCCGTCCGAGGAAAGGAGAAAATTTATCACATAAACCTCCTCAAACACTATATCGAACGACCTGTGGTGGAACCCGTACACTTGATGATTCTGGCTCTCGCGCCGGAAGTGGACTTTGAAACACACACCGAAGTGGAGTACCCACTCCGACCCCAAGAAACATATGAGGACGTGAGACCTAAGATGCGTCAACAATGAGGAATGCAGTCAGCGACACATAGCTAGACTGTCTGTATGAGGGTCAGCGAACCAGAGCTGACCAAGACCCTACTCCACCTCCAAGTGGTGGTCCTGGAAACAGGCTGCATCACTGCAGTCTGGCTGAGTGAGTAGGAATCGAAGAGGGAAAGCTAACCCGGTCCGAAATAATGCCGCGCTGAAGCCGGATGTGTCGGCCGAAATGCACAAGTATCGCAGCTTCGCTATAAACGGACACAACGCACCCAACGTCCTTTTCAGGGCGAACGAAGAAGAAATATGAGGACGTAAAAACGTGCCAACAGCTATCAGAGATAAAAAAAATTACCAGGTGATGCAACTTTTAAGGGATTTAAGAGGAGTGCTCACCGACCAGCCCGGGCTCACCAATTTTGTCGAATTTGACATGAAGGTGTTAGACCCGACGCCGGTCAGAGTAAAACCATATCCTCTCCCCTACGCTAAAGCCACAGCTTTGAGGGAAGAAATCGATCATTTACTCGAAGCAGGCATCATCGCTAAATCGGACTTTCCCTACAGCTCTAGTGTGGTACTCATCAGGAAGCTATCCAGAGAGCACAGGCTCTGTATTGATTCCCGGAGGCTAAGCGCAGTAGCGGAATACCAGGCACAGCCTTTGCTAGATCAGAACCTATTATTTGCTAAACTGAGCAAAGCTCATTTCTTCTCTAAGATAGATTTGAGCAAAGGTTACTATCAATTTCCTGTAAAAAAGAGATTCGACCATTGCTCACGTTTAGCACAATGGAAGGACATTACGAGTGTAATGTGCTCCCGTTCGGCTTGAGTAATGCACCAGGAGTGTTTACTCGTTTGATTAGTGAGTTATTAGCCCCTTTGCAACACCCTGACGTCCATAATTTCATGGACGATATCTTGATAGCGACAGAAACATTTGAAGAGCATGTGAACATTCTACGACTTCTGTTACAACGATTAAAGGACACGGGATTAACAGCAAAGCCCTCTAAGTGTCAGACTGGATTTAAACAGTTGGTATTTTTAGGGAATACCATTTCACACGGGTGTATGTTCCCAACCGAAAAGAACGCGGAAAAGTTGTGTAACGCACCCAGGTCCATTACTAAGAAAGACGTGAAGTCATTCATAACGCTATCTGGGTTTTATCAGAGGTACATGAAAAACGTCAATGCCCTTAGCGCCCCTCTCACGGACTTGATGAAGAAGGGACACCCCACAGTATGGACTGCGGAGTGTGAGGAGGTCTTCACGGCTTTGAAAAAACAACTCGCCTTCACACTCATCCTACAATGGCCCTATCTGACTAAACCCTTTGTGTTGCGTACGGACGCCAGTAACATTGCGGTTGGAGCTACAACAAGGGATCAGAGACGCAACGACCCTCTTCCCGGTCGCTTACGCCAGTCGGAAGCTAAACGCAGCTGAGCGTAATTACTCCACTATGCAGAAGGAGTTTATGTCACTTATTTGGGGTAATTCGAAGTTCCAAGCCTACTTGTATGGGGTAAAATTCGTGGTACAATGTGACCACCAACCACTCATGTTCCTGGCGGCGTCAAAATTTTTAAATGGACGTTGCATGCATTGGAGTCTTCTGCTCCAAATGTACGCTTTTCAGTTTGAGTACATCCCGGGAAAGGAAAATGTGGGAGCTGACTATCTGAGCAGACACACAGTTGAGGGAGGAGAGGAAAACTCTACGACAGAAAGAAGGACTAGTGCACATACCAAGTAATAGTGCACGCCCCACTTAGATATTTAATAAAACATTTTAGGTGAAATTTTAGGTGACGGGGTATATGTGACGTATCAGTCGTGCACTTTTCATAACTGTCGTGCTCTCCGGCAGTATCACTTCATTTCTTTATTTCTCTCTTTCATACGCTTATTTTTTAGCATTTTTATTGCCCTTACATTCTTTTTACTATGACCACTCCCAGACGTATTTACGTTTCACCAGATGACCTGTAGTATTATCGAGGTTAATTACACTGGTCAGCGGTAATACTCTTATCACGTAAGTCGGTCTAGCCACCTTTGTTAGAGACAGCCACGGGTGATCCAAGATGGTCTCGACAATCCACGGAACAATAGACGACCAGGTGTGTCGTCGAATAATGATTGTGCGCCGGGCTGTTTCAGCAATTATCTGTCTCGTGAACGATTTGAGTACGTGGTTGATAATCGGCTTCTCTCTTTAGCCCATACATTTTCTGTGTAATTAATTTTTTTTTAATAAAACATGCCTGAGGAGAAATTATGAGCCAGGCAATCATCGAGGGATGGGTTCACAGATGGTGGTTATGTTTTGCATAAAGATGCAAGTGGAAGTATTACGACTTATTAGAAAGAGGTCACGCATTGGAATTTTTAAATTAGATATTTAAAACACGTGGTGGGATATTAAATTTAACACCCCTACCCACATAGTGCAAAAGAGATTGGATTGGTGTAAAGTGAGAGCCGGAATACACTATGGTTCTCATTTGCAAATTCGTCGGAAGCACAATCTGGGATTTGAACAGAGGAAGGGAAATATAATATAGCGAAAACGGGGTCTCAGATCAGACTGCATCGCAACGTCAATAGCAACTCCCTAGAGCCAGAAAGAGGAGGATCGGACTAAGAATTCCTATATTATAAGTGACAGATCGGAAGTATTTGAGCAACTTTAAACTTACAAGTAAATCCGCTTAATTAAATACGAAGACTGGAAACTCAAGGAACCAGGACAGTATTTGGGCAACTCTGAAACTTAAAAGTAAACCCGTATGTATTTTAAATACGAAGACTGGATACCTAATGAATCAGATCACCCGTCATAAGAGGAATCATAAAATTTCCAGACAAAGTGATTCGAAGCATCTAATAAAGTGCTACGTCCATTCTAAACTGTGCAAGGAGATTGTGTTCCCAAACTTTGGGGTAAGTGTAAACATTTATTTTACAAATGTGAATTTGACATGTTTTCTTGCTTACGTGGTTATATATATATATATATATATATATATATATATATATATATATATATATATATATATATATATATATATATATATATATATATGAGGCTGGCAACCTCAATATATGAAAATAGTATATTCATAAACCACTACAGCGAGCGCTGGTGATTGTTTCTTGCTAGTCGTACAGAAAACCGACAGCAGAGGTGACCCCAGTTTGCGACTGGAGCAGTGATGAGTGATGATTACTTCACATAAGCCTCAAGTGTATCATATCATGTTGTGAGATAATGTAACTTGTAACTTGTAAATGTTAGTTCAGGCACAAATCATTGTTCGCGCTGTCCAAGCACATATTTATTCAGTTTAATACCCAGAAGAATATAGGGGATTTCTAATCATCTTCCCTGAGTTATGCTGTGTATACTCAAGAATAATTATTCAGAGAGATTAACATTGGTGGGTGGACAGCGCCACAATACCACTTCAGACATAATTTTGATCTGTCACCCACACAGCACTGCAGTTAAAAATATTCTCTTCATTACTTATCTATTCTCCAAGCGGATTATGTTATTAGAGAAGTGTTTACAGAGGCACCTCTAGTGGCCTTTAGAAGCGACAAAAAGTTAAAGGATCTTCTTGTTCACAGCCCTTTCACAACTGAGAGTACCGATGACTTTGACACACGACCTTGTGGTCAAGCTCGATGCAATACGTGCAAAAATGTCATTCAAACCCGCAAGACGTCATTTCCCAAGGCCACGTTCATCATAGCCGACGGCTTTACATGGGAGTCACGAAACGTCATCTATATCATAATATGCACATGTTGCAGGAAAACATATATTGGCCAGACATTTCAACGACTTGGGGACATATTCTGCCAGCACCTCTATAGCATCTCTCGGGAGGAATCCACACCAGTAGCCATTCACTTCAATGGCCCGGACGAACACGGTCTAATGGACATCCAGGTGACTGTAATTAGATGCTGCTCTGACTCTGCTAATCGAATCCATCTTAAATAACACGTCATTCATCGTATGGCGTGATTTAAACCATAGAATCTTAATAATCAAAACTCCTTTGACTGAGGCTACCTTTTCAACTCTTAATCTATGCCCCTTGTCGCGTAAATTACTACTTTATTCCAACTCTGCATTTTGACCAAAATTGACCCAAGGTCACGAATCGACCTTATGTAGTTTAATCGATCATCCTACAGAACATCATTCGTTTAACAGTGTTGATTCTCATCTAACATTTCATTTTAATGTGACCTTCCTTCTTTTCAACTAGTAACAGGAAAACTTTGAACACGTTTTTCTCAAAACAAGTACGTGAATGGCACATTTGGCCAAAGCAAACAAGCCTGGAACGTCCTTCGTTTTATAAATATTACTTGCGTTGCAATGCAAGCAATTTTCTATCATGATTAGAAGCTAGAGGAATATGTTTGAAAAACAGTTTGCTTCTGCTTTTCATGAAACTCATAGCAGTCAATCATGTACAATTTTTCAGCTGTTCAAAACAACTATGGTTTTCCTCACGAAGCTTTAGTAAGCACAGTCTTTGAGCCATAAGATGTTTTCCTTTGTAATTTCAATTTACCTGACAACTTTGGTGGATCACTTCGGAACAGCTAAGAAAATGAAATAGCTTGTACTTAATATACAGCACACTGTGCTGAGCACAGACCATTACTATTTCTGAGATACGTCCTTAATACGGGTATTATGACGAAAAAGAATTGAAGTCTGTTTAAAAACCGTGTATAAATCAATACGCCACTCTGGATATGTTCATTTTCGAAGGACATGTTGACACCAGTTGTCAAAAACTGACCCACTTGGCGAAAGAAACAGAACAGGCGGTACATTTTTTGATGGAAGATGTTCAACACATTTTCTGAGGCAACTGGGTGCACATTGTAAAACCTTTTTCAAAGTGACATGTCAAATGTACTAAAAAATAAACTAATAACCAATTATGCAATCGATTTTTATTGTTAAAAAAAACAAACATTATTGGACAGCTGTACCTTCTGATTCCAAACTATATTATTGTTAACGTAATTTGCTGTAAACTAAAGTGCCATATTACGCTACTGATAAACTCGACTTTTAAAAAAAAAATTAATGAAGAAAAATATCCCGTTCAACCTCTGATGGGTTATAATTAGGATATATATTGTTTTCAATTCCAAATAAAATGAACAACTGCCGATATGAGACAGTGGCATCTCATTTGTCAATCATTGTAAATAGATTCATTTTTTAAGGCACCGTGTTTCGCTCAAAAAAAAAAAAAAAATTGGCAACACTGGCAACTACAATACCTTTGCGGAGGGCTGAAGAAGTCATGTGTAAGTTATGAAAATTGTCATTATTTATTAACAGATACGAGGAATATATACCTTTGTCATCTTTAAGTACCGTGCTCACTGGCGTTGGTGAACATGACGGTTCACTGTCACAATTTATTTCGCTCGATGCTGTTTATCACTTTCGTTGTTAAAGGACAGTAGCCTATTATTTGAGACCTCCATGCTGGACGTGTAATTTTAATTTTTAAAGTAACCTCAGTGTTTGTCGGGCGTTATTATTTTTGGCAAAGCTCGAAACCGTGTTGACGATAGGTTCGTTCTTTCTATACTATGTAGTTTTGTATTTTTGGCAAAATACTATTTTATAGATCTCTTGTTTAGAGTTACTTCCCTTTGGAATGACCGTTCATTGTTGTTACGTCTTTCTCCCTTCTCTGTGTACCGGAGTAAACAATTGGCACAGTATCGAGCGCAGCATTCGATCACAGAAAGAACACGCGAAAAGTAAAACTGATTCTCTCCGAAATCATCTCTTGAGATTGCAGGTAGGATTCAAGGTGCCATGTTATCGTTCATGACTTCATCTTCCGAATTTGTAAGACAGATTCAAGGATCAAGGTACCATATCATCGTAACTTCATCTGCCGAGTTTGTATAACTCTAACAAGAGATCTCTAAAATAGAATTTTGCCTAAAGTGTTTACGCTGATGTGAGCGCATGTTGTATCTGTAGAGGCCTAGATTATCCTCTTGTTCGAAAAAAGGAGTACTTTACGGTTTATGATGATTAGATATTGATGTCAATTTTAATGATTAGAAGTGATCTGATATGCTTTCAGATATCATTAATATTGTATTTTATTTAGGCCTATTGGTTTTGTTACAGCCTTAGTCAAATTGTTCAAGGTTCCGCTGTTTGATCATTTAGCTCCTGAAATTGTAAGTATAAATTGTTTACATTTTTGTTTTAACTTGCACGAGTAGCATTAATTACTTCAGAATACGTCAAAATTATTCTGATGTCATCAATTCTCATTATGTCTTTCCTGTGACAATGATAGAGAAGAATTGGTAAGAATATGTTATTTATCTGTCTGTTGCCGTTGATAAATATATTTGGTAATATCAGAAAGAACGTTTGCAATCGATCTGCACGGAATATTAACTAGCAGTTATTCCCTTCTCCCTCTTAGAAGCGTTTCCTGGACATGTGTCATAGTGTGCAAGTATCGATTATAATTAGGAACTGTCACATCTCAAGTGCTAAATGCAGAGATAATTATAAACAAAATTATTAGGGCCTTTTATTTTTACATTTTTTTTAAAGCTTTTGGTTTAGACTTTTATTTGTCAAAATTAATTTTTTTTATAAGAGCCGGGCCCTGAAATATATTAAATGTTCAACTTACTAACGGACTGATTCATGTATTGACTGATGGACTGATTCATGTATTGACTGATGGACTGATTCATGTATTGACTGACGGACTGATTCATGTATTGACTGACGGACTGATTCATGTATTGACTGACGGACTGATTCATGTATTGACTGACAGACTGATTCATGTATTGACTGATGGACTGATTCATGTATTGACTGACGGACTGATTCATGTATTGACTGACGGACCGAGTAAATGATTGATGTACTCTTTATGATTGTCTGATGGACTGATTGATAGATAGGCCTGAGAAAACACCAGAAAAACTGATTTCTTGGCCTTTTTATCTCTAAAGGCTGTACACAACATCTTGCTTGTTTGTGTCGGGTACTATCTGTATTCAAGATAACTGAGGTGCAGAGTCTTCAGTTTCAAGGAAAAATTTCTTAAGATAATGTTAGGAGTGCCGGTGTAGTATTGTTTCTTCTCCTGTAAGAAGTTGGTGGGTTCTCTTGATGTATAATTCTTGTCAGTAAATAAATGGTGACCTGTACACAAAGACTGTATTGGGGTCTGAAAAATATTTAGAGCTTGCCCACTGTTTGAATCCACTTTATGATAATATGATAAATTTGAAACAAAATATATGAACATGTTCACCACATATCCAGTTGCTGAATCACATAAACCAAAGACTTTTATGTGATATCTGCTTGGTTTATGTGGATTATATTGCTTGTATTACCTAAGCCCTTGTCATCCAAACTGAGATTTTGGAATGAGTAAAAGGCATTCTGAAATTTTTGTAACAAGTTTATAAATGGTGTGGCCTTTTCTTTTCCTTGTGAATATCATCAGAGACATGAATCATTATAAGAAATAATGCTTCATTTCTGTTTCTTGAAAATATGTGACAAAACCATGGTGTATACAATTCTGCAGATGTAGACCAGTAGTCATGAATGAATGGTTGCTTCTGAATCCCAAAATTTATTAGGACAGCAGTAAAGTTATCCAGTTCAGGGCATGTGACTGGTCCATCTAGCATACATTAAATATTGTTTCGAAGGATTATTCTGAACTCCGCCTAGGCCGGTCCCAAGCGCGGCTGAAAAAGGAGGAGGGCGGCCTGCAAGGAGGCCGTAAGGAGGCAGCCTTTCTACCATGCAAAGGCACAACAGGCCAATCACCTGTTTGCTTTAAAACATGATTACGCGAACTACAAGAGGGAAAACCGGACTGATTCTAAAGGCGACAAACTGGAACTGACTACGACTTATTGAACACAAGAAGTATAAATAGGAAAGAAGAGGAGCTGGTGAAAGAGATGAGGAAAGCAAAATTAGAAATCCTGGCTATAATGGAAACAAAGAAAAAGGGACAAAGAGTCATGGATCTCGATGGCAACACGCTGCTCTACAGTGGTGTACCCACGTCTGAAAGAGCTAAAGGGGGCATGGGTTGCATTGTGGCCAAAAACCAGAAAGATAGTATCAAGGGATGGAACTTTGTCTCGGAGCGAATTATGGTTGTAAAACTAAAAGAAGGAGAAACCATAGTCAACCTGGTCATGGTGTATGGGCCAAATGAGGATGAGAGAGCGGAGGTCAAGGAGGAATTCTTCGAGCTGCTTCAAAGGACAGTGGATGACTGCCTAGATGAAATTATCATGCTCGGAGATTTCAATGCCAGAGTTGGAAATGACCATGCTCGATGGGGTGGAGTTATCGGAAGATATGGAGAAGATACTCTCAATGACAATGGAAAGCGACTCCTTAGATTCTGCAGTGAGCAGAATCTGATCATTACAAACACAAAGTTCCGCCATAAGCGCATACATGCATACATTAGATGTGAACCAACAAAGAATGAGAAGTCAGTGATCGACTATGCCATTGTTAGGAGGAGCTCATTCAAATATGTCCGGGATGCTAGAGTCTGGAGGGGGCCAGAGATTGGAAGTGATCACTACCTTCTTACAATCAAAAGAACAACTGAAAGAGTTGCTCAGCCTAGGAACAGCCCAACATCACGCAAGAAACCAAGTAAACAAACGGGAGAAATGAGCATTAAGACCTACAAGCTGAGAGAGCCAGAAATTAAGATCAGATATCAGGGGCTTATTGCTACAGCGGTGAGAAACACAGAAGAACAACCTGATGACTTGGAACCCCTCTGGCTTAAATTCAAGGACATCATAAAGACAGCTGCTGCAGAAGCATGTGGTGAAGTCCGACTTGGGAACCAGAGAAAGAAGACACCTTGGTGGACAGAGTAAGTCAAAGAGAAAATAATAGAGAAGAAAATGGCATGGAAACAATACTTAGGAGCTAAAAACACAGCAGGACAAATAGAGAAATATAGAGAATATGTGATACTCATAACAGAAGCAAAGAACAAGGTGCTAGCAGCAAAACAGAAGTCCTGGGAAGAATTTGAAGAAAAGCTAGAAAAAGATGCGCAAGAAAACCAGAAATTGTTCTATAAGACCCTAAAGAACACGAGGAAGGAAAAACAATGCCCTTTAAAATTTATAAAGGACAAGCAAGGCAAATTGCTTACTGCCCCGAAGGAAGTAATGGAAAGATGGAAAGAATATTTCTCAGAACTCCTTGATAGTGAGCAAGGCCAAGCATCAGAAATGATAACCACTAGCACAGAAGAGGAAACCAATGGTGATGAAGATGACATAAAGATGGAAGAACTGAAGGCAGCACTGGAGAAAATCAAGATGGGCAAAGCAGCAGGGCATGATGGTATAACACCAGAAATGGTTAAGTACATGGGAGCATCAGGCGACCTATTACTCTTAAGGGTCCTACAGGCAGCATGGTGCAACAAGACCAAACTAAAGGTTTGGGAGATTGCCATCATAACACCAATTTTCAAAAAGGGTGACAATCGACAATGTGGAAACCATAGAGGCATATCCCTTCTCAGTGTCCCTGGTAAAATATACTCTAGAATCCTAGAGAAGAGACTCCGACGCCTAATTGAGCCACAATTGGATGAGGTCCAGTGTGGATTCCGAGCAAACCGAAGTACTCAAGACCTAATCTTCACACTCAGACAGCTGAGTAAAAAGGCTCTTGAGTATAAGAGTGAGATCCATCTTTGTTTCATAGATCTGGAAAAGGCGTTTGACAGGGTCCCCTGGAGCAAACTTTGGGACTGTTTGGCAAGGAAGAACATTCCAGTACCTCTGATTCATGCTATACAGAGCTTCTACAAGTCTTGCAGAAATTATGTGAGGACAGCAAACCATAAGTCAGAAGAGTTCAGGACCACCACTGGTATAAGACAAGGTGATATCCTGTCACCTTATCTTTTCATACTCCTCATGGACGATGTTATCAAGGCATGTAAGGAGAGAACAAGAAAGTATTCAGTGGGGTACTGGAAGATGAGACAGGTCTGTATTTCAGAGCTGGCATTTGCTGATGATGTTGCCCTGATTGCTAAATCAGAGGCACATCTCCAATCCAACCTGCAAGTATGGAAGGAAGAGCTGGAGAAGAGAGGGATGGTCATAAGCAGCTCTAAAACAAAATCCATGGTGATATCACGAGAAGAAAAAAGACATCAGATTAAGCTGGGAGAACAGGTCCTGGAGCAGGTAGACCACTTTAAATATCTCGGAGCTATTATAGACCGAAAGGGAGACATCAAAGAAGAGTTGGCCACTCGAAAAGCAGCAGCTGGGAGACTTTTTCAGGCCATAAATCGAGGATTCCTCAGCAAGAGAGAGGTTGGTAAGAAAACGAAGATGGCTGTATACCGCTAAACCTATGTCCCAGTCTTGACATATGGAAGCGAGTCATGGGCAATGACTACAACCCACAAAAGCCAGATCCAAACCTCCAAAATGAGGTATCTGAGGAAGGGTGCGCAACCAGACGATACGTCAAGGCCTAAAATCCCACCCCCTGCAGACCCAAGTAGAACAGTCCCAACTAAGATGGTTTGGCCATGTCTGCAGAATGGGAGAAGATAGGCTACCACAACAAGCATGGGAAAAAAAGAGCCATGGATCCAGACCCCCAGGACGACCCAGAGTCCGCTGGGAGGACAACATTAGACAATCTTTGAAGGACCGAGGACTAGAATGGAACCAGGCCAGAGAGAAGACAGCTGATAGGATAGTCTAGGCGATGACATATACTAATTAATTTAACATTTGAAATAGTGCAATATAAAACAAACTAATAAGTCTCAATCTGTTCTGTATATGTATTAGAAATACTGCAAGTGATAATCATTTAAAATGGCTGTTATATCCCTTACAGCTTTCACAGCCTTCATAACATGGGAATGTTTGTGTTAGTTTTGTAAAATGCACCAGACAATCAATAACTTCATAACAGCAGACAATCAATAACTTTATAACAGAAGTCAGATTCTATCAATAAGACAGAAAATACAAGAAAGCAGATTTAAACACAAGCAAAACCAGAAGTTCCAAAGCCAAGGCTCAAGAAGTATACACAGAAGCAAACAAAGAAGTAAAAAGAAGTATCAAAAGAGACAAGATGAAGTATATTGAGGAGTTGGCAAGAGAAGCAGAAGATGCTGCAGCCAAAGGAAATATGAGAGAACTGTATAACAGCACAAAGAAGCTAACGGAAATACAAGCTAACAAGTTGCTTCATAAAAGACAAGAATGGAAAACTGCTCAGCAATATACAAAAGCAAATGAAGAGGTGGACGGAATATTTTGAGAACCTTCTCAATAGACCAGGTCCACCAATCCCCCCCAGTCTCCCCCCCCCACCCCCCCCCAAAACCCCCCCCCCACACCTACCAAGGCCATCCAGAGAGAGAAGAGCTACAAATTAAAGGTGAAAGACCAACGAAGGAAGAAATAAAGAAAGCCATAAAGCTTCTAAGAGATGGAAAAGCGTCTGGACCTGATGGCATTCCAGCAGAGGCCATCAAAGCATGTGCATCGAAACGGCTACAGAGATGTTATATAAATTACTTGGTAAAGTCTGGGAAAAGGAAGAGATACCAGCAGAATGGAAGGAAGGATATCTGGTTAAGTTTCCTAAGAAGGGAAATTTAAAAGAGTGCACAAATTATAGAGGAATAATGTTACTATCAGTGCCAGGAAAAGTATTAAACAGGATTATCCTTGAGAGATTAAAAGAGTCCATAGACAAGAAAGAGATGAACAAGCAGGTTTTCGACAAAACAGATCCTGTACAAACCAGATAGCCACTTTGAGAATAATAGTTGACCAAAGCTTGGAATGGAATTCACCACTATACATCGAATTTATGGACTACGAAAAGGCATTTGACAGTGTAGTCAGAGAATCACTTTGGAAATTGATGAGGCATTATGGAGTTCCCCTGAAGATCATTAATTTAATAAAGAAAACATATGAAGACATGACATGCAGAGTTCTTCATGAAGGACAGCTTACAAAACTGTTTGGGATAAGAACGGGAGTGCGACAGGGACGCCTCTTGTCTCCATTTCTTTTCTTCCTAGCAATAGACTGGGTTATGAGAACATCAACAACACACAACAGAAATGGAATCCAGTGGACTCTGACTAAGCATTTAGATGATCTGGATTTTGCTGATGACTTGGCTCTTCTGTCCCATAACCATAATCAGATGCAGGAAAAATTGAAAACACTCGATGAGAGGTGACAGCAATTAGGTCTGAAAATACACAGAGAAAAGACAAAAATAATGAGAATAAATGCAGGTAGTGATAACAGAGTTGAACTTGAAGAAACACCAACACAAGATGTAGAATCACACACATAACGTGGCAGCAATATGGACAAAATTGGAGGGACAGACAATGATATCAAAATAAGAATACAAAAAGCAAGAGGAGCTTTCATTGCATTGGGAAATATATGGAGATCAAGAGAAATCGGATCCAACACGAAAATAAGAATCTTCAACTCAAATGTGAAGTCAGTCTTATTGTATGGCTCTGAGACATGGAGAACAACAAAGACAACAACCAAAAAGTTACAGACTTTCATAAATGGGTGCTTGCGTAGAATAGAGGGATTAAAATGGTATGATAAGGTTACCAACATGGAACTGATGACAAGAACCAGACAAGTGCCAGTGGAACAAGAGATAAGAAAAAGGCGATGGATCGGACACACACTGAGGAAACCTGTGGATAGCATTACAAGGCAGTCCTTGTTCTGGAACCCCCAGGGCAAGAGAGGCAGAGGTAGACCAAGAAGCACATGGAGAAGAGAGGTGAAAATGTTGAGAACGTGGAAAGAACTTGAGATGATGGCACATGACAGGAGGACTTGGCATGTGTTTGTTGAAGGCCTATGCTCCTTTGGGAGTGGAGGGTTATGAAGAATGAATGATAATGATGATACATACATACATATAAATTTATGTCCTCTGACCCTATCTACGAACTTTTGTTTTTCTGAATTCTTTTTTTTTTAGGCCATACCAAACAGATGGCCTGCTGTCCTTCATTTCAACCAAATTTAGAGATGCAGTAAAAAAAGGGAAAGGGTCCGGGATGTAAAGGGTTAGGTTTAGGAATCATAAACCTAACCCTTCAAGGCCAACCCTAACTATAATTCTAACACTAACGACGTATTTCAATAGCATGGAAGAACTCATGCCACTGTGCTTTATTTCCACCAAAAAGTACACATTTCTCAGGGGGGAAAAAAAAACAACGGAAAATCGTATTTACAGCTATTTCATTCGTAATAACGTGCACAATCACCGTGACCATGCTAATATAATAATAAAAAATGAATTATGGTAATTCGTTAAAAAAAAATAAAAAAAAACAAGCACAGTAATAACATGCGATAATCGCAAACATGCCCCAGTGTAATCGACTTTGCTGACTAATTTAACCAAATTACTGTATGGATTTACTTAAGAAACAGAAAAGTTTACGCAAACTTTTTTTGTTTCTAGTTATGTAGGGCCTACACAGGAATGTTGGAATGTTGATGGAGTTTTTAAGTCGGTATTTTTATCGTTGAGTTGGAACTTGGAAATACTGTTACTGAGTTCTTGTGGTGGTTGTTATGAACCATGTGGACAATATAATTATTACTCCTAGACATAATCGAGCAAACAAGTATAATATAGAATTTAACAACATAACCACAGCCCCACTTAGGCCTACCATATGGATTTACTCTAGACACAGAAAAGATACAAAAAACAAACTTTATTTTCTAAGTCACAGAATATTATGACATTAATTTATTGGAAATATATTCAAGGGCAATATATAACTGGAAAGATTAAGACAGCGATTAAAACGCAACAAAGTAATACAACAGCAGTATATAACCAAGTTATAAGTACAATATCAAGTACTTAGCTTTTTTAGAAATGGTGTCTTGGGGTGATCAGAAACGTGGCTGATAACAGATAACTTTGAAAATACATCATGTCATGCTGAAAGCCCAACGTGTTTGAGGCCGAATTCAAAGTTGCTGCTGAATTGTTGGGTATCAAAGGATTTGATTGGTTGCTGGGAGAGACCTCATTTTAAAAACAGATGCAGAGAAATTCTGGAATTAAGGGAAAAATTTGTTTTAAAAAAAAACCTGGGCTAGAAAATATTTTCTGAGTAAAATAAAAAAACTTGGGTTGGAAAATATACAAAAAAGTTTGTTAATTAAAAAATTTTTTTCGACTTCTTGTTGTTGAGAAAATTCGTACAACAACCCTTGTACGGATGTACACTGCAAAAAGTATTAAAAAACCATACATTGTACGACAAAAACGTACAAGTTGACAGGTATGTGCATGTAATCTTTATTTTCATCAGTAAATAAAACATTATATCATTTCAGTGGGGTTGACAGGTCAAGCCCCTAAGTCACACCTTTTGACAAAAATGAAATGTATTCTGTGTCATGCCTTCAGCAATTTCTATCCACTGTGGGACATCTTGTGAGACTCTACTTGCCTCTCAACTTGTAGCTGTACTGTTAAGTTTACTGGTTGTTTGAATTGGGGTTTTAACCTTTTCTTTCCTCTTTACTGGCAGAAAGTTTAGCAGTTGTTATGCTACCTCATACCTGTTCATTCAGCTGCTCAGTATCCCTATCAGAATAATCACTTTCATGAATATTCTAACATGAAGTCTTAGCAAAGTCCTCATCTGAATCACTAAGACAAAAAAACTACTGTCGCTAAAATTCTCTTCTGTTCACTGAGAAATAAGCAGCCATTCTTGATCAGCTTATAGCCAGTGTTATGAAGATGCATCTCTTGCCATTGCTCATAAACGAATGATAAGCAGGGCTAGTAAAGGACATAAAGAAATATACAATTTCAGCTTTATAAATTTTTTTCCCCCATTCCCAAACGTTCACACACTTATGCCAATGTATTGAAATGATTTAAACCATCTTATTGCCAGGTATTTTCAAATTTTCTGTTCAAATTCAGACATATATCACTCTTGCGCAAGATATGGCTTGCAGATAAATGTAAAGGGAAAAGTGGTGAGTATTACTACTTGTAGGTTAACCCTTTGAGCCCGCAGCAAAACTTTCACCTATACCCAGTCCCTGAGCTTCCTGGTCCGAATCGTAAAAATAGCGGCACTATTATTATACGTTTAACAGTTTCTCACCTGCGCGAGAATAAATTGCAATCAGAGATCGCGACCGGGGTGACAGTGGGAACTCAAAGCGATCAAACCGTGTCAAAACATATCAGATAGCTAGGCTATTGTTATTTCGTTCCCATTCACAAAGAGTTCACGGTGTGGTTTTCTCTGAAAACCACGAAAATTTTCCTAAATGGTTGAATATTTACTAGTCACTGTTCTGCTAATTGAGCTCAAGTTGCTGACCACAATAGTATTATACAAATTTTGAGAAAATATGTTGAAATAATAAAAAGTCTCCCCCTCCTGCTTTTGTGAGATTACAGGCTCATAGGAAACAGGAATTCTGAATGGCTAGTCTTCTCATATTGGTCTCAAAAACATAGAGATATTTGAAAATTTACAAGTCACAAGTTTAGAAATTTACTGCTCCCTCAAGTATGTCGTATAAGACTAATGTGAGGTTGTGAAAATGTGAAACAAATTGCCACAGATACACTGCTACATGTGAATGTTTCGTGCAGGATTCAAGTAAGAGGAACAGCTGTAGCAGTGGTCCTATGCTCCACAAGGAATGAACACGACGATGATTCTGCAGATTTCGCCACAGTTTCTGGTTACACATTAGCATGATAAATATCTTGGGGAAATCTATTGAGATAAGAGGAAAGTTTTACTATTCTGTTTTTACGAGCTCAAATTTGACAGGAATCTGAAATAAAATTCTATTCTCAGTATTATCACAATTTCTATTTTCGCTCACTTAGTAGCACAGAGCCACGGTTGCAGCAGGTCCTGATAGCAAGCTTACACTACAGCATGAATGTGCTCCCGCGGTGATAGTTTTTGAAGTACATTATTATGCATGATAAGGTTGCCAGTCCCAGGGATAAACGTCATATTACTTGTCTCTTATGACGTGAACGGGAGAAGTAAACATATTCTTTTTTTTTGTCTCCTCGGAGATCCCGGCATATACGGACAATAACAAATTGTATCAGTTTTATATTCGTCAACGTCACCACTATGTACTCTGCTTACTAGGATAAATATTCATTTCATTGCACAACCTCACACCGCAATGCCAATTTTGACAAGTTTCAATATTCTGAGAAAGGCAGCAATTTCACTTCAGAACTTTCCTTTTTCTAAGTGCTCAACAAAATGTAATAAATTACAATGTTCTAATAAAGACAGTAATTTCACTTCAGAATTCCAATCCCTAGTGATATACAATATTTAACAAATTGCAATATAGTAAGGGTAGCAATTTTACTCCAGACTTCTCTATCTAGTAAAAAAAAAAAAGGTAAAGGATCCCGTTACACGCCCATTGAGGCATATTGGGAATATGGTGTTAGGCCCATATTTTCTTGACCGGCGGCACACTAGGGGTGATGTGGTCAGCATCGCGCCGGCCGACTTAACCTTCCCAGATGTTGCTGTGGTACCCAATAGGGGCCGTATGTGGCCTAAAAAAATCCCACCTCATCTGAGGATCGAACCATGGACTACTAAGCTAGGAAGCCAGTGCACTAACCACTATGCTACCGCGACTCTCTCTAGTGCCATACAACAATTCACGAGTTACAATATTATAGTAAAGGCAATAATTTTAAGGCAGCAAGGGAGGGAACTGATCACCCCACCTCTCGATGCTGGACCTAGTATAGTGAAGTCTCTAACACTTCACTCCCCTATGGTAGTATCTGCTATGGGACTACATATTTACTATCCTACTAGCACACAGAGTATGTTCCACTCATTTTCTTTTCAAGAAAGAACAAACTACTTCTGAAGCAAATGACTATTTTATCCACTCAGACATTACCATCTAGCCCGTACAGTCAGGTACTAAACACCACCCAAAGATAGCACAGTTTTATAGCCCGTTTATGGGAATTCAGGTACGTTTATGGGAATTCAGGTACGTGTGAAAATCCTTTGATGTAAACTGACTGGCACTGTGGGGATTAGGAATAGCTGAAGAAGCCGAAATACCAGCACTGTGGGTTCAAAGGGTCAAAGTTTGTTAAAGCTGTTTGAAAAAGCTTGAAACGGAGCACTACTTGAAACAGACTTGTGGTAAGGTTAAGGCTAGGTATGATATAAGTACCAATAGCCAGCCTGGCAACATAAGAGGTACAATCTCCTTATTCAAACTTCTATTATTTTTTTGTAATTGGATGAATAAAAAATGTTGAGTTTAACCTCAGTTATAATTACGATATAGGCCCTATGGTGTCTCTAAGTCGAAATAATTTCTTCTGTTGCCAAAACCTTATGTGGCTTCACTTTTCCTGTGCAATAGCTGTAAATAATGTCAATTAAAATTTCTAAATTTTGAGAGTGTTTGCATATGTGTGTTTTTCCATTTCCTAAAGTTGTCTATTCATACCTGTCACAGTGTAACAACAACAAAAAATAAAATCAAAGGGGCGGGAATGAAGTAGACTAATGGGAAGGCTTGAGGTGTTTGGACTGATTTTTTAATGTGCTTTTAATTTTCCATCAGCAATATGTAGCACTTGTACCTCACAAGATCTTCATTTTCCCCTGCCATGCATCACTAATCATTATATATTTGTTTTCATTCTTGCTATAATCATTTATTAGTTGATTAATTTCCAGCTCTACTTTTCCATTACCTCAAGCTCTGCACTCCCTACCAAGGCTGTTGATGACTTGCTGATGCTTTATTTAGTTCTCACCTTACTTACTCCACTCTTCCCCTTGAAATATATTTTAAACCGAGATCACCTGCCCAATTGTTCCATCTGCCTTTCATGATGTCTCTCTTTATTCTTACTCCTTTTATGCCAGCTATGTTCCCATGTTGGGGGTGTCTTCTGCCTGTGGTTATCAGCATATAGGCTTTTTGCCTGGGCCATCACTTATCTGGATCGAATCAATACGGATCCAAGCGTATACTTCATAGTCACAGTGGATTTATCTCATGCCCAGCACATGATGATATGCATCTCTTCAATTTGATTGTGTTCCCAGCCATTTACATTGTAATATTGACAGCGTGAGTATTCCTAGCTCATATTCAATTACTGACATGGCTAGCTGATGATATAGGAGAAAGAATAGTCTCTGCTCCAGGTGCGTAGCAGTCATTGTTTGTAAAGCTGCCAGACCTCACTAGCACTTCTATATGATCAGCTCAACTTGGTACTTGTAAGATGGCCTATATTTTGTCTATAATTATTATATGATACTTTACTCTTTCAGTCCCAAGCAAAAAGGTGGGTTTGGCCCAAACAAAAATGGCCATACCAGTATGTTTTTATTGTTTTTGTTTGGAAATAATTTTTTTTTAAATGTTTCATATTCATATTCATAAATAACAAAAAAGTCCATAATGGATGGCTATACTTTAATTTTTTGAGTTGTCAAAATGAAAACAGAAAAGATGAGATACACAATCAGGGTCAAAATTGACATGGGGCTTAAAAGTTTAATAAAAGCAAAAAATAAAAAGCAAAAATAAATGCTACAATGGTTGTAAATTTATGCATCTGAGAACACACCCCCTACATTTATTCCTATGAAACAGATTCTAACTATCAAATGGTAAAAATTCTATTTTTCAACCATGATCTTACACACATTTAGTATACATTTGAAAATCTCTGAATCACTCAGAAAAATCAATATGGCACAAATTGTTTAAAATGCCATCACGGACAAAAAAACGATCACATATGCATTTTGCATGCACTTGACAGCTCTGAATCATTCAGAAGAAATTCAGTATGGCAAAGTTTGTTGAATGTGACATTGGACATACTACCATTAAACACGTATCACTCTTTCTTATATTTTTTCACCATTATTTAAAAAAAAAAAAAAAATTTGAGTGAAATTTCTTATGATATCAATATCACAAATAACCAGTGTGTAACTAATTGTCTAAAATTTGGTTACAAATAATTCATTTTTCTTTTCAGATTGCAAAAAAATATGGAACAGAAGATCCCACGAATCCCCCAGACTTCCAGCCAGCAAGAGGAGCTACAAGTCAACTGTGAAAAACCAACTAAGGAAGAAATAAAGAAAGGCATAAAGCTTCTAACAGAAGGGAAAGTAGCTGATCCTGATGACATTCCAGTAGAGGCTATCAAAGCAGAAATGGACACCTCTACAGAGATGTTATACAAATTACTGGGTAAAGTTTATGCGGTTAAAAATTGTCTACAGGATGTGGTAACTGGTCCCATGCCAAACCCTCCTTAGTCAGCTCTTATGACATGCCTGGAAGATAACAGTGTTAGTATTCTTTACTCTCTTAGCAGCCCTTAGTAACCCACTGGTATGATAAGCAATTGGAATTGCGATGGGATGAACCATCTCTCTGATACTATTCATGTTGGCTATGCAGGTAATCCTCAATGCGGCTGAAGGAATGGCAATATGTCCAAAGCTCAGTGGAATGTGTCACATGCCACTGCGCAAAGCATTCATGGATAAAGCAACAATTCTGACATCAGATGAACACCAGGCCCAGAGAATGTTAGCATGCCTGGATGAACTAGTCAGCTGGTGCAGAATGAGCTTCAAACCTAAGAAATCGAAAAGCCTATCAGTTAGGAAAGGGACGATAGCGGAGGTCATATTCATGGTTTCCAACCAAAGAATCCCTACTGTCATTGAGGAACCTGTTAAAAGTCTTGGCAGAGTGTACAATGCCTCATTAAAAGACTAGAAGGCAGTGCAACAGACAATAGAAATGGCAGACAGAGGACTACAGATCATAGACCGAAGCAGACTCCTAGGAAATTTCAAAATGTGGTTCCTCCAGTTCATATTGATACCTAAGTTACTGTGGCCACTGCCTATATATGAAATAAGCTCCAGTACAATGGAAGCTATAGAGCAGAAGGTCAACAAGTTCATGAGGAAATGGCTAGGGGTACCACCAGGTCTGTCAGATGTAGCTCTGTACTGCAAAGAGTCAAAACTTGTGCTTCCTCTCAAGTCAGTTGTTGAAGAGTACAAAGTGGGAAAGGCAAGGCTCACAATGATGCTGCATGAGTCGGTAGATGACGTGGTTAAGTCCACTCAGCCCACACTAAAAACGGGAAGAAAGTGGAAGAAGCGATGCTGCTCAAGCTGAGGGAGGTAATCGGATACACAGATGAATAAACGTGGATTTGGCCATGGAGACATCCGCTGGTGGTCGAAGGCATCAAGCAGGGAGCGCAGAGACTTGGTAGTTCCGGAGATACGAGGAGCTGAGAATGATAAGAGATTGCAAAAAGCGGTGCAGCAGGCCTAACAAGGCCTAACATGGAAAGGAGCCCTGCATGGAATGATATATGGCATATGGCACCTCTTAGGCTCAGCTTCATTATTAGATCAATGTATGACCTCCTGGCATCAGCCACAAACCTTGTGAGATGGAAAAAGTCAGATGATGAACAGTGCCCCCTGTGCCATGAGAGGCAGACGCTTGAACACGTGCTCTCAGCTTGCAAGGTGTCATTAGGGCAAGGGCGATACATATGGCGCCACAACAAAGTGCTAAATGAGCTGGCTGTGACAATAGACCTGGCAAGAATGAAGGCGAATAGCAAAGTCAGGCCGAGCACCGCAAATACATACTATAATAAATCAGGTAGCAGTTTTACCATCTCTCCTTGACTGTGCAAATGGCTGGGAGATGGCAGTAGACCTACCTGGATGAGGGGCATATCCAGAGAGTATCAGAAAATCTCGAAGACAGCCAGATATAGTGCTGCATTCTTCATCATCACATCAGGTTATATTGATTGAACTGACCATGCCATTTGAATCCAGATTGGACGAGCAACATTCGTTCAAAGCGGCCAAGTATAATGATCTGGCCGCGGATCTGAGACACGATGGGTTCATTGCAAGGGTCATGGCTGTTGAGGTGGGTGCAAGAGGGCTCGTGGCTGCATCAGTGTATGATTTATTGAAACTGTTGGGGTTGAGGGGACAGTTGAGAACAAGGGCAATGAAGAATCTTAGTGAAACTGCAGAAAAGGCATCATGCTAGTTGTGGAACAATGGCCTATGGAACTCGGGACAGTAAACTCTAGCCTCACCTGCGGTGCACGAAACATTCGGAAATCAAAATTTTTCTAAGTCTGCAATACATTGAGTTTTTCGTTGTATTGGTGAGAAAGGATGGTGGCTTACAGGTAACCCGCGGTGTATTATATGAGGTGTCGGATGAAGGCAGATTTCAGTTGCCAGCCTGCAATGGCTTCATGCCTCGTTGGCTTCACGCAGGTGTGTCAGTGTCTGTCCCTAGTCGTGGTGTGCTGTGGAACGACTGCAATAATTTGTTTTCAACATAGGGGTTACTTTCACAATTGCCTCTGGCTGGCGGAATTGTGGATTTTAAAGCTGCAACCAAGGTGGAGTGGGTTCATTTTCTACACAAAACAACAGGAGGCAGAGACACTTGGGAGTCATGACGCAGGTGGCCCCCCCCCCTTAGAGTAAGGTAAAGGATCCCGCTACACGCCCATTGAGGCATATTGAGAATATAGTGTTAGGCCCATATTTTCTTGATCATCGGCACACTAGGGGTGATGTGGTCAGCATCACGCTGGCCGCCTTAACCTTCCCAGAGTTGCTCCGGTACCCATTTGGGGCCTTAAAAATCCCACCTCATCTGGGGATTGAACCATAGACCACTGTGCTAGGAAGCCAGTGCCCCCTTAGAGTGTAAAGGAGAATAAGGGGCCGAAACACTTGATCGACGGGGTACTCCTTCTGATGATTAGATTGCCTCCCATTGTATTGCTCTGTATAGAGTTTTCTATCATCTTATATTGATTATTGACCACCAGTCACAAACACTTTAATCAGTACCGTTTAGCAGCCTCAGAACACATACAAATTCTTCAACTTGGCATTCGCTGCAAAAGGTTGACAAGCTCAGCAATCTTTGTTTATCAACAACAGCAAAATCTTGTTAAGAAGAACTAGTCTAAACTTTCAAAGACTCTTCTTGTAAGTGCATTTTTATGTTTGCACGACTATAGATATTATTATTATTATTTTTTTTTCAAACATTCTTGTACTTTATAATAGCCATAACTGCTTGTCAAAATGATTTAAAGAATCGGTCAGAATATATGTAATAATTAAAATATATCATGTACTGTAATCAAAATCCAGGTTCTGATGAATGTAAACAGGAGTGTAATGGAAGCTTCCAGAATCATGATGCTAATACTGAGGTGGGATAATGTGTGTACCGTTCTTTAGACAAACTATATCAGCCAGTTAATTAGCTTTATATGTTGTGTGTACCGTTGTTTGGACAAACTATATCAGCCAGTTAATTAGCCTTATATGTTGTATGTGCTGTTGTTTAGACAAACTATATCAGACAGTTAATTAGCATTATCTCCTTTTTTGTGGTTTAAATTTTTTACAGGATGGGGTAACCGACCCCATGCCCAACCCTCCTTAGTTGCTTTAAACAACATGCTTGGCAGGGAACAGTGTTACTATTCTTTGCTCCCCTTTCGGGAGCCTTATATGTTGTATTGGGAGCTGCTGTGCGGTGCATAGCAGGTTACATTTAGTAATCACGGTTATGGTCTTGCGCCGCAGAGCACTCCCGTAAAGGATAGTGTAAATATGTGATGCGTTGTGAGGTATGACATGAAAGGGGTTACCCTGGGTTCTTTTCCAAAGTGTTGGCCTTGTAGGCAGATGTGTGTGTTTACTGCCTGAAGACATTGTGTCCTGATATATTAGCCATAAAGGCTGATGGTTGTATTCCAGTTCGGGAACTGTTATTAATTGTGCAAGCCCATGGAAGCAAAGTATTATGTGCACCATGAGAGAACTGTACATTATCTGTGTTAGCCGTTGAGGCAAAGTGATGTATGGTTAATATTTGCCTAGTTTAAATGTCCTGATAGAAATGAAGCTTGACTGGAAGCTGCGTGCCTGCATCTGATTGTATTCATTGACATGTCATAATCATCGTGAGTACATTCGTATTAAATATAAGAACCGTTGGCCAGGTGTTACAGATTGCTCAATAGAGTTGAATTGAGTTGCCACGTTCAAGTTTTGTTTATAATCCATTTCGAGTTATCTTATACGAATCAGAAGAGAGCTCAACGTTTACATTGAATGTCTACCACACCCAGAGTAATGCTTCATTTGTCACAACAGAGCTCTTAACATGTTTTATGTACCATTGTTTAGACAAACTATATCAGCCAGTTAATTAGCCTTATGTATTGTGTGTACCATTGTTTAGAAAAACTATATCAGCCAGTTAATTAGCCTTATCTGATGTATGTACCATTGTTTAGACAAACTATATCAGACAGTTAATTAACCTTATATGTTGTAAGTAATGTTGTTTAGATAAACTGTATCAGCCAGTTAATTAGCCTTATATGTTGTAAGTACCGTTGTTTAGACAAACAATATCAGGCAGTTAATTAACCTAATATGTTGTATGTACCGTTGTTTAGACAAACTACATCAGCCAGTTAATTAGCTTTATATGTTGTATGTACCATTGTTAAGACAAGCTATATCAGCCAGTTAATTAGCTTTAAAATGTTGTATGTACCGTTATTTAGACAAATTATATCAGCCAGTTAATTAGCCTTATATGTTGTAAGTACTGTTGTTTAGACAAACTATATCAGACAGGTCATTGACCTGATATGTTGTATGTATCATTGTTTAGACCAGTGTTTCTCAACCCTGATAGTAACAACGCCCCCTTTTGACAACTAAAATTTTAAAAGCCCCCCCCCTTAACACCCCCTTGCTCTTTATAGTGTATACACAAACAAACACACACACACATATACATATATTTTAACATACGTTTAAAAAAGCAATGCAGTTAATAAGTTATCTTTTCTTATAATATAAAGAAAAAGATACAGCACATTTATAAAAGCATAGTTATATTAAATATGTGTTTAAGTACGGAATTATATACACCACAAGTTCATTATCCTTGAATTACAAATTGGCGGAGCAAATGATATAAAATTAGTTCTTACAACTCTATAATTATCATATCATTTTAATAATGCCTAAATGACTGCTTATGTATTCAAATCTGAATATTTAACTCATTAACTACCGCAAGCCGCTGTCAGCGGCTCGCAATATAATCACATTCGGACCGCAAGCCGCTCAGGGCGCCAATCTAATTTTAGTAATAAAACGAATGAAAAATGTACTGAAACACTCTCTGATCTGGTTCGAGATTTTAAGTTGCCACTGGAAAACAAATTCCCAAAGCATGGTTGTTGTAGAACACTGAAAAATTGATATTATGTTCATATTTTTCAGCGTTTTGGGTTAGTTACCACATCGTGTAAAACTGTTTACAGTGGCAACTAGTGCTAGGACTACAAAAAATGCGTGTACATCTCGTCTAACGGCTGAAAAGGATAGAAACATGTTTCAACAATTGACTGAAAGATCTAGCGACGAGGACAAGAGTGAAAACAGTGTGCACATTGATTGAAATTGTGATTTTGATAGAGATGGGGTGCAAGCAGTTATAATTGTGAAAATATTGCAAGTCCACGGCCATCGAAGTGCCATTAAATAGCAACAACCTCTATTAGAGTTGCAACCAATGTTTATTGTAATAGTACATTCATTTATCTTTAAAATGACGTGTAATTCATACAAATCTGTAAACAATTACGAAAACTACAGCTTACTTTGTGCAAACACCTACAGGATGAAAATGGGAAAAAAAATTTAATTCGGCCACAGTGTGTTTTTTAATTCGGTAGTTAATGTGTTAAGCATCTCCTTATGTAACCACTTTAAACATGAAAAAATTGGAAAAATTATTAGTTGATAATTATGATATAATTATATAAAAATTCACTTACTAATGAAGCTTAATGAGATTCTTGCGTTTGGTGTGACTCAGCCAGTTTAGTAATATTTGGTTCTGAGTTTGTTAAAATCCTCTGTTATAAATCTGCAGTCGGTTTCGTTGCTTTTGTAGTAGCAACACTACTGCACTGATCTTCTTCTCCACCAAATACGACGTTGGGGATGCTGTAATTAGCAATTTAATTTTACACCAAACAACGGGATAAGCAAGCCTCTGCTGGATCCAAAATTTTTCGTAATGTGTGTGACTGAATCGTGCTTTTGCCTCAGTCATTTTGTAGCTCAATTAATTCTTCTTGTAACAAGTTGACTAACTTGTTCCACGTCTGATTCAAACGGATTAATCACCCCAATCCAGTATTATTAGTTCTTGCAAGTCTTTAAATCTTATGCTCATATCATTTTTAATAGCGTCCAAATGACTGCAATAAACCTCTAAATCTGAATCTTTATGCCTGTTTACTGCAGTAAACATGGAAAATGAGAAAGTTCTCAGCAACTAAGATTATTTTTATATAATGTCAATTTGTTGATGAACCCCATGATAATTCCTTTCACTTTAATCAGACTGATCTCATTTCCTTTTAGCTTAAGAAGAACCTCATTTAACTTTTCAAATATATGTGAAAGATAGGCCACATTGTTTCGCAATACGTCTCTATCGATGCTAAATTCTTCTTTGACTGAATCCAAAAACTCTACTGTCTCCTGACAATGGTAACATCCCAGGTACTAACATTTTGCGTTTGGAATCCTTGAAACACTCCATGGGACGCAGGGCAAATAAAAAATATCGTGTTACAAGCTATGCGAAGGGGAATATCTTTTGTAATTGTTTCATATTGATTCATGTAAAAATGTACACAACGCCCCCCTGAATAGAAGTAACGACCCCCAGTCGTTGCGACCCATCAGAACGCCCCCAGACATCTTGAAAACGCCCGCCATGGGGCGGTACCACCCCCGTTGAGAAACATTGGTTTAGACAAACAATGTCAGACAGGTCATTGACCTTATATGTCACCATTGTCCTGGTCACCCCCTATGGAGGATGGAACCACTACTACAGGAAGCTTACACTAAACATTGACAAGCTCTTACTGTGATGGTATCTGTAGCTATTTGTTTGACATGATGATGTTGCCAGCTGTACGATCAGCCTTATAATAGGGCCTTGTACAACATATTCTCACTGTTTCTTTGTCTCGTCAGAGACCTCAGACACTACAAGGGGCCTTATTAGACATGCTTGTTTGTTATTTAGTGTTTTATTTATTTTTGACACAAACAATTAAAATGGTTTTTTGTGTTTGAAAGTTCACTGTAGCCTTATAGAGTCTTCTTTTCATGTAGAAAATAATTGTGTGCACTGTATATTTGTATTTTTATAGTATGTACATGAGCATTTGTCTGTGCATGTATACATAAGTGTATGTGGATATGAGTATGTCTTTGTATGTGTGCATGAGTGATGTCAATAATGAGAAAATGATTACAGAAAAACGTATCCCCTCTACATTTTAATATTGTGTATTATAAGTGTCACAAATACAAAGAGAAATCAAGTCCAACACAAAACTCTCAATCTTCAACTACAGTGTCAAGGCAGTTAAATTATATAGCACCAGTTTATAGCATTCTGAAATGTCCAGGGTAAAAGAGTTTTTGGGAGACTCAAAAATACACATAGTAGAGAACTGGATACAAAAGTCAAAGATATAAGTCAATCATGGAGACACCTTGAGCAGATAGTATACAAGAAGAAGAGTTGGCAGACATTTGTTGATGACCTAGGCTGTTTAGGGAGCTAAAAGTAATAATGATGATGTGTCATAAATGCCAGGATTGATCAAAATTTTTTTCAGGCTGATTGTGGCAACAGTTGGACTAAAACTGAGATACAGTATACTGACATCTTGGACATGCCAGAAAGTAAACAACAGTTATGCTTATTTGGAGATGAGAAAGGTATGTATAATAGCAATGTTATTCTTTTAAATTCATATTTTGGCTACACAATTTATATGATTTCAATATCTGCACAGTATGACATTTAATACTAAGCAGCGAGTGGTCCTTTGATAGAGAATTAATTCTATTTACACATTTTAATTAAACTTGCTTAATGTATACATAATGGAGATAGAGGCTGATCCTGCAGTAACCAGGGCAGTTATTGTGTCACACTCTCAGTCCATGCTTTTAAAGGTTCAAAATGGATGTCTGTTGCATGAATAGAAAACACATTGAGTCCTTGAATCTTCAGAAGCTGGTATGAATCTACTGTACAAGTCATTCAGGTGTATGACACGGCAATAAGACTAGCTTCGCAAACACTCATAGTGGAGACACTGGTCCTGCACAAGGGAGAGATACTGAAGACAGTTAATGATCATCTGTTAGAAAACAACACTGCAGTAGATGAATCAACAAAGCTAAGATAGTTGGAATGTGGCACCAAACATAAGACTAGCAGGTATGACAAATGAGAGGATGCGTCCGACATGTATACAGCCAGGATGCTACAGTACAGTAAGCATTCATACACTTCAACATTTGCTGAGGGAGACTTAGCACCAATGGGGTTGCCTGAATTGCAATGATGTTGATACTAAATAACAATCACATAATTATCAGGAAATTGTGTTTATGTGTTTGTTACTACATTTTGCTAAACAAAAATTTACTAAACATACAAGTCATGCGTTTAATTATTTATCTTTGCTCATTATTTTTATTATTACAGGTGTTTATTCTTGTCACCTGTGCAACACTCATTTCTTCCAACTTGATGTCCTGGAAAAGCATATGAAAACAGTACACAGAAATGGAGGCTGGGAGTGTGATAATAAATACAGTGATCTTCAGAATGTGTTACCACAAGACAGTGGAAATAACGTGAATGAAGCAGTAAATAGGATTGGAGATGCCACTATTAATGATGTAGCAAGAGAAGATAGCATCAACAAGAGACTTACTGGTAATGAAGCATCAGTGAACCTCATCAACATTCAGGAAAGGACTGCTACAATGTTTGACAACCTACACAGTAATACATCAGTTTGTAAAAATCAAGTCTGCAACATAAATTGTAGTAAACCATTTTCTGCCAGTGAGATAAATGTTCAACTTAGTGTGAGTGACAGAGCTGTTGCTACTTGCAGTGATTTAAGCATTCAGTCTCACATGAAAATAGAGGAAGGTAAATCCTACAAGTGTGATATTTGTGGTGTATTATTTACTGTGAAAGATTACGTACAGCAACATAACAGAATTAATACACAAGAGAAGCCTTACAAGTGTGATGTTTGTGATGCAGAATTTAATCAAAGTTGTAGCCTAAAATTACGGGAAAGAATACATACAGAAGAAATTCCTTATAAGTGTGGTGTCTGTGGTACAGCATTTACTGAGATAAGAAGCCTACAAAAGCACAGAAGAATACATACAGGAAATAAACCATACAAGTGTGATGTCTGTGATCTAAAAAATCATAAAAGAATACATACAGGAGAGAAGCCTTACAAGTGTGATGTTTGTGATGCAGCATTTACTCATATAGGTCACATAGAAAGACATAAAAGAATACATACAGGAGAAAGGCCTTATAAGTGTCATGTTTGTGGTGCAGCATTTACTGTGAGTGGTCATCTACAAAGTCATAAAAGAATGCATACAGGAAATGAACCAGACAAGTGTGATGTCTGTGGTGCTGCATTTCCCTGGAGCAGTACTCTACATAGTCATAAAAGAATACATGCAGGAAAGATGCCTTACAAGTGTGATGTCTGTGGAGCAGCATTTACCGAGAGCAGTACTCTACAGAGTCATAAAAGAATACATACAGGAGAGAAGCCTTATAAGTGTGATGTCTGTGGGGCAGCATTTACTGAGAGTGGTAAACTAAAAAAGCACAGAAGAATACATACAGGAGAGAAGCCTTACAAGTGTGATGAATGTGGAGCAGCATTTACCGTGAGCGGTACTCTACAGAGTCATAAAAGAATACATACAGGAGAGAAGCCTTATATGTGTGATGTCTGTGGGGCAGCATTTACTGAGAGTGGTAAACTAAAAAAACACAGAAGAATACATACAGGAGAGAAGCCTTACATGTGTGATGTCTGTGGAGCAGCATATACTAGTAGTAGTAGTCTACAAAGACATAAAATAATACATACAGGAAATAAACCTTACAAGTGTGATGTCTGTGATGCAGCATTTAATATGAGAGATAGTCTACAAAGACATAAAATAATACATACAGGAAATAAACCTTACAAGTGTGATGTCTGTGATGCAGCATTTACCCAGAGCAGTCATCTACAGAGTCATAAAAGAATACATACAGGAGAGAAGCCTTATATGTGTGATGTCTGTGGGGCAGCATTTACTGAGAGTGGTAAAGTAAAAAAGCACAGAAGAATACATACAGGAGAGAAGCCTTACAAGTGTGATGTCTGTGATGCAGCATTTACTAAGACAGGTGCCCTACAAAAACATCAAATAATACATACAGGAGAGAAGCCTTACAAAGGTGATGGTTGTGGTGCTGCATTTACTCAGAGCGGATGTCTAAAAGGTCATAAAAGAATACATACAGGAGAGAAGCCTTATAAGTGTGATGTCTGTGGGGCAGCATTTACTGAGAGTGGTAAACTAAAAAAGCACAGAAGAATACATACAGGAGAGAAGCCTTACAAGTGTGATGTCTGTGGAGCAGCATATACTGTTAGTAGTAGTCTACAAAGACATAAAATAATACATACAGGAGAGAAGCATTACAAGTGTGATGAATGTGGAGCAGCATTTACCGAGCGCGGCACTCTACAGAGTCATAAAAGAATACATACAGGAGAGAAGCCTTATATGTGTGATGTCTGTGGGGCAGCATTTACTGAGAGTGGTAAACTAAAAAAGCACAGAAGAATACATACAGGAGAGAAGCCTTACATGTGTGATGTCTGTGGAGCAGCATATACTGGTAGTAGTAGTCTACAAAGACATAAAATAATACATACAGGAAATAAACCTTACAAGTGTGATGTCTGTGATGCAGCATTTAATATGAGAGATAGTCTACAAAGACATAAAATAATACATACAGGAAATAAACCTTACAAGTGTGATGTCTGTGATGCAGCATTTACCCAGAGCAGTCATCTACAGAGTCATAAAAGAATACATACAGGAGAGAAGCCTTATAAGTGTGATGTCTGTGGGGCAGCATTTACTGAGAGTGGTAAAGTAAAAAAGCACAGAAGAATACATACAGGAGAGAAGCCTTACAAAGGTGATGGTTGTGGTGCTGCATTTACTCAGAGCGGATGTCTAAAAAGTCATAAAAGAATACATAAAGGAGAGAAACCTTACAAATGTGATGTCTGTGGGGCAGCATTTACTGAGAGTGGTAATCTACAAAATCATAAAAGAATACATACAGGTATTAAGCCTTACAAGTGTGATGCACCATTTACTGAGACAGGTACCCTATGAAAACATAAAAGAATACATACAGGAGAGAAGTCTTACAAGTGTGATGTCTGTGGTACTGCATTTACTGTGATAGGTTCCTTATGAATTCATAAGGAAATAAGCCGTACAGTGTGCTATCTGTGTTGCTGAATTTACTGAGATAGGTCACCTAGAAAGACATATAGGATTTCATTCATTCATAACCCTAGACTCCCTAACGAGCATAGGCCTTCAACAAACACATGCCAAGTCCTCCTGTCACGTGCCATCATCTCAAGTTCTTTCCACGTTTTCCTCATCATTTTCACATCTGTTTCCAGCTCTCTTCTCCATGTGCTTCTTCCAGAACAAGGACTGCCTTGTAATGCTATCAATAGGTTTCCTCAGTGTGTGTCCTATCCATCGCCATCGTCTTCTTCTCATCTCTTGTTCTGTTGGTAACCTTGTCATATCATTTTGATCCCTCTATTCTACGCAAGCACCCATTTATGAAAGTCTGTAGCTTTTTGGTTGTTGTCTTTGTTGTTCTCCAAGTCTCAGAGCCATACAATAGGACTGACTTCATATTTGAGTTGAAGATTCTTATGTTTGTGTTGGATCCGCTCTTGATCTCCATATGTTTCCCAATGCAATGAAAGCTCCTCTTGCTTTTTGTATTCTTATTTTGATATCACTGTCTGTCCCTCCAACTTTGTCTATATTACTGCCAAGATATGTGTACGATTCTACATCTTGTATTGGTGTTTCTTCAAGTTCAACCCAGTTATCATTACCTGCATTTATTCTCATTATTTTTTTCTTTTCCCTGTGTATTTTCAGACCCAATTGCTGTGACCTCTCATCGAGTGTTTTCAATTTGTCCTGCATCTGATTACAGTTATGGGACAGAAGAGCTAAGTCATCAGCAAAATCCAGATCATCCAACTGCTTAGTCAGAGTCCACTGGATTCCATTTCTGTTGTGTGTTATCGATGTTCTCATAGCCCAGTCTATTGCTAGTAAGAAAAGAAATGGAGACAAGAGGCGTCCCTGTCGCACTCCCATTCTTATCCCAAACGGTTCTGCCACCTGTCCTTCATGAAGAACTCTGCATGTCATGTCTTCATATGTTTTCTTTATTAAATTAATGTTCTTCAGGGTAACTCCATAATGCCTCATCAGTTTCCAAAGTGATTCTCTTGTCTACACTGTCAAATGCCTTTTCGTAGTCCACAAATCCAATGTATAGTGGTGAATTCCATTCCAGACTTTGTTCAAATATTATTCTCAAAGTGGCTATCTGGTCTGTACAGGATCTGTTTTGTCGAAAACCTGCTTGTTCATCTCTCAGTTTCTTGTCTATGGACTCTTAATCTCTCGAGGATGATCCTTTTTAATACTTTTCCTGGCACTGATAGTAACATTATTCCTCTATAATTTGTGCACTCTTGTAAATTTCCCTTCTTAGGCAACTTAACCAGATATCCTTCCTTCCATTCTGCTGGTATCTCTTCCTTTTCCCAGACTTTACCAAGTAATTTATATAACATCTCTGTAGCCGTGTCGATATCTGCTTTGATGGCCTCTGCTGGCATGCCATCTGGTCCAGCTGCTTTTCCATCTCTTAGAAGCTTTATGGCTGTCTTATATAAAAGAATACATATAGGAAATAAGCTGTACAAGTGTGATGTTTGTGGTGCTGCATTTACTGGGATAGGTCACCTACAAAGACATAAAAGAATGCATGCAGGAAATAAGCCATACAAGTGTGATGTTTGTGGTGCTGCATTTTCTGGGATAGGTCACCTACAAAGACATAAAAGAATACATGCAGGAAATAAGCCATACAAGTGTGATGTTTGTGGAGCTGCATTTACTGATAGGTCACCTACAAAGACATAAAAGAATACATACAGGAAATAAGCTGTATAAGTGTGAAATTTGTGGTGGTGCATTTACTGATAGGTCACCTACAAAGACATAAAAGAATACATACAAGAAATTAGCTGTACAAGTGTGATGTTTGTGGTGCTGCATTTACTGATAGGTCACCTACAAAGACATAAAAGAATACATACAGGAAATAAGCCGTACAAGTGTGATGTTTGTGGTGCTGCATTTACTGATAGGTCACCTACAAAAACATAAAAGAATGAATGCAGGAAATAAGCCGTACAAGTGTGATGTTTGTGGTGCTGCATTTACTGATAGGTCACCTACAAAGACATAAAAGAATACATACAGTAAATAAGCTGTACACGTGTGATGTTTGTGGTGGTGCTGCATTTACTGATAGGTCACCTACAAAGACATAAAAGAATACATACAGGAAATAAGCCGTACAAGTGTGATGTTTGTGGTGCTTCATTTACTGATAGGTCACCTCCAAAAACATAAAAGAATGAATGCAGGAAATAAGCCGTACAAGTGTGATGTTTGTGGTGCTGCATTTACTAGGAACCTCAGAAATGAGGTATCTGAGGAAGGTGGTTGAAGTAACAAGAAGAGACATGGTCTGCAACCAGACGATACGTCGAGGCCTAAAATCCCACCCCCTGCAGACCCAAGTAGAACAGTCCCAACTAAGATAGTTTGGCCATGTCTGCAGAATGGGAGAAGATCAGCTATCACGACAAGCATGGGAAACAAAGAGCCAGGGATCCAGACCCCCAGGATGACCCAGAGTCCGCTGGGAGGACAACATTAGAGAATCTTTGAAGGACCGAGGACTAGAATGGAACCAGGCCAGGAGGAAGACAGCCGATAGGATAGTCTGGCGCTCTCTCTTCCAAACCTCTACACCTCACGGTAGAAGGGGAGCGACTAAGTAAGTGGCTATCAAACTTTCAGCGTATTACCATCTTGGCGACGAATGGACCCTGGCCTTATCAATATCAGCGTTTAAGCAAATACGCTGGGTAGTTTTAGTGTTAATCTGTAGTCTGATGTCGGCCACACCCGAGATTAACCAACATGGTTGTCAATTAATATTATCTCATCCGTTCCTTCCCCAGCAGGAAGGGACGGGTAACCAAACAGTCATGACGACTTAACACTGAGAGGAGTGTAAGAATGTATGAAAATACCAAATATCTGCTACATTGCAGAGAAAGAAAGATGGAAAAGCACGTAAATTATAGTCAGTACAACAAATGTCCAGGATACGGCTGTAGTGAAGCAGAGATCGACCCAAAATTAATTATGTGACAAAGACAAATACTACTAGTGTGATATTTATGGTGTATCATTTATTGAGAAAGAAAACCTACAACATAAAAGAATACATACAGGAGAGAGTCCCAACTGGGGTGATGTTTGTGATGCAGAATTTATTCACTGTCTTCTTGTTTGGTCCTTGGTGCTGACTGACAAAGCAATCAATGAGCAACACGCCTGGTGGTGCCTAGCAACAAACTGTCTCAACTTTGCTAGATCAACAGCCATCCTTCATGTGGTGCCCCAGCTCTGGTAAATGCTTAGCATTTCAGCCTCCACAGTTCTCCATCAGGTGGCTTTTGGCCGTCCTTGCTTTCACTTTCCATCTGGAGTCCATAACAAGGCTTTTCTGGTGATGGTGTCAGGATCTCTTCTGAGAATGTGGCCCACCCAGTTCCAGCATCTACCCGCTACGATGGTGCGCTTGTCTTCTTGGTGGCTTGGCATTAGCAGTTCTTGACTGGTTATGGTGTTCAGCCAGAAAATTTGAAAAATTTTCCTTAGGCCAATTACTCAGAGTAGTGGCCTACAATTACATGAAAAGATACATGCTGGGGAAGTGTAATATTTGTGAGAGGTAGTCTACAAAAACAAAAGAATGCATACAGGAGAGATACCTTACAAGTGTGATGTTTGTAGTAGAGCATTTACTGTGAGAGGCAGTCTACAAAAACAAAAAGAATGCATACAGGAGAGATACCTTACAAATGTGATGTTTGTGGTGCAGCATTTACTGAGACAGGTAACTTACAAAAATAAAAGAGAATACATACAGGTAGTAAGCATTACATGTGTGATGTCTGTGGGGCAGCATTTACTCAGAGGTTGGCTACAAAATTATATAAGAACACAAACAGGAGAGAGCCTTACAATTATGACGTTTTTTTGGATCAGCATTTACACCGAGATATTCCACATAAAACAAAATATATTCAGGAGAGAAACCCAACTAAGGTGGTTTGGCCATGTCTGCAGAATGGGAGAAGATCGGCTACCACGACAAGCATGGGAAACAAAGAGCCAGGGATCCAGACCCCCAGGACGACCCAGAGTCCGCTGGGAGGACAACATTAGACAATCTTTGAAGGACCGTGGACTAGAATGGAACCAGGCCAGGAGGAAGACAGCCGATAGGAAAGTCGGGCGCTCTCTCTTCCAAACCTCTACACCTCACGGTAGAAGGGGAACGACTAAGTAAGTAAGTAGTAAGAGAAACCCTACAAGTGTATGATGCAGATTTACTCAAAATTCATAAATGAGTACATACTGGAGAGAAGCCTTACAAGTGTGATGTTTGTAGTGCAGAATTTACTTACAGTGGCAGCCTACAATTACATGTTTTCGGCTCTTATGAGAAATAAAGAAGTCGAAAACCAGACAACAGAAAAATACCAGGAGTGTGAGGCTTGCTGGAGAATCAAACTCATAAACATAAACCTTCCAAATGGCACCATCCCCTAGCTACAAAGCAAATCTCACTACCCTCCCTTCCAACTGGGCACCACAGCAGCTTCTCAATAGACCAGCTCCAACAAATCCCCTAGACAAAATAAGACATCAGCCAGCAGAAGAGGAGCTACAAATCAGCTGTGATCAACCAAGTAGAGAAGAAATAAAGAAAGCCTTAAAGCTTCTGAAAGATGGAAACAACTGGTCCAGATGACACTCTAGCAGACGCCATCAATACAGATATTGATACCTCTACAGTGATATTATACCAACAGGCTGATCACCCGTTTGCCAGTCACTTCGATTACGGAAACAACAGCAAATGGGTTGATTTGCCGTTGCCCTAAAGACGCCACTAGGCGTGATGGGAAACAATGGCAAAGAAAACCTATCTGCTGTTGCCCTAAGACGCCACTAGGCGTAATGGCCACTGACTGCTTTGACGGTCGGTGGCTAAGGACGGAAGAAGAAGAAGAAGACAGTGATATTATACAAACTACTTGACAAAGTCTGGGAGAGAGAAGAATACCAGCAGAATGGAAGGATGGTCAAGTTGCCCAAGAAGGGAAATTTATAAGAGTGCACAAATTATAGAGGAATAATGTTAAACAGAATTATCCTTGAGAAATACTCGCAATCCATGCTCCGGAAGGTCCAAAGTGTATGGCTTCAGCATGAATAGAAAACCTTCATAGAAACCTCGAATCTTCCCGGAACTGGTGTGGATCTACTGCCCTGGCCATGCAGGGGACGCAGCAATGAAAAAGCTGACCGACTAGCTTCAAGAGAACCCATACATGTCGCATTGGATATGGATCAGGGCAAGATGTTGAGGGCAATCAATGATCACCTTGAAGAATAACCTTGCAATTTATGAATGATCAAGGTTAAGGCTGCTAAAATTTGCTATCAAACGTAAGACCAACAGGGATGAATGTATGAGGAGATGCATCCGGTGTGCATACAACCAGCGGACAACAGGAACAATAAGCATTCATACACTTCGACATTTACTGAGGGAGACTGAACACTTATGGGTTTACCCGGAGTGCAGTGACATTGATTCTGATCAACAATAACAATCCTTGAGAGATTAAAAAAGGCCATAGACAAGCAACTGAGAGATGAACAAGCAGGTTTTTGACAAAACAGATCCTGTATAGACCAGATTACCACAATGAGAATAATAGTTGAACAAAGTATGGAAAGGAATTCACTGTTATACATGCACAGTTTTGCCCTTAGCTATGTTTTTTTTATCTGTGTTTTCCATGTCATGCTGCGATCTAGTGTGGTACCTAAGTACATTGATATTTCTTCTTCTTCTTTGATCCCTAGCCGCTGTCCGTCAAAGCAGTCAGTGGCCATCACGACTGGTGGCGTCTTGTAGGGCAACAACAAATTGATTCAACTTTGCTCGGTCGGCGGCCATCCTTCGTACAGTGCCCCAACTCTGGTTCATTCTTTGCATCACAGACTCCACAGTCCTCCGCCAAGTTGTTTTTGGCCGGCCTCTCTTTCATTTTCCTTCAGGGGTCCATAGCATAGCTGTTCTTGTGATGGCATCGGGGTCTCTTCTGAGGACATGGCCATCCCAACTCCAGCGTCTGCCAGCTATGATAGTGTGCATGTCCTCTTGCTTGCTCCGAGTAAGCAGATCTTGGTTGGTGATGGTATTCGGCCAAAAGATTCGGGGAATTTTTCTTAGGCGGGTTGTGTGAAAAGAGGACAATTTCAACATTTCCTTCTCTGTTACTCTCCAGCATTCCACACCATAGAGAAGCACAGAAAGCACACAGCTCTGACATAATCTTAATTTTGTGCTTGTGCTGTATTGAGAGGACTTCCAGATGTTGCTTAGACTATAAAAGGCTGTTCTTGCTTTGTTCATTCTGTTGTTGATGTCTTTGCTTGTTCCGCCATCTGGTGTTACTATGCAACATTGATATTTCTTCTTCTTGTACTGCCTGCCCAGTTTAATTGTAGTTTTGCTTGCTGTAGTTTGTTTGGCAAGGTAAATATAGTGTGCATTGTTGTTTTTTCATAGATTTTGAGCAGCCACTTTCTGGACCAACTTTCAAGGGCTAGCAGTGAATCCTGCATGCACACTCTTGCTGTGGTGATGTATTCTTCTGAAGTCCACATGGCCAGGTCATCAGCATAGAGGGAATTGTGAACATTCTTGTGGATGTTTTCTGTGTCTGTGATGTCATTTGTATATATACCCTTCAAAAGAAGTTAAGGACCAGTAGGTGAAAATTACCCAAAAATAATAAAAATTAGATTTCATAAGCAATTAATCTGACATTGATTTTTCTCGAACGACTAACATTCAACACGTGCTGCATGGGCCACCAGCATATCGTGTGGCTAGTGTTCAGCTCAGCAAGCACGCTGAAAAAATGCTGCTGAGATGCCAAAATGTGGGTGTTTTTAATGATGTCTGAGCATGGAAAAAAATACCTGCTATTCCAAAAATGCGTGATGCATGTGGGAGACTATAGTGTTGGTCTTGAGCTGTACTCACAAAATTGTCTTTATAAGCAACACAAGTGGTGCATAACCATTGCACAACAATATGCCTCAACGACGAAAGCTGAGTGTTGTGGATAAAGGAAGAGCCATTGCGTGGTTGCAGGAAGGTCTTACTGTCCAAAATGTCGCTCAGAGGCTTGCAGTATCTCATTCAGTTATTGTCAGACTGCAGCGCGCTTTGCCCAGACTGGAATCGTCGAGGAACTGCAACGCACCGGTTGTCCTAGAGTCACTTTGCACCCTTAATAAAAATGGTCCTTAACTTCTTTTGAAGGGTATATATAAGGAAGAGTGTAGGGGAGAGGACCCGACCTTGTGGGACTCCCTGCTCCATTGTTGTCTTTCTGCTAATCTGTCCAAGCACCTGCACTCGTGCTGTTCTGTCTGTTACATAGTGACTGATCCAGTTGTACGAGTGTTTGTGTGTATAATAATGTGAATGTTAATAGTCATATCTGATACACATTATAACATATTGTATTAACACAATATTTCCACAATTTTATTTACAATGTACAGCATCAATAGTGTTACATTAAAAAAATTCCAAGTATCAATTTATGCTCTGTATAGTACAAGTAATAGAAATGTAACCATGATTAATTACTTGTCAATTTATGTTTGATAATTCCGTTTTGAAGCATGCTGCTAAAAAATTTGAGCAATGTGCATTTATTAGAACGTATCTTTTATATCAATGTATAAACTGTGTGCACTTTATCCATACTGTTAATGTCATTTCGTAACAAGGATGACATTAAAATTTGAAATTACTTTTTGCAGTTTTTCCACACTCTCATCATTCTGTTGTAATTATAATACAATGTTCATTTTTAAACAGCATCTTGGAGTAACATACCAACTATGACTAAACTAAAAACCACTTTAAAACTGGAGTTTCAAACTATGGCAAGGTTGATTACGATTTCTCCCTCTTTTAGCTTTAGCACCATACTGTGCTCCAAGACAAAGCTCCATCCGTTGATGCCATCCTTTTTGTTTCTAGCCACAATACAGCCTACACCCCCTTTAGCTCTTTCAGTTTCTGGGACTCAACTATAGAGCAGAGTGACGCCATAATATTCCATGTTCCATAAGTGCCAGTTCATTGCCTTAAAGATAAATCTGATTTTCTCTCTTGCATTACTTGTAATCTGGTTTCTTGATGTATGTATGCGAATCATGGGCAATGGCTACAACTCACAAAAGCCAGCTCCTAACAATACTAACATCAGAAATGAGGTATGTGAAAAAGGTTGTTTGTCGTAGATTTTCAATAGAGGAATTAAGACATAGTTTGGTCCCTTCTGAATAGAACTAGACAGGTGGTGACTCAGTGAGAGATCAGATAAGAAATAGATTTTCACGAGTGAAAATGGTGGAAAAAATAGGTAAAGTCTGTCCCTGAACTTGAAAAAAAAAAATCCTCTCGTTCAGCCTATCTCTACAACAGAACTTTGTTAGTCAGACAGTTTACCAATATATATATGTGTGTGTGTGTATGCGTGCGTGCGTGTGTGCGTGCGTGCGTGCGTGCGTGCATGCATGTATGTATGTATGTATGTACCACTCACATACACACACACACACATGCCTCTTGTCTCCATTTCTTTTCTTACTAGCAATAGATTGGGTTATGAAAACATCGACATCACACAACAGAAATGGAATCCAGTGGAATCTGACTAAACAGCTTGATGATCTGGATTTTGCAGATGACATGGCTCTTCTGTCCCATAACCATAATCAGATGCAAGAGAAAATGAAAATTCTCGATTAGAGGTCACAACAAGTGGGCCTGAAAGTACACTGGGAAAAAACAAAGATTAAGAGGATAAATGCAAGGAATGATAACAAGGTTGAACTTGAAGAAACACCACTAAAAGATGTAAAATCGTAAACATTTCTTGGAAGTAATATAGACACAGTTGGAGGGACAGACAGTGATATAAAAAAATAATAATACAAAAAGCAAGAGGAGCTTTCATTGCATTATGAAACATATGAAGAAAAAGAGAAATCAAGTCCAACATGAAAATAAGAATCTTCAACTCAAATGTGAAGTCAGTCATATTGTATGGCTCTGAGACATGGAGAACAACAAAAACAACAACTAAAACGCTACAGACTTTTATAAACGGGTGCTTGCGTAGAATCTTCTTCGTTGATCCTTAGCCGCCGACTGTCAAAGCAGTCAGTGGCCATCACGCCTAGTGGCGTCTTGTAGGGCAACAACAAGTTGATTCCACTTTGCTCGGTCGGCGGCCATCCATCGTACAGTGCCCCAACTCTGGTTCATTCTTTGCATCTCAGCCTCCACAGTCCTCCACCAGGTTGTTTTTGGTCGGCCTCTCTTACGTTTTCCTTCAGGGGTCCAAAGTATAGCTGTTCTTGTGATGGCATCGGGGTCTCTTCTGAGGACATGGCCAACCCAGCTCCAGCGTCTGCCAGCTATGATGGTGTGCATGTCCTCTTGCTTGCTCCGAGTAAGCAGATCTTGGTTGGTGATAGTATTCGGCCAAAAGATTCGGAGAATAGAAGGACTGAAATGGTATGACGAAGTCACAAATGTGGAACTGATGACAAGAACCAGACAAGTGCCAGTTGAACAAGAGTTGAGAAGAAGACGCTGGCGATGGATAGGACACACATTGAGGAAACCTGTTGATAGCATTACAAGGCAGTCCTTGTTCTGGAATCCACAGGGAAAGAGAGGCAGTGGTAGACCAAAAAACAAACGGAGAAGAGAACTGGATACAGAGGTAAAAATGATGAGGAAAACATGGAAAGAACTTGAGCGGATGGCATAGGACAGGAAGACTTGGCATGTGTTTGGTGAAGGCCTATGCTCCTTGGGGAGCTAAAGGGTATTGATTGAAAGTGGCCATGGGCATTTAAGTTCGTTGCTGAAGGATACGTTGGGTGAAGGATATGCTAGTGTTATGATAATAGTGTTTGCATTTTTGGTACACATTTAATTGGGCCTATTTCATTAAACTTTGCATAGGCTGCCTCTGATAAAAGTAGAGTAAATTACAAGGTTTGTTGTGACGTCTATGTGCCTGAGCCGCGAACTGGCCTCGGATCAAATCAGATCAGCCAGCGTCTGTGTTAATCGTAAGAGGCAAGCATTGTAGAGAGCAGGAGAGGACACAGGGGGAGAGCTGCGGGGTAGTTTTTATGGAAGGAGAAATAAAAGAAAAACGGGGTGTATATAATAGTGTGTTTTAGGGTTTTAGTATTGGTGTATATTTGTGGTTATTGTTTCAGCAATTCACGGCTTCGTAGGCCCCCTACGATTACAATGGACTTAGTCTTCCTTTAAGAAAGGGAAGCAAGAGAAATCACGGTACTTGATAGCCAGGGTACACGCACAGTAACAGGCGCCCCTAGCTATTTCTTCAAGACGGTGAGGTATCAGGGAGTCTCCTGATTTGAGGAAAATATATTCCTCAGCGTGGAATTGTCTGCAATTTGGAGCACTTGGCTCCTACGGCCCAATACACGACAGGCTACTTTGCCTTGTATTGTTTACATACTGCCACAATAAAGCAGTAGGCCAAAACACGAAGCGGGTTAATCATCGTTTATACATCCAAGTGAGTGCCATCGATATCGGCTCGATTTCATCCGAGGCACTTAGCTAAAGAGTCGTCAAGAACTCCTTTATCAATTATCCTGAGGAGGAGAGAGGGAGATCATGCCTCAATTATTAACGGGAGAAGGCACCTGACGGACGAAGAGTAATGCATCTGAGCTTAATAAGAAGCAGACGATAGCGACCAGAAGAAGGAGAGAGAGAGAGTGATGTTAGAGGGTTTCTTCCAGGAACGGTAGTTTTTTAAATTTATCTGGGAGGTGAGCCTTTGAGTAGATGCAGAGGGCTCTACGCCGACTTTAGAGGGTAGATATTAGTGTGCTGAATTTAGTGGTGGTGAATTTAGTAGGGTAGGACAGCCTGGAGCGTCTTGAGACATGTTAGTTAGCTTTGTGTTGGTTATAATTTCTTCTCAGTCCGGTCAACCGGGACAGAGGAAAAAGTGGTAGAGTGTAGTCAGTGGTTTGTGGACCACCACGATTTTTCTCAGTTTAAATTAACAGTGGTTCAGTGGGTGGAGTTTCTTACAGAGAGAACCCCCCCCTCCGTTTGTTTTGCTTTAACCATATTTGTATTTTTTTTTTTAATATGTAGGTGTGAAATCGGGTGTGCAAAATTTTGATTTTTTTTTTTTTTTTTTTTTTTTTTTTTTTTTTACCCGCGGCCCTTTGGCTTTCAGCCCTTCCGCCCAATGACATGTCATTGCGAGGCTGGGGGACCTGAGGGCTTTCCTTCCCACCCGGGCAGGGGCTTCGCTCCTTCCCATCCACAGAGGGTTTATCACAGGAGCCGTTCAGGCTATTCAGTCAAATTTCCGGCCGTAAACATTTCTTCAAACGCCGACGCCCGGGTTTGAACCATGAACACCTGGTCGCCAGTACAACGCCGAAGCCATTACACCAGCGCGGCTCCCAACAAAATTTTGATAGACTTTGGTATTAATTAATTTTTTTTCTTTTTCAGCTTGTGCGAACTTTGCACGATTTGTTCGTTTATTGATGTGGAATTTATTTTTCTTAAATGTTTAATAAATAAAAAAAATATATGCACTGGATCAGTTTGTCTTTCTCTACACTGTACCTATAATTCTTAGTTGTGCAGTTGTGTCTGTGGTGGATTAGTATGTTACCTTATCTCCACAAGAGCAAGAGGTAGTGAGACAGTAGCTATAAAAACAAGTCACAAGTGGCGAGTGAGAGTCAATCTAGGTTCTCACCCTTGAAGCTATAAGTCTCATCCTTCACAGTCACTTGAAAATCTCTACTTAAATCTATTTCTCAGATCTTTCTCAGACTACGGTAAGTGTCTTGTCTCTTTATTTACACAGACTTTTGTTTAGCCACTGTGTGACACTTTTGCTTGCAGCTTGTCTTAATTTCCGATGTTGTCATCGCTTGTGGCTAAAATATTACAACCCACGCATACCCAACTCACAACAAGTTAACATACCGATTAGGCTTCCACTGGAGCACATGAAACTTCATACAAGCAAACACTCTGTGACATCCACCTCTTTCCCCATGTGAAAAACAGGGATTTTAACCCAGGAGATAGTGATGGGAGTCATGTACTTCTTAAAAAAAAAAACTACATCATCAATCTAAACCATGCTTCCATCTAAAATAAGCAAACCTACGATAGTAGCATACAAAATGTTCTAGCGGCAATCAAATTCAATATCTTCAAAATTAGGCAAAATACGTTTTCAAATACAGTAGAACTCCATTTATCCGAACCCCATGGGACCAAGCATCGTTCGGATAATCAAATGTTCGGATAATTGGATTACATAATGTATCGAGTACATGTACACATATTTCTAAAAATAATTAACCATCACAAGGAAAATACACTATAAAACATATTTACTTGTACTGTAATAATAATACCCACACTGTATTCGATTACTGTATCACCAAAATCTGTCATTACACTGCAGTGCATGTACTACTTGTATTAATTTTTTTTTTTTAAGAAAGAGAAATGTTTTCAAAATAACATTACAAACGATTCAAAACCAAGCGCAACTTACGTATACATGTACTTGCACAGATGTAGCCCACTATTTAAAATAATGAGGAATCCTCTTTTGCACCAAACTGGATAGTCTACTTTTGGTTCCTAAGTCCCGCATTCTCTTCAACAGCAGAAGCTGTGTAGGACAGCTGTCATTTTCTTGCTCGTACCAAGCCATCGCTGATTCTAGTGCTATAAAGGCCTCTTCAGGACTTGGTCGACGTTTTGGGTTTTCTTCATAATCTACAAGTACATCATGTACTTCTGAGGAGTCTTCGTCATCGGTCAGTACATGTATTTGGTTTTCTTTTTGCACAAAAGACAAAATTTCTTCGTCATTCAAAAACTGAAAACCAGAATCATTATCATCTTCTAGCCACATGTGGGCATCATCTTTGTCACAGTCCGAAAATCCGGGCATTGAAACAGTTCCACAACTTCATTTATACAATTATCATTTGTGTCCACTGCAGTAGTTTCATTTCCTCCTTTTTTCCCAAGCAATCTATTCCAAGCCTTGTTGAGATTATCTTGTGACAGGGTGGTCCAAGCATCAGCTAACATATAGCAGCAGTCTTTGAGATTAAGCTTTTTGGAAAACGCCACCACACTTTCTTCATCTTCAGCCAACAATAAACGACGCAGGACTTCCTTCTTGTACATCTTTTTAAGCTTTGCTATAACACCCTGATCCATTGGTTGAATCAGTGCTGTTACATTGGGAGGTAGAAAAATTACTTTAAAATTTGCATCAACTGCATTCAATGTATCCGTCTCTGGATGAGATGGTGCATTGTCCAGTAGAAGAATTACTTTTCCAGTTTTCTTTTCTTGTTCTCTCAACCTCTTCACATTTGGGATGAACTGATTTGTATACCAATCAAGAAATATTTCACTATTCATCCAAGCACTCTTCTGTGCTTTGTAGCACAATGGGAGGCATGTCACATTCTTTAAACAACGTGGTTTTTTGGCTTTGCCGATCATTAGCACCGGTAAACGATGACTTCCATTGGCATTCGCGGCTACCAAAATTGTTACTCTCTCTTTGCACTTTTTAAACCCAGGGGCAGCTGCTTCGCGCTGAGATGCAAGTGATTTTTGAGGCAATGATTTCCAGTATAAGCCAGTCTCATCGGCATTATACACATCATCGAGTGAATAACCTTCTTCTTCCAAAAAAAGCCAAGAATGTTTCTTTAAAATTTTCAGCGGCAGTTGCATCGCTAGATAAAGTTTCCCCTTGAATCTCCAGTTCTCGTATGCCACGACGAGATTTAAAGTCAGGAGGACCGTCAAGTTGATTGTTGAACTGAAGTGCCTTTTCACACTATAGAGAGCCAGAGATAGGTTCCGATTTGCTTCTTCTTTGCAGACACCATATATACAAAGCCTCTTCCAATTTCAAATATTTCGCATTTCTCATGGTTTTACGTTTCTTCGACCCATTTTCACTCTCCAATTTCGATGCAAAACTCATAATTTTATCCTTTTTACTTTTGATGTCAGAGACGGTAGCTTTCCCAACATTGAAAATCCTCGCAAGTGAAGACACAGTTTCACCTTTTCCTAGTCTTGATAATTTCTGTTTTCGTTTCAATTGACAAAACATTGCGGTTCCTTTTATATGCTTTAGGCCTACTGGAAGATGCCATATCGCACAGAGAAATACTTGTACACCAAAATTATTCTGCTGTAGTAGCAGACACAATTATTTTAAGTTGAACTGTCTGTTTAGCCAGTGTTCTGCCTAGAACGCACACGTACACTGGATTGGTAAACCAGATATTAACTGACTTTATGATCTAACTGACTTCCTGTAAGTAAGCGACCGACCATTAGCCCATCCCATCCTCTACAAATTGTTCGCACACATTTGAAGCTTGCCGCATGAAAAGATTCAGAAATGTAGTCTAACATGACTGCTGGCGATTGATTTTTTTTCTGGAAAAAGTGTTCGGATAATTGGATGTTCGGATAATTGGGGTTCGGATAAATGGAGTTCTACTGTAACAGAAATGCTTGCATAATATACACATTTCATATCATGTCATCAAAATTACACAGATGAAACTACATGAAAAAATGCTTCATAAAAATTGATATCAGCCAGTCTGTTGACCTGTCCTGCTAGAAACATCAAACCCTTATACTAAATTAGGATATACAGTGTTTTCAATTCCAAATATTATGAATAACTGCCGATAAAGGAAAGTGGCATCACATGTGTCAAATCATTGTAAATAGGGCAAATCACAATTACCAATTTTGCTTGTTTGCTAAAAAAAAAATAAAAACCAAACAAAAACGAGATAAAACAAAACATAACCAAACAAAAATAATATTCAGGGGGAAGAGCATAAAGGCCTGGTGTTTCCACTTAGATATTTAATTGACCTTCACTTGCATCTGTGTTTGCCTTTACCATTATCCCATTTATATAAAATATTTTGAAATGGTATGACAAAATAAACAATGGGAACTGATGGACAATTCTATTTAAATGGAAAAAAAAAAATCCCGTTCAACCTGCGTTGGGTTATAATTAGGATAAATAGTGTGGCTAATTCAAGATAATAATTTTGTTTTCCAATATCTAAATATCAATAGATTGGGTTATGAAAACATCGACATCTCTCAAGAGAAATGGAATCCAGTGGAATCTGACTAAACAGCTTGATGATCTGGATTTTGTAGATGACTTGGCTCTTCTGTCCCATAACCATATTCAGATGCAAGAGAAAATGAAATTTCTCAATGAGAGGGCACTACAAGTGGGCCTGAAAATACACAGGGAAAAGACAAAGATTATGAGAATAAATGCAAGGAATGATAACAAGGTTGAACTTGAAGAAACACCACTAAAAGATGTAGAATCGTACACATTTCTTGGAAGTAATATAGACAAAGTTGGAGGGACAGACAGTGATATAAAAAAATATGAATGCAAAAAGCAAGAGGAGCTGTCATTGCATTGGGAAACATGGAGAACAAGAGAAATCAAATCTAACACGAAAATAAGAATTTTAAACTCAAATGTCAAGTCAGTCCTATTGTATGGCACTGAGACATGCAGAACAACAAAAACAACAACCAAAAAGCTACGGACTTTTATAAACGGGTGCTTGCGTAGAATAGAAGGACTGAAATGGTATGACAAAGTCACAAATGTGGAACTAATGACAAGAACCAGAAAAGTGCCAGTGGAACAAGAGTTAAGAAGAAGACGCTGGCGATGGATAGGACACACATTGAGGAAACCTGTTGATAGCATTACAAGGCAGTCCTTGTTCTGGAATCCACAGGGAAAGAAAGGCAAAGGTAGACAAAAAAACACATGGAGAAGAGAACTGGCAACAGAGGTGAAAATGATGAGGAAAACATGGAAAGAACTTGAACGGATGGCACAGGACAGGAAGACTTGGCTTGTGTTTGTTGAATGCCTATGCTCCTTGGGGAGCTAAATGGTATTAATTGAAAGTGACCATGGGCATTTAAGTTCGTTGCTGAAGGATACGTTGGGTGAAGGATATGCTAGTGTTATGATAATGATGTTTGCATTTTGAGTATACATTTAATTGAGCCTATTTCATTAAACCTTGCATAGGCTGCCTCTGATAAAAGTGGAGTACACAAAAAGGTTTAATGTGACGTCTATGTACTTGAGCAGCGAACTGGCCTCAGATCAAATCAGGCCAGCCAGTGTCTGTGTTAAACGTAAGAGGCAAGCGTTGTAGAGAGCAGGAGAGGAGACAGGGAGGAGAGCTGCGGGGTGGCTTTTTTAAAAGAAGGAGAAATAAAAGAGAAACGGGGTGTATATAATAGTGTGTTTTTAATGATTTTGTATTATGGTTTTAGCATTGGTGAATATTTGTGGTTATTGTTTCTGCAATTCACGGCTTCGTAGGCCCCTTACCATTACAGCAGACTTAGCCTTCCTTTAGGAAAGGGAAGCAAGAGACATCAAGGTACTTGATAGCCGGGGTACGCGCACAGTAACAGGCGCCCCTAGCTATTTCTTCAAGACAGTGAGGTATCAGGGAGTCTCCTGATTTGGGAAAAACATTCCTCAGCTTGGAATTGTCTGCAATTTGGAGCGCTTGGCTCCTACGGCCCAATACACGACAGGCTATTTTGCCTTGTATTGTTTACATACTGCCACAATAAAGCAGTACGCCAAAACCCGAAGCGGGTTAATCATCGTTTGTGCATGCAAGTGAGTGCCGTCGATATCGACTCGATTTCAGCCGAGCACTTAGCTAAAGAGTCGTCAAGAACTCCTTCATCAATTATTCCGAGGAGGAGAGAGGGAGATCATGCCTCTCAATTATTAACGGGAGAAAGAACTTGAGATGATGGCACGTGACAGGAGGACTTGGCATGTGTTTGTTGAAGGCTTTTGCTGCTTTGGGAGTGGACGGTTATGATGATGATGAGAAAGACAAGGTAGTCATTGTTTTGTTATCCCCTGGGCGAGAGAGGTAAGGGGAGACTGACAAAAACCACGGAGAAGAGAACTGGAGGCAGAAATGAAAAGGATGAAGAAGACATGGAAAGACCTTGAGCAGACGGCACGTGACAGGCAGATTTGGCATAACTTTGTTGAAGGTCTATGCTGCTACAGGTGTTGATGAGTGATGAATGATTGATTTTAGTATCTGGGTAAAATCTAAGAACTACCTGGCATCAATCAATCAATCTTTATCTCCCCAGGGAACATAGGCCTTCAACAAACACATGCCAAGTCTTCCAATCACGTGCCATCAGCTCATCATATTCACTTCTGTCTCCAGTTCTCTTATCCACGTGTATTTTGGTCTACCTCTGCCTCTCGTTCGCAGAGAATTCCAGAAAAAGGATTGCATTGTAATGCTATCAACAGGTTTTCTCAATGTATGTCCTCAAAATCCAGCCCCTGCAGACCCAAGTTGAACAGTTCCCATTACGATGGTTTGGCCATGTCTGCAGAATGGGAGAAAATCCGCTACCACGACAAAAATGGGAAACCAACAGCCAGGCATTCAGACCTCCTGGACGATCTAGAGTTTGCTGGGGGTACAACATTAGACATTTCTAAAGAACTGAGGGCTAGATTGGAATGCGGTCAGGAGGAAGACAACCTGTAGCATAGTACCTCATTTCCCCCCCCCCCCCCCCCCCCCCCCCCCCCCCCCCCCCCCCACCCACCCCCCCCCCCCCCCCCCCTCCCCCCCCCACCCCCCCCCCCCCCCCCCCCCCCCCCCACACCCCACCCCCCCAAGGCTGTTTTTGGGTTTTACCCAGGCCCGAAAATGGATGCAATTTTTTCAGACAGGTGAGGTTTTAAAAACAGACAGTGGACAAATACATAAGTTCAGTAGGTAGTTGTGTTATACATTTAAATGTGTGAAATTGACTGGAGAATCTTATGAATTGCTTCATATAATTAATTAATATGAATAGGTGTGTGTTATGTCTTGTGAAGTGTAGACTTGATTAAAAAAAGTGTTAAAATTTTGTTTTTTAATTGTATACTTAAACTTAAATATTTCAGCTCCCAATTAATGTATGGCAATAAAATGTTCAGAATGTCAGTGCACATTTAGTTTGAAACATATCTAGAAACTTTTATCACTATCACTTCATAGATGTAATTGTTATGATTTTTTTTCTCAAAGCCACATATGTTTGTAAAAACAACCGCTCAAAAAGTGTGCAATTTTTCTCTTCAGGTTATATTTTAAAAGCAGGCAGTAGATACACATTTTATTTAACTAGGTGTTAATGTTATACATTTAAATGTGTGAAATTGACTGGAGAATCTTATGAATTGATTCATATAATTAATTGATATGAATAGGTGTGTGTTATGTCTTGTGAAGTGTAGACTTGATTTTAAAAATGTTTAAAAAATAAAATAAAATTGTATACTTAAATTTAAATATTTCAGCTCCCAATTAATGTATGGCAATAAAATATTAAGAATATCAGTGCACATTTAGTTTGAAACATATCTAGAAACTTTTATCACTATCACTTCATAGATGTAATTTTTATGATTTTTTTTCTCAGAACCACATATGTTTGTAAAAACAACCGCTCAAAATGTGTGCAATTTCTCTCTTCAGGTTATATTAAAAAAAACAGGCAGTAGATACACATATTATTTAACTAGGTGTTTATGTTATACATTTAAATGTGTGAAATTGACTGGAGAATCTTATGAATTGATTCATATAATTAATTGATATGAATAGGTGTGTTATGTCTTGTGAAGTGTAGACTTGATTTTAAAAATGTTTAAAAAATAAAATAAAATTGCATACTTAAACTTAAATATTTCAGCTCCCAATTAATATATGGCAATAAAATATTAAGAATATCAGTGCACATTTAGTTTGAAACATATCTAGAAACTTTTATCACTATCACTTCATAGATGTAATTTTTATTATTTTTGTTCTCAAAACCACATTTGTTTGTAAAAACAACCGCTCAAAATATGTGCAATTTTTCTCTTCAGGTTATATTTTAAAAACAGGCAGTAGATACACATTTTATTTAACTAGGTGTTGATGTTACATCAACATGTGGGAAATTGACTGAAGAATCTTGTGAAATGCTGTAGATAATTATTTGATGTAGGGAAAGAGTCTGTCATGTTATGTGAAGTGTAGACCTAATCAAAAATAACTGGAAAAAAGATAAATAAACTGTACTCACATATGTCAGCTCCAGTTTAATCCATAGCAGAAAAAATCTCAGAATATCAGTGCACATCCATTTTGAAACACAACACATTTTACCACAATCACTTCAAATATATAATTTATATGATTTTTTTCCTACACCACAAATTTCTGTAAATACCAAACAACTATGACTAATATTATTTACACCAACTATATTCTATAATTTTTGGTTTGACAATGTGCTTCCACTTTGGCCTGAGAAGATACAAGGAAAACCTTGGATTATACTGCTTATATTGCCATCTGCCTTTATACCCTATTACCACTTCATTCAAACTGAGATTTTGGAATGGATAAAAGGCACTCTGAAATTTTTGCAACAACATGTTCATAAAATCTTTTCTTTTCCTTGTGAATTTTCATCAGAGGCATGAAGCATTGTATGATATAATGCTTCAAATCTACTTCTTGAAAACATTTGAAGAAACCAAGGAGTATAAAATTCTGCAGATGTAGACCAGTAGTTGCGAATGCATGGTCTTTTCTGAATCCCAATATTTATTAGGACAGCAATAAACTTATCAAGTTCATGGCGTGTGACTTTGGTCCACCGAGAATACAATGAATATTGTTTCGCAGGGTTATTTTGAATAGATTTGAGTCTGGTATAATCATTGATGCACTGGAACATGAAATCTTGAACCTCATCTGTAAACAAAACACTGAAACATTTCAATGGGGTTGACAGGTCAAACCCCTCAGTCACACCTGGTGTTCTCTTTGGACAAAATCGAAATGCATTTTGTGTCATCCCCTCAGCAATTTCTAACCACTCTGGGACATCTTGTGAGGATGCACCTGCCTCTAGACTTGTGGCAGTTCTCATAGCTTTACTTTTGGTCACAATGGTGTTTTTGCCTCTTTATCCTTCTCCTTTAGTGACTGAAAGTTTTGCTCTTTTTATACCAGCCCTACCTGATGCATGTTCAATCAGCTGATCGACATCGCCCTCAGAATGATCACTTTCATGAATATTCTGACACAAAGTCTTTACAATGTCTTCATTGGAATTACTAAACCTAACTTCTAAAAATCCGTGTCGCTCGAGTTATCTTCTGTCCACTGAGAAATTAGCGTCGTGCTTGCTCAGCCGAAAGCAGGTGTTTAGAAGAAGATTCTCGATCCATTTTGTATGTAAACAAAGAAATAGAAATGGATATAAAACACACAATTTTAGCTTCACAAATTTGTTTTTCGCTCACAAACGTCCATAAACATGTCCTAGATGTAATGAAATGATTTAAAAACCAGCTAGTTGCTAGGTATTTATAACTTTTCGTTCAAACTCGACATATGTCATTGGTCTGAAGATTCTCGATCCATTTTGTATGTAAACAAAGGAATAGAAATGGATATAAAACACACAATTTTAGCTTCACAAATTTGTTTTTCGCTCACAAACGTCCATAAACATGTCCTAGATGTAATGAAATGATTTAAAAACCAGCTAGTTGCTAGGTATTTATAACTTTTCGTTCAAACTCGACATATATCGCTCTGGCGTGCCACGCGTCATTGGTCCAAACGGAAGTCCTATCTGGCGCGTGGTGCGCCACTGTGGACGGAAAGAGGTACGATGCTCTCTCTCTGAAAAATATGTACACCCCAGAGTACTAGAGGAACGACTAAGTAAGTGTTCTATCAACCGCCAGCGTCTTCTCATCTCATGTTCCGCTTGCTCTCATCTGGTTCTTGTCATCAGTTTCACATTTGTGACTTTATCATACCATTTCAATCCTTCTATTCTACACAAACACCCATTTATGAATGTCTGCAGCCTTTCGGTTGTTGTTTCTGCTGTTTTCCAATGTTTCAGAACCACATAATAGGACTGGCTTGACATTTGAGTTGAAGATTTGTGTTGGACCTTTCTCTCGATCTGCATATGTTTCCCAATGCCATGAAAGCTCATCTTGCTTTTATATGTAACAGACAGAAGGAAGAAACAGTAGAACACCACCTCCTGGAATGCCTGGCACTAGCAGAACTATGGAAGCAATTGCTACCACCAAACCCCTCCATCACTAACACCCTGTATGGAGATACAATACAACTGAAAAAGACATGTACCTTTCATTACCTGGCACACGGAAAAAAGAGAGAAAACTTGTAATGTAGGGGATCGGAAACGTCAATGTCAACGTGATTTTTGTATTATTATTTTGATATATTGTCTGTCCCTCCAATTGTGTCTATATTGCTGCAAAGATATGTGTATACCTCCACATTCCACAGTTGTGTGTCTTCAAGTTCGGCCTTGTTATCATTTCTTGCATTTATTCTCATTATCGTTGTCTTTGTATATTTTCAGTCGCATTTGTTGTGACCTCTCATTGAGTATCACTTTGTCTTGCATCTGATTAAGGTTATGGGACAGAAAAGCAAAGTCATCGACAAAATCTTCAAAATCTAGCATAAAAAGAGTTAAAATTCATAGCTGAAAACTTTGATTCTGGAAAATTCTGTATAGTTCCTGCAGGGTTTGCATGGTAGTTACACTTATGTTCGTACATACCTGCACAGCGTAGTATAAATGGGGGAAAATTCCAGAAGTTTTGTCACCGACAACAGAGGCAGGAATATTTCTTTAAAAAGAAAATAAGTCCGGCGCCATAAAGTATATTGGGAACAAAATGCGCGTTGTTTCAACAGACACACACTTAGTTCCCCGGCTGGGTACGCGCCATGAAAAAGATTACAACGTTGATGGGAAAAGATAGGACATAAGTGACGAATTGTTGTTGTTGTTGTTGTTGATTTCGTCTACTATGTTGCTGTAATACCCTGTTCAACCTGAAAGTTGGTTATAATTGGGGTATATAGGGTGTTTACTATCTTCGGTGCTAGCCTGTTGTTAGTCCTGAAAAGGACTGGTCCGAAAAAGGACCACTAGCTGCCTGTCAGGATACCTCTTTGCTCTTGTCCATTCGGGGTGTCGTGGCGTGTTCATGGTGTACATTTGTTGTTTTCCTATCTGGCTTGTTAGGTTTTGTGAGTTTTTGCCCTCCTCGTTTCTGCTTCTTGTGTCTTCCTTTTCTCCAGTGTCTGGGAAAGCGCTTTTTCTATCATTGTTGGGAGTAGCTCTTCCCACGTTTCCTCGATGACTTTTTCGTTTGATTGGTCGTTCGTTTTAGTGTCTTTTGTGTTTGATGTAATTTCTTCAATGGTCATTCTTTCTGCCTCTATTCTTTTCAGTAGTTGTTCGTTTCCATCTTTCAGTTCTATCAGTTTCCTTACATCTTCTTCTATCTGTTGCTGAATTCTTTTCATGTCTTGGTGTATTATTTTCATGTCGTTTATGACTTGTTGTTGTTTCGCGCTTTCCGAGCTGTCATGTATTTCTTCACATCTGTCAGTTGAGGTTCTGTTTTTGTGTGGCTGGCGGTTTTCTCTCTCCTTTCGCAGTTGTTGTTTCAATTCTCTCACTTCAGTCGTGAGCCGTCTGACTTGTTCCGTTAGGCTGTCTTGGCGCCTATCACCTAGAGTACTTGCCTTCAGTGTGTTTTTTGCCTCATGGTATGATACTCCCTTTCCAATGGCAACTGTAATTATTTGCCTTGTTTGTTGGTATTCGGGACATCCTCGGTATCGTGCTCCGTGCTTTCCGAGGCAGTTGGTACATTTTCTATTGTTATTTGGTGCTTTGTAGTCTTGGTCTTTTTTGGCCTTTGGGCAGTCTTTGTATTCGTGGCTGCCCGCACAGTATCTACAGACCGTCTCTTTTCTGCACGTGTTCCTTGTGTGAGAAAATCCCTGGCACTTTGAACATTGTATCACTGGCGGGATGAAGGCATGTGCTCTTCGAGGTCTATTCTGGATAGTGATGTTTTCTGGGACTGTTTTCCCCTGTAGAGTCACTATTATCAGTCTGGTGTCTTCTTTGTTCCAGGATTTAAGCCTTTCTGCGTGTGTGAATCTGTACCGAGGGTTTTCGGCCTGGATGTAGCTGAGGGCCTCTGTGTCTGACAAGTTGGTGTCTATCCCTTTGATGACTACTCTCTTGGTTTCAGTGTAGATTTCTGCTTGGATTTTGATCCGGTGTGGTAGCTGAAATTCTTTAGGCCCGGATACCAGAGCAGTCATCAGCGATTTAGTTTTTTCTGTATCATTCAGGGCAAGTGTCACTCCCTGTTGGTGCCTTCTGATACTAATTATGCCTCTTTTGCCTACTACTTTCTCCAGGACATTGATTACTTTGTCGTCCGGGAGTGCCCTGAGTGTGGCTTCTCCTTCCGACAACTGCGTAATTTTTATTTTGCGCTCTTGATCCTGTTCTTTGTGAATACTTTTTCTTAGTTCGCCTGGGCGGCATCTCCCATCTGCTACCACTGGTTGAGTATTTGTCTTCGGGCTCGGTGCCCTGTCCTCTTCTGTCTGCTTGTGATTTTGCTTCTCTTGTTCACCTCGGAGGACTTGGCTGTTCTTTGTAGGATTCCGGCGTATCTCGATGTCTGACACTCGAGCCGCCTCAAATAGTGCTTCTTTCATCTCGGCATCGTGTGGTGGTGTCAACGGTGTTTGGTGCAGCTTCTCTGTGGTAGACAGGGCTTCAGTTGACGATTTGGGTACTTGTGGTGGTGGTCCCTGGGTTTTAGGCTCCTGTCTTCTTTTTCTTCTTTCCAACATCTGTTTTATCTGTTCTAACGCTTTCATCTGGTCTTCTTCTGACATCTGTTCTATCTGCTCTAATGCGCTCACCATGTAGTCATATTCTGGGTCTTCATCGTCAAGTTCAGAACTGCTTGCATCTGCTTTCTGCTCTACCTCGCAAGGAGTCTGGTCATTCGGGCTCTCAACCGGGTTGATACACGTCGCAGCTAGCTCCGTCATCGTATCAAGAGTTGGAGAAATTTCGGTCCCCGCACGAGTACTTGGGGCAGTTTTGCTCTCTGGCTGTCTTTCTTTGTTGATTGTGTTATTCCCCTGGCTGTTCTGCGCTGGTGGGCTGGTATAAATCTTCCTCTTTTTAGCGTGAGGTTTCTTTCGGCCCATTTTGACTATTGCGATCGCTGTGTACGACCTGAAAAGGACGCTGGTTATAGTGCGGTTGAGGTTGTTGAAACAAACTCGAAAAAAAAGGTAAGTGACGAATGGATAAGGAAATTCTTTATATACGAAAAGATATGGCACTCGAGACAGCAGTAAGAATATCAGGGGAAGCAACCTCACAAAATACAAGAACAGCAATAGACAAGCATAAACAGAGTTGTCTATAATATGAGCGCCTGAGTGGCAGAGTAATTTAGCTTGTTTCTCGATACAACGACCTCGGGTTCGAAACCAGTCGTGCCACGCTGAAAAAAAATGTGTACCTGACTCTGCTATTGAATTAGGAAACGCAAAGGTAGTGGACGAAAGGAACTGTCCACCATCACCTCATACAGTTGAGACCAAGTATACCTATAGGGAAAGTCTATAACACTGCACCCCCCTGCGGCAGTTTTTTTCTATGACTACGTCCATCTTTTTAAAGGAGACAGAAATGAACATGTTAAGCAAGACATGACAATACCCTCCACCCGACTGGAGGACTTGGCTTACATCTGTTGAGGGCCTATACTCCGTTGGAAGCTGACGGTTAATGGGGATGATATAAACGCGCGAGTGTTACTGGGATCGGAAAGAGGAGGAAAGAACAGTAACACTGCAACATATTAATCATGTAGAAAAGGCAACTAAGGAAGGTTGGGCATCGGTGTGGGTACCCCCATCCTGCTGAAACATTAATATTTTATTTATAAGGTTACCAGACCTAAAGGTCTATTATATTTGGACATGCACCCTAATATAACCGACGTGGTTTGAACAGGACGCGCCTCGCCAAAACGAGGCAACATTTTATTTTAAAATAAATTCAGCAAATATGGCGGACAAGTCAAGTAAAAGTTGAATGTAGTCCCATAGTAGATACTGCCGTATGGGAGTGAAGTGTTAGAGACCTCACTATAATAGGTCCAGCGTTGAGAGATGAGGGTGATCAGTCCCCTTCTTCGCTGCATTTTCCTTCCATAACTCAAGAGCAGATCAGGTATTTACAGCTGGGTAGACGGGAACGTGACGCCACCGTGTATGAAAGACGGTACCTTTGTCGTGAGAGGCTAACTAAAGTTAATAATGTAAACTCTACTCGGAAGAAGACCCTGGCGATGGATATGCTACTCGTTAAGGAAACCTGTTGATAGCCTTACAAGGCAGACCTTGATGTGAAACCCGCAAGATAAGAGATGTAGAGGGAGAACGAGAAACACATGGAGAAGAGAAATAGAGACAGAAGTGAAAGGCACAAAGAAGATATGGAAATACCTGAAGCGGTTCAAAAAGATCTGGTGTGATGTGATAAAGTCAGTTTGAACTCCCCTCCTCAACTTATGTATAAAATATTATTTTATAGATTCTGCTACTATGGTCATTTTTAAATTGGACAATATATGAATAGGGTAACGCCACCCCTTTCTGTCAGCGATCCGCGCTGCATTTGAAAGTATGGACGATATGCAAATGATACCCCTCTTTCCCTAAGGTACAAGCTTTTTGGTAGCTCCGCCCTAATTTTTAAAAGTAACGTTAGAATGAATTGGCAAGCGGCCAAGGCATCGTTAGTGTCAGAAGAGTGAAGGAGTATAGGAGGAAAAAATAAAAGAGTAAAAGCTACTGTCCAAAATCTATAAATAACTACGCCACTTGTATTGTATCGAGGTACCCCAGCAAAAGAGTATGAAACAAATCTTAACCCCGCCCCTCTCACTTTTTTTCTTAGGACGGAAGTTTGACAGACAACTATCGCGTGCTTAGAGGGAGGAAAACGGTGGTGGGTTTAAAAAGAAAAAAATCTCTACCCCGCCAACTCCGTCCCAAAAATTTTTCTGACGAAAGACTTATAGGGGGCATAAATTCAAATAATCAACGCGTGGTGCGAGAGAGAGAAGGAGAGGAATGGAAAAGACTTAGAAGAATATTTATTTCTTCATAAAAACGAAAGAGAGTAAATAAAAGAAATACTTTGACAATAAAGTACTGTTGTGACTTAGAACCTTTCTTTCCCTGATATGTTAGCACAGTGAAACGAGCCCATGATAATAAAAAAGAAAAAGTACAAAAGTGAAAACGATGATAAAGAAGAAAATAAAACTTAGATAGAATGATAGATGCAAACAAGCAGTTTAATAATCAGTTTTAATATTTACAATTGCTCCGTAAATAACCCAGATATTGTAGAATTGAGACAGACTAGCAGACACAGGAAAACCCGACATGGCTCGAGTTTGAAAATCCTCCGCTGCAGTCAAATATTCTTGACTCGATTTGATTGGGCACACCCAATAGTTAGAAAAGAGAGAGGGAAAAAGAAACTGCAGATGTGTTAGCCACGCGAACAATTTTTTTTTCTACATAGTAATATTAGGATCAGACAAGCAAACGTATTGATAACACAAGGTGGGGTTTAAAAAAAAAGGGTCAATTTCGGATGCGCAGTTTCCATTGGCCAAAGAGATTAATAATAGTGATAGGGTACAAGCCTAGAGCGCCATTTGAGAAAAATATCACAACAAAAGAAAGTTTGACCACAGAAGTGTAGAATTGAAAGCCAGTTTCTGCATTCTGTACCAGACGGCGATCTTTATTTGGACAAACGATTGCTAGTCAACCTATTCCTTGTGTGTGAAATATTTCATTGATTTTGCGGTAAGAAGTGATTTATTAAAATTATGTAGCCTAACAAAAATCTTATGTTGTACGACTTAGCCATTTTGGAAGCATATGACAGCCTATGGAGCAAATGTATGCCTAAGGCAGATTTGGGAAACAGTAAAAAGAAACATTGTATTTGATTATTGCTATAACATTGAAGTAAATTGTAAGACCAGAAAGCTACTGGCAGTCTTTTGCAGATCAGTGTTCCAAAAACGTTTGGACACTATATATGATGTCATTCTAAAAAGAAAATAAATTAATAGTCAGAGAGCAACAAAAAGATGATTGTATCCCTAACTGAAGAGCAGATATCCACTGAGGGTGATGAAATCACAGAAAGTTAGAGACTGAAGCTATGGTTTAGCAATGGTAACTGATCCCAACAAATATTTGAAGATGATATTTGTTAGATGTGGAGATATGTTTATAAAGTATATTTAGGAAGGAACTATTTCATTGTTGCAGGGTTGAATCGCCTATTTTCCTGTAAAACATAACTGGAGATGCTGAACACTAGGCATTCTGTCTGGTGTAGGTGTTAAAGAAACCAGATATCAGATGATCCTAGGAGACCCTCTTGTGTAGAAGAGTGGGCAGTTTCTACAGGAAGTCTTCCATTTTCAACAAGAACAGAAGATAAGCCCCATATTTTCGGGCTTTATGACATTTTATTTTATTATTCTCCACACTTATTTTATTAAGACATTTCGAGTGAAGTGATGAGGACATCAGTCTCTCCCATTAGTGATATAGTATAGGTCACCAGTTCGTCAGAAAGGGATACATTATAGGAATTTATCTATTAAACTCTTAGTATGGACAAGAAGTCCTGCCTATATAATTAACTGTATATATATTGATAGATAAAACTACCTTTATTAATTGTTTGAATTTTACTCCTGTTCCAAAAGAATTTGAGGAGCAGGAGAATAAAATTGTATAAAAGATTTAATTTCAAAAAAAGTTAACAACTGTTTTACTAGAGTTTCTTATCTAGAGTTACAGTTGTGTGTATGTTATCAACATCACATCATACATTAATTCCCCTAGACACTAGTCAAATAAAATAAATAGGTTCAAAATATATCGCAGAGTGAGATCACCGGGTGGTAGCAGTTAGGTTCCCTGAGATTACATCAACTTCAACTTTTAGACTCAGGGACTTACATAGCTAGACCTCACTCTGTAGACAAATAATAACAATAACTAATACTTATAGCATCAAAACCCACCACATATATTAGGGGCTCGTCCGGGATTTTAAAATTTTGTATCACATAATTCTAGGGTATCCCCAGTGTATTAGAATTGATAACATTGCATAGTGTGGAGAATTGAATCATTTGTCATAGCCCTTAGTTACTTAGTTAATTAGTAACATTTGTTAGTTGAGATAGCTAGTTAATTAGAAATTTTGTACGAAATGGCAGATTTGGCTAAATATAGATCTGCTGCTGTGCAGACTGCAAGAGACATGAACATGGAGGGCCAAGTCATGATTGACTATGTCACATCAGAATGTGATAAGTTTATTGCTAGGGTAGAAAAGAGGTTAACAGAAGAGAGGAGAATACAAGTAGAAGCTGATGCGGAAATTAAAAGACTACAATTAGAAGATGCTAGGGAAGCTAGACAATTAGAGGCTGAGAGGGAGGCAGAGATCAAAAGGCTACAGTTGGAGGAAAATAAATTTGAAGCAGAGAAAAAAGAAAAGAGATTGAAATTAGAAGCAGGGAAAGAAGAGAAGAGGTTACAAAGGGAATATGAGCTACGACTAAGTTAGTTAGAACTACAAGGCCATGCTCCTGAAAATGGTAACAGCCCATCGACCTCTGACTCTACTGCCAGTCAGGTAGCCTCCAACTAAGCCATGGGGTTTCATCTGGACCCCTTTGTAGAAAATGATGATGACATAGAGTCATTTTTAAGTAGATTTGAACGGCTAGCTACAAATTATGGGTTGGAAAAAGTAAAATGGAGCTTAAAGTTGTCCCAAGGGCTTAGGGGAACCTCTTATGAGGTATTTTCAAAGCTGAGCCAAGACGAACAGGAAGACTATGACCTTGTAAAACAGGCTCTGCTAGTTCGATATGAAAAGAATGGTGAGTTTTAAAGAAATAGGTTTAGGAATGCCAAGCTCCTGTCTGGGGAGACTTACCACCAATTCTCTGCTAGGTTAGAAACCTACCTGGAGAAATGGACTGCTCTGGAGGAAAACTCAAGATCTTAAAGAAATGGTAATGATCGAACAATTACGAGAGTCCATGGCTCCAGACCTGAGGAAATACCTCAGGGAACAAGGTGCAGAGAGGTTGGGGGAGGTATTAAATGTCGCTGAGAGGTATCAGGCAGCCCAGGCAGAGGTAGCTGGAGCAAAAAGAAAACAGTTAGAAAATAATAAAGCCCCTCACAACCCAACCAAATATGATAACAGAGATAAGGGTAATAGACGTAGACCAAATTTTGATAGGCCAAGAGGTGATTTCAGAGATAGAAACCCGAAATACAATGATAAGAAACCTTACAGACCGGATGAAAGATGGTGTACATTTTGTAAGAGGGACAATCATAACACCAGGGGCTGTAAAAAGAAACCTTCTCACTTTGCTGCCATGAAAACGGGGAACAAGGGATTAAAGGACAAACCTACTAGACAGCAGGAACCTTATCCCCCCCCCCAGTTTGTGAAGATGTAGTATGTAATGGGGTCACCATAAGGTGCCTTTATGATACTGGATTGGATTTTGACTCAGTCGTGAGCTCTCACCTGGTGTACCCAGATCAATACACCACAGAAACAGTGGAGATCCAAGGGGCAACCAAGGACGTAGCAACCATGACACTTCCCATCGCCAGAATCAGTGTAAAAACTCGCTATGTGGAAGGAGTGATTAGAGCAGCAGTGATAAACGAACCAATCTACCCTCTAATACTGGGGTGTAAATATGTGTTCTTGGGAAATCCCAAAAGAACAGTGATCATGGCCGCAGTACAGACCAGGTCACAGGCAAAGAAGGAGGAGGACAACCCAATAAATACTCATCCAGAGGAGACGAGGAAAGCACAGGCTGAGGACAAGTCATTGAAGCCGTGTTTTAAGAAACTCCCAAAGTGCCATACCCCTCCTAATAAAGGAGAATTTTATATGAAGAATAAACTAATGTATAGGAAGGCCGGAAATGGTTCAAATGGTCACGGACAACTGATGTTTCCCACTTCATATAGGGAAAAGGTGATGGAGTTAGGACATGCTATTCCCTTCAGTGGTCATATGGGAATCAGCGCAACAGGACAGCGTATAGCTTGTCATTACTTCTGGCCAGGGATAACGGAAGATATAAAAAGATATGTCAAATCCTGCCCAGAATGCCAAAGGGTGGCTCCAAAGCATTGGACTGCACATGCAACTTTAGGGGAGATGCCAATCATGGGAACCCCTTTCGAAATAGTTGCAGTGGATATTGTGGGACCTCTCACACGTACCAAGAGGAGGAACAGTTATATCCTTACTCTGGTGGAAACTTGCTCTATGTGGGGAGAGGCGGTAGCCCTGTCATCAATCTACTCGAAACACGTGGTCCATTGGAAGCCTTATTGAGGACATGGACAGATAAGAAGACAGAAGAAACTGTAACCTCATCATATCAGTATGTAAACGAGCTGACCATACGTTTAAAAACTGGCTGGAAACTTGCAAATGATAACCTAAGACAAGCCAGGAAGAAACATGCTGCATATTACAATAAGAAAGCGAAGGATAGGGAGCTTGCTGTGGGGGAGAAGGTGCTTCTTCTACTACCCGGCAGCAGCAACAAACTTCAAATTGGATGGCAAGGTCCATACACAGTTTTAGAAAAGGTATCTAGAACTAATTACAAGATAGACAAAAAGGGAAGGAAAAAGTCTATCATGTGAACCTTTTAAAGAAGTATCTTGACAGAAGCACTCAGGAAGGAACACATTTAATGACCTTGGCCATAGCCACAGAAATGAAGAATGAACCTCTCACCTCTGTTGAATACCCGCTGAAACCCTGTGAGACGCCTGCACAGGTAAAGATCAGTAAACATTTGACGAAAAGTCAGAGGGAGAAGATTCAAAAGGTTCTGGAGAATCATACAGACGTGTTAACGGACAAACCGGGGCACACAAACGAGTTGGAATATGACATGAAACTACTAGACCCAACACCCATCTGTATGAGAACCTATTCTATCCAATTCGCAAAAGAAAAAGGTTTGAAAGAGGAGATTGAGTATCTGTTACAAGAAGGGATCATTTCTCACAGTGAATCTCCGTATAGCTCCAGTGTGGTGTTGTTGAGGAAACCCTCTGGAGAACATGGACTGTGTATAGATTACAGGAAACTGAATGCTGTCACAGAAAGTCAGGTGGATCCATTACCTGATACTAACCAACTGTTTGCCAGGCTGAACAAGGCAAAATATTTTTCCAAGGTAGATCTCAGCAAAGGATATTACCAAATTCCCGTGAAGCCTGAGACCCGACCTTATCTGGCGTTTAGCACATCGGAAGGGCACTATGAGTTTAACATGTTACCGTTTGCATTGAAGAATGCCCCGAGTGTGTTTTCCAGAATGATGCGAAAATTGTTGGATCCCCTGAAAAACCCATGTATAAAAAATTTCATGGATGATATCCTCATTGCTACGGAAACATTTGAAGAACACGTTAACTCTTTGAATATGCTATTTGATAGACTCAGAGAGGCAAATTTAACTGCTAGACCAACAAAATGTTGTATTGGATGCAAGGAATTGGAATTCTTGGGACATACGGTACATCAGGGTAGCATGACCCCTGACCTCAAGAACCTGGAGAAATTACAGAGAGCACCCAGACCCCAGACTAAGAAGGATGTGCGATCCTTTGTTTCACTCTGTGGGTTTTATCAAAAGTATATTAAAAACTTTAACTCTGTGTGTGCGCCTCTGACGGATTTAACTCGCAAAGGAAACCCAGATAAAATTGAATGGTCGGCAGAATGTGAATTGGCATATAATGAGTTAAAGGAAAAACTCACAAGCAAGCCTATATTGAAATTACCTGATTTGAGTCAGGAATTCGTGGTAAGAACGGACGTTAGTAATGTGGGCCTGGGGGCCACTTTGTTACAAAGTCCTCTTCACCAGCTGGGGAATTGAACCCAGTTGCTTATGCCAGTCGCAAATTAAACCAAGCGGAACAAAATTACTCAACAATTGAAAAAGAATGTTTGGCTTTAATCTGGGCGATCAAAAAGTTCCAGATCTATTTACATGGTAGAACATTTGTGGTACAATCAGATCATCAGCCATTAGTATTCTTGGCACAGGCAAAACATGGAAATGCCCGTTTATTAAGGTGGTCTCTCCTCATTCAACCATATACGTTTGCCATTGAATACATTCCTGGATCGCAAAATGTTGGGGCAGATTTTTTGAGCAGACATCCTCCTGCAGACACCCCGGATACTCATAAAGCCTAGGTGAGTTAATTGGATCGGGATTGTTCAAACAGATTATAATCTGCATTAGGATGCAGACTTTTAAGAGGGGAGGTGTGTGATAAAGTCAGTTTGAACTCCCCTCCTCAATTTATGTATAAAATATTATTTTATAGATTCTGCTACTATGGTCATTTTTAAATTGGACAATATATGAATAGGGTAACGCCACCCCTTTCTGTCAGCGATCCGCGCTGCATTTGAAAGTATGGACGATATTCTAATGATACCCCTCCTTCCCTAAGGTACAAGCTTTTTGGTAGCTCCGCCCTAATTTTTAAAAGTAACGTTAGAATGAATTGGCAAGCGGCCAAGGCATCGTTAGTGTCAGAAGAGTGAAGGAGTATAGGAGAAAAAAATAAAAGAGTAAAAGCTACTGTCCAAAATCTATAAATAACTACGCCACTTGTATTGTATCGAGGTACCCCAGCAACGGAGTATGAAACAAATCTTAACCCGCCCGCCCCCTCTCACTTTTTTTCTTAGGACGGAAGTTTGACAGACGACTATCGCGTGCTTAGAGGGAGGAAAACGGTGGTGGATTTGAAAAGAAAAAAAATCTCTACCCCGCCAACTCCGTCCCAAAAATTTTTCTGACGAAAGACTTATAGGGGGCATAAATTCAAATAATCAACGCGTGGTGCGAGAGAGAGAGAAGGAGAGGAATGGAAAAGACTTAGAAGAATATTTATTTCTTCATAAAAACGAAAGAGAGTAACTAAAAGAAATACTTTGACAATAAAGTACTGTTGTGACTTAGAACCTTTCTTTCCCTGATATGATAGCACAGTGAAACGAGCCCATGATAATAAAAAGGAAAAAAGTACAAAAGTGAAAACGATGATAAAGAAGAAAATAAAACTTAGATAGAATGATAGATGCAAACAAGCAGTTTAATAATCAGTTTTAATATTTAAAATTGCTCCGTAAATAACCCAGATATTGTAGAATTGAGACAGATTAGCAGACACACAGGAAAACCCGACATGGCTCGAGTTTGAAAATCCTCCGCTGCAGTCAAATATTCTTGACTCGATTTGATTGGGCACACCCAATAGTTAGAAAAGAGAGAGGGAAAAAGAAACTGCAGATGTGTTAGCCACGCGAACAATTTTTTTTTTCTACATAGTAATATTAGGATCAGACAAGCAAACGTATTGATAACACAAGGTGGGGTTTAAAAAAAAAGGGTCAATTTCGGATGCGCAGTTTCCATTGGCCAAAGAGAAAGTTTGACCACAGAAGTGTAGAATTGAAAGCCAGTTTCTGCATTCTGTACCAGACGGCGATCTTTATTTGGACAAACGATTGCTAGTCAATCTATTCCTTGTGTGTGAAATATTTCATTGATTTTGCGGTAAGAAATGATTTATTAAAATTATGTAGCCTAACAAAAATCTTATGTTGTACGACTTAGCCATTTTGGAAGCATATGACAGCCTATGGAGCAAATGTATGCCTAAGGCAGATTTGGGAAACAGTAAAAAGAAACATTGTATTTGATTATTGCTATAACATTGAAGTAAATTGTAAGACCAGAAAGCTACTGGCAGTCTTTTGCAGATCACAGTGTTCCAAAAACTTTTGGACACTACATATGATGTCATTCTAAAAAGAAAATAAATTAATAGTCAGAGAGCAACAAAAAGATGATTGTATCCCTAACTGAAGAGCAGATATCCACTGAGGGTGATGAAATCACAGAAAGTTAGAGACTGAAGCTATGGTTTAGCAATGGTAACTGATCCCAACAAATGTTTGAAGATGATATTTGTTAGATGTGGAGATATGTTTATAAAGTATATTTAGGAAGGAATGTTGCGCACATATTAGTCTGTGACGCACAGATTACGGTAGGTAGGCATACAAATGTAAAATAATGGCTATTTGTCTGATGAAAAGTATTTAATTGAGAATCTATGATTCTGAGAGTAAGGGGACAGAACCCGGATCGGTCGATGTTAGATTCGATTACATGGGTTATCTTTTCTTGTATTACAATCTGGCGTATAAATACTGTTTATGTCATTTTTGCGTCAGGTATGGTCAGAAACAGATTGGTCTTGCTTAAAATGTTTATGACCTGAATTTATATGTATTCCTTGACTAATTAAGGTGATTGGCTCTTATATCTTTGTATCTTTGTATTTCTATGTCGGACTATTTTGTGAGCTGAACTCTGGGGGTGAAAGGCGTTGTTAGGCATGCGCCGTTCTTGAGAGAGAAAAGGCTGTCATGTCGTCGTGTCTAGGGCTGGTTATTTAGAAAGTTTAAAGAGTGATTTGTGATCTATTCTAGGAAGGAGATGGTGTCTCTGTATAATGGTATTATCAGAGATTCTCCTACGTTCATTATTAACGCCTAGGAATGGCGTGCGTTATTCGCTTGTATGTGTTTTCTAAACCAAGGTAAAACAAAACCCTTTTTTGCTGAACTTTGTTGCTAAGCCGAAACGAGAGACGTATTATCGTGCATCTCGGATTGCTGACCACAGATGAAGATGACATGTAATTTAGCAGCACCAGATTACTCCAGTAACCAGCTTATTGATAGCAGAAATAGATAGAAACAATGAGGACATTTATGATTATATATCGAAGTAATTCTGCTGCATACTTCTCCATCCCAGGTGAGCGAAGCTCACAGAGGAGGAGCCATTTTTGATTCCCGCCATTGTAAGACTATCGTCGGAGAACAGAACAGGTCTTACTACCTGATGATAGTACAGAGAGCTAGATAATATAAAACCCATTACTGTGGTTTAACATGGTCGTCATAACCATTGGATGAACTTTCGGCTTGAGAATCTTAGCCAGGAGAAGTTCGGACAGTGAACCATTATTGTTGATGTTGTATGTATCCACCTCAACTGACGCGATCAGTCAGTTAGAACATAAGACGATAGACAACTAGCAGATTGAGTGTTTCCCTTCTATCGTTCCTTTATATTGATGTACCACATAACTATACACCTGATATTGTCACCCATTTTCCAAGTATACGATGATTGTTGTGCCAACGTGTTCGAATGACTGTACCTGTGAGGTCGAAGTGTATGTCCATTAATAAATGTATGAAACGTCATCAGTGGTCTGCCCTTATTGACTTCTGCTTATGATTGAGTGAGTGACTTGTCAACTCAACAGAACTATACACACATTCGCGTCCTTTACACCTACATTCTCACTCAATGTCAGCACTGTGTCGGAACGAGTTGACCTTTCATCTACGCGTCCAGTATGACTCTATGAAAGCAGGAACATCACAACAAAGAAATGTCTTTATCAATGCGATAGCCACAAAACATACTTATCAAGGAACTATTTCATTGTTGCAGGGTTGAATCGCCTATTTTCCTGTAAAACATAACTGGAGATGCTGAACACTAGGCATTCTGTCTGGTGTAGGTGTTAAAGAAACCAGATATCAGATGATCCTAGGAGACCCTCTTGTGTAGAAGAGTGGGCAGTTTCTACAGGAAGTCTTCCATTTTCAACAAGAACAGAAGATAAGCCCATATTTTCGGGCTTTATGACATTTTATTTTATTATTCTCCACACTTATTTTATTAAGACATTTCGAGTGAAGTGATGAGGACGTCAGTCTCTCCCATTAGTGATATAGTATAGGTCACCAGTTCGTCAGAAAGGGATACATTATAGGAATTTATCTATTAAACTCTTAGTATGCACAAGAAGTCCTGCCTATTTAATTAACTGTATATACATATATATTGATAGATAAAACTACCTTTATTAATTGTTTGAATTTTACTCCTGTTCCAAAAGAATTTGAGGAGCAGGAGAATAAAATTGTACAAAAGATTTAATTTCAAAAAAAGTTAACAACTGTTTTACTTGAGTTTCTTATCTAGAGTTACAGTTGTGTGTATGTTATCAACATCACATCATACATTAATTCCCTTAGACACTAGTCAAATAAAATAAATAGGTTCAAAATATATCGCAGAGTGAGATCACCGGGTGGTAGCAGTTAGGTTCCCTGAGATTACATCAACTTCAACTTTTAGACTCAGGGGCTTACATAGCTAGACCTCACTCTGTAGACAAATAATAACAATAACTAATACTTATAGCATCAAAACCCACCACATGTGAATTTATTGAAGAGTGCACCATCAGGACAAGAGACAAAGGACATTGGAGATCTATTGCAGCCGACCTTCGACGTGGAGATGACACCAGCAGATGCTGATGACGTTGAAGGCTTGTACTCCATAGTACGCGATGTGTGATAAACGGCAATTATCATTTCGATGTCGTATTCCGCACCGTATAGCACTCCCATCATGTCATGGGTGAATGAGGTCAGTTATGACACGCTGGAAGTAACCAAGAAACAAGAGAATCCTGAAAGAGCCACTTCTGACACCAGAAAAATCTTACTGTTGTGAAACCCTGACAACTGAAGTTTAACACCTCTCACGGGGTGGGCTGACGTACAGATTAACACAACACCTATTCAATGAATAAACCCGGATAGGACGATCCAAGGTTTATTCCATAAGATAAAATACAACAGAGCGAACTGTTTACATATTAATTCAGGCTTCACTCTCTCTGACATTCTACGTCCGGCATCTTCAGTTATTGAAGACAATAACAACGTCTTAGTTGTTTATATCCTACCACACTGTCCATATTTCCGTTGTCGGCCTTTTCTAATATAAACTGCAGATAACTGCGTGTGTTTTAACTCTGATCCACAAGGATACCGGAGAGGCTAACCTGCCTCGGAAATACACAATTCCTGAATAATATGAAATCTACACACAATTAGAATGGACATCTTGTCTTTCTGCCGGCTTGACCAAAGTCTACTCGCCAACGCATATTTTATTTCCTTCAAGAAGACTGCCCAACGATAATTGAAGAAACCCTCTATCCGGAAAACCCGAAGTATTCAATGATGGCGCGCTGCTCTTCGACAGCCACCTTGATGCTGAGCAGTGTATGAACATGCTTGTGTGACGGTATTTGTGTGTGTGTATTTACGTTAAGGCCACATAGCCTAGAAAGTTCGTGACAAGGAGTAATGGTGGTGATGAAAAGACAGATTCAGTTCTTATTGCACCGAAGAAGTAAAAAAAAAAGTAACTGAAGAGATCAAATGAAGTGCCATCACCTAATTAAAGTTTCTTATAAGAAACACGTGTATCCTATAGATAAGGGGTTTTTAGTTCTTAACCATTCCTGTGCCATTGACCCCTTTGATTGTCCAGTGAAGGCTACAGACCCCTTTGATTGTCCAGTGAAGACTACAGACCTCTTTGATTGTTTAATGAAGACTACAAACCCCTTTGATTGTTCAGTGAAGGCTACAGACCCCTTTGATTGTCCAGTGAAGACTACAGACCTCTTTGATTGTTTAATGAAGACTACAAACTCCTTTGATTGTTCAGTGAAGGCTACAGACCCCTTTGATTGTCTAGTGAAGACTACAGACCTCTTTGATTGTTTAATGAAGACTACAAACCCCTTTGATTGTCCAGTGAAGGCTACAAATCCCTTTGATTGTTCAGTGATGACTACAGCCACTTTTGATTGTCCAGTGAAGACTACAAACCCCTTTGATTGTCCAGTGAAGGCTACAGACCCCTTTGATTGTCCAGTGAAGACTACAGACCTCTTTGATTGTTCAGTGAAGACTACAGACCCCTTTGATTGTTCAGTGAAGGCTACGGACCTCTTTTATTGTCCAGTGAAGGCTACAAATCCCTTTGATTGTTCAGTGATGACTACAAACCCCTTTGATTGTTCAGTGAAGACTACAGACCCCTTTGATTGTTCAGTGAAGGCTACGGACCTCTTTTATTGTCCAGTGAAGGCTACAAATCCCTTTGATTGTCCAGTGAAGGCTACAGACCCCTTTGATTGTCCAGTGAAGACTACAGACCTCTTTGACTGTTCAGTGAAGACTACAGACCCCTTTGATTGTGCAGTGACGGTTACGGTAACCTCTGATTCTTCGGTGACGGCTACAGACCCTCTTGATTGTCCAGTCAAGGTAGCAGATCCCTTCTTAGAAAAAAAATTTTATAGACGCATAAATAACATTTTTGCACACCAATAAATACATCTTATTACAAAGAAAAATTGTTAAGCTTGCATATAGTCAAAATGAAATAAGAAAATAATCTGTAAAAAGAATATATTTATTTAAATGCCAAAATCTATAATAATGTTGTTGTTGTTGTTTAACTAGGGCTGTTAAGCTTCTCGCTATTTTGCAGCCAATACCAAGTTGAAAACATCTTGGTATTATCTACACTGTAGATCTAGGCGTTTCTGCCATTCCTATACTTGTAGAGTTGAAGTCATGAGCTCCAGTTTCTCCAGCCCTGCTTGCGTTTAAAGGATCATCACATCTGGTCCCAAGCAAGGGGGAAGAAGCGCGTGACACACTGTGCATTCCCCGCCATCCAAGGAGGCTCTCAAACTATGAAGAGCTAAAATACTGTACTCTGGTTCTGGCCTCTCCCAAGGAATGATCACGTCCTGCACAGAGCCACTTCTCAGCTCCCCCCTGCCTATTATGGGTCCACAGTGAGTTCCTCCTGCATGCAGCCAATCAGGTAAACGCCAGAGTTACATCTGAGGCTCAAGTGACTCCTCCAAGCTTAGTCTGCAATGCTGGGTTTTTGACATGTTTCACCACAGGGGGAATCCCTGGTATTGTGTGGATGGTCTCAAGAATTAATGAGGGTATAATTAGCCTCAGAGACAGAGGTTCACTTCCCTATCTGTATAATGTAGTACCTTGCTTAGCTGGTAGTCATATAAGGATGACTCCATATATGCTTCCATGCATATCTATGATAATACTCCGAGTAAAAATGTTGGTGAAAATAAAATTCAATTTTTTAAGTTACGTATATGGACCTCCTTGGATTCATTCATAAATCCCCAAGGGGTTCGTTAACTGCAAGTTGAGAGCCCCTGTGTAGATTTATTTTTTGTAGATAAAAAAAGATAAAGGTAGCCCCATAGCAGATACTGCCGTAGGGGAGAGAAGTGTTAGAGACTTCACCATACTAGGTCCAGCATAGAGATGTGGACTTTTACTTCCCTAACTCAGTCAGGCACCAATTTACAGCTGGGTAGACTGGAGCGCAGACTTGCTGTATGGCTCAGAGACATGGCGTGTCTCAAGGAGTATCACCTCCAAGCTACAGACATTTGTAAATAGATGTCTCCGACGGAACCTCCATATAAGATGGCCAGATGTAATAACAAATATAGAGCTAAGGAAAAGATGCGGACAACAGCCAATACAAACAGAAATTAAGGTAAGAAAGTGGGGATGGATAGGACATACACTCAGAAGAGAAAAATCAAGCATAGCCATAATTGCCCTTGACTAGAACCCACAGGGGAAAAGAAGAGTGGGGAGGCCAAAGAGAACTTGGAGAAGAACAGTTGAAGAGGAGGCTGAGGAAATTTGAATGACTTGGGCACAGCTGAAAAAGACAGACCAGAATAGAAATCGATGGAGAGCAACTGTTTCTGCCCTATGTTCCACGGGGAACGAAAAGGAATGATGATGATGAGACGAGCGTGTCGGTACCGTGGTTCGAAACCAACACCTTCGCCGCGAAAGACCAGCGCTCTAACCACTGTCAATCGGACGATCCTTTTGCAAATAACCTTCCATAAAATCATACAATGTTTTATTATTGCCGTTACTCCAGATCAGAAAATGCCAAAAAGCTTGTAATAACGCAAAGTATTTTATATTTTTAACATGCGCCCTAATATAACCGACGGTCACGTGTCTAGGTTGAACAGAGAACGCCTCAGTACAACGAGGCGAAATCTTACTTAAATATTTTAAAGATATAACGGACTGATATTATGTTTAGGTAGAACGGGGCGCGTTCCTCGCCAAACGGAGGTAAAACTCCTATCACACTAAGTAATTGTTTTACCGAACGTCATAGTTGTTAATATCCTTCCACATATAGTAATTGTTTTACCAAACGTCTTAGTTGTTAATATCCTTCCACACTTAGTAATTGTTTTACCAAACGTCTTAGTTGTTAATATCCTTCCACACTTAGTAATTGTTTTACCAAACGTCTTAGTTGTTAATATCCTTCCACACTTAGTAATTGTTTTACCAAACGTCTTAGCTGTTGATATCCTTCCACTCTTAGTAATTGTTTTACCAAACGTCTTAGTTGTTAATATCCTTCCACACTTAGTAACTGTTTTACCAAACGTCTTAGTTGTTAATATCCTTCCACACTTAGTAATTGTTTTACCGAACGTCTTAGTTGTTAATATCCTTCCACACTTAGTAATTGCTTTACCTTCTGCAGCACAAAATAACAATTTTGCGTTTTTCCTCACGTAGTAATAATTAATTTATATTTGTGCACACCTAGTAATTAATCTTACATTCTTACACACCGTGCAGTTATTTTTACGTTCCTACACACCTTGTAATTATTTTTACGTTCTTACACACCTTGTAGTTATTTTTACGTTCTTACATACCTAGTAGTTATTTTTACATTCTTACACACCTAGTAATTATTTTACGTTCTTACACACCTAGTAGTTATTTTTACGTTCTTACACACCTAGTAATTGTTTTGCATTCTTCCACACCTAGTCATTATTTTTACGCTCCTCCACACCTAGTCATTATTTTTACGTTCCTCCACACCTAGTCATTATTTTTACGTTTTTCCACACCTAGTAGATATTTGTACGTTCTTCCACACCTAGGAATTATTTTTACTTTTGTTTATACACCTAGTAATTATTTTTACGTACTTCCACACCTATCAAGTGTTTTACATTCTTCTACACCTAGTAACTGTTTGCATTTTTCCACACCTAGTAAAGTTTTACATTTTTCCACACGTAGTAACAGTTTTAAATTCTTCCACACTTAGTAATTGTTTTACATTCTCACAGACCTAGTAAATGTTTTACAGTCTTACACACCTAGTAAATGTTTTACAGTCTTCCACACTTAGTACATGTTTTACAGTCTTCCACACCTAGTACATGTTTTACATTCTTCCACACCTAGTACATGTTTTACAGTCTTCCACACCTGGTACATGTTTTACAGTCTTCCACACCTAGTAAATGTTTTACATTCTTCCACACCTAGTACATGTTTTACATTCTTCCACACCTAGTACATGTTTTACAGTCTTCCACACCTAGTACATGTTTTACAGTCTTCCACACCTAGTAATTGTTTACAGTCTTCCACACCAAGTAATTTTTTAAAATTCTTTCACACCTAGTAATTATTTTTACATTATTTCACACCTAGTATTTATTTCACACTCTTACAGACCTAGTAACTATGTTACACTCTTCCACACTTAGTAACTATTTCACATTGTTCAACACATAATAACTGTTTTAACTTCTTCCACACCGAGTAATTGTTTTAAATTCTTTCACACCTAGTAATTAGTTTTACATTCTTCCAGACCTAGTAACTGTTTACAGTCTTCCACACCTAGTAATTGTTTTAAATTCTTCCACATCTAGTAAGTATTTTATTTTCTTCCACACCTAGAAATTGTTTTACGTTTTTCCACATTAGTATTTGTTTTACAGGTTTCCACCATTAGTAATGGTTTTACAGTTATCTAGAATTAGTAATTGTTTTACATCCATCAACAACTAATCTTCTGTAATAATGTGTTTGGCATGTCCACAAGTAACCAAATAAGACAGCCAACGGTTACTGAGGGAGGCAACTGTTAAAAATATGAAAGATAAAAAAAACAAAAAAAAAACAGCACTTTTCTGTCAATAGTTTTTATACATTTTGTATGTGTGTGTGTGGTTAATTATAGTTTCAAAATGTCTGTGTGTTACAGGCCTTTCTTGCTCGGTGGAAAGTGAAATGTGGAAGAAAATGGAAAGGAAGAAACTGAATACACGAGAAATGTGATATTCTCAGGACATTCGACAGAAATCGTACACCATAATTCTTTTCCGTCATTTCTTGACGAGTTACACGCTAATAACATTACGTTTCCGGCAACCTTGTCAAATATGATATCTATTATTAAGGTCGCAAACGTGCAGTTCACCGGGGTATCACGTTAGACTAAGATGGAAATGGACTATTGCTCCTTTAAGCATGTCGTATGAGGCCACTAATATGTGGTCATGTTGGTGATGTTCTTATAAAACATTTGACTTATAACAGATGAACGTCATTTAAATATCTAACTAAACACACCAGACCTTTACACCCTCTCCCCCTGTTTATTTTTGTTAGTTGTTTTTGTTTGCCTGTTTTTGTCTTTTGTTTGGTTCCGTTTCGTTTTATCTCTATTTTTTTGTTTGTTTCGTTTTTTTTTTCTACATATGCACACTAAATTGGTAATTTTGATTTGCCCTATTTACAATGATTGGACAGGACATGTGATGCCACTTTCACGTATCAGCAGTTTTTCATCTTATTTGGAATTAAAAACAATATATATCCTAATTATAATCATCACAGGTTGAACGGGATATTTTTCATCATTAAATTATAAAAAAAAAACACAAATGTGGCCATTCATGGTCATAATAGCCTTATCATGTAAAACAAATTGCTAAAAATAAAGCACTACTACAAGATTACATAAATGTTACGGTGCAGGTTTCCTGCAAGGAGCTCTATGCTCCAACGGAACAAAAAAGAAAATAATACTGAATCCTAATACAGTTCTCATAGCTCAGTCCTTTTTTAGTTTTACGTTCACGGAGCGGAATTAATTCTGGGAGAAATACAACTAACCTTTTCTCTCGCCCTTTTCCCCGGCTCATTATTGTCGCTAGTTTCTAGAGAGCAGAGGAGATTATCAAAGAATGATTCTTCAGCAGCCATTGTTAGCAGGCGTTTTTCACCATGGTAACGTAATAAGCCATTCTCGGGTATTAACGTTACCACGACTAATACGCACTTCCGTTCGTCTGCTACCCAGCGCATCTGTAAGTTTATCAAATCTCTAAACCCCGATCCTACTCCCCTATCTCGTGTCTCCAGAGCCATCTCTGTGCTTTCATATATCCAGTTCATTTATTACCTTGTAGATCCAGGTGGAGCATAGGGATATAATCGGTTCAATGTTACCCATGCTTCCTCTTAACTCCATTCATAATCTGAACTGGTTTTATTGTTGATATCTTCGTGTTGGGTTGTGATGTGCTTCCAGCATATTGGACAGTTCCCTTCGTGTCGTTCGTGTCGTCTTGGAATGACTTTATTATTTCCAGCAATTTAAGCAGGGCAGCCTATTTTCAGGTGGATTTTGAAGAGTCAATCCCTACCAACCAGGTCAAATGCTTTTTTGAGGTCTATAAAGGCGATATATAAGGGCCTTTTCTGGTCTCTTGATTTTTCCTGAAGCTGGTGGAGAGAAAAGATCATGTCTGTTGTTGATCTACCAGCTCGGAATCCACTTCACAACCCTTTGACATACGAAGTGGCGTTAAACACGGCTGTGTTCTGGCTCCGACCCTCTTTGGGATATTCTTTGCCTTACTCATGAAACATGCATTCAGAGATGCAGCTGAAGGAATATGCCTTCACACTAGGTCAGATGGCCGTCTGTTTAATCTTTCAAGGCTGAAGGCAAAAACAAAAATCAGAAGGGTCACCATAAGGGACTTTTTGTTCGCTGATGACGCTGCAGTTGTCACTGAAAGCCGACAGGAGCTTCAGAGCTTGATGAATCGCTTCACCTAAGCATGCAAGGACTTGACTTTGGCCTCACAATAAATCTAAAGAAAACGAATGTGCTGAGTCATGATGCGGGTGCTGCACTAGTTATCACTATCGATAACTATGAATTGGCAGTGGTGCACCACTTCACATACCTGGGGTCTATCATCAATGACAAACTCTCACTGGACACAGAAATTGACAGCCGCATTGGCAAAGCTGCAGCTACCTTTGCCCGCTTCACATCGCGTGTTTGGGGAAACTCCAAACTCACAACGAAGACCAAGGCTGCGGTATATAACGCCTGCGTCACTAGCACTCTCCTATATGGCAGCGAGACTTGGACAACCTATGCTAAGCAAGAAAGAAGGCTCAATACCTTCCATTTACGGTGTCTACGCCACATCCTCGGCATCTCCTGGAAAAATAAAGTGACAAATGTCGAGGTGTTGTCACGTGCTGGCCTTCAAAGCATGTACACACTACTTAGACAGCGCAGACTACGCTGTCTTGGCTATGTCCGCCGCATGGAAGATGGTCGCATCCCGAAAGATATCTTCTACGGGCAACTAGCGGATGGCAAAAGAACAGTTGGGCGACCGCAGCTGAGGTTCAAAGATGTGTGCAAGAGAGATATGAGGGCACTGAACATAAATCCAGCAACGTGGGAGGATGAAGCTGCCGATCGCACTAAGTGGCGATGCTATTTACGGCGCCACCTCAGATTGGGCGAAAAGAAGCTCACACAACAAGCCGAAGAGAGGAGAAAACGTCGAAAAATGCATCAGGATAATAAGCAGCTGAGGGCTGTGTCGTTCGGTAGGTTAATTGTTTTATTTGGCCCGTCTAAGTAGAGTGGATGTCGACAGATACGGGACAAAAGTTATAGAAAATAGATTTCACAGGTGGTAGATTGAGGGAAAGATATGTCTCTGGAGTGATTAGGTTATCTCCTCCAGCCTATCCGTACGACTGTACTTTATTACCAGACAGCCTTTGCCTCCCTATCAAGAATAGATAAGTTACTCTACACACACACAGCTATGTGACAACAAGACACACAAACGTGAAAAAACTACGGATAAATGGGTATGGGTCTGACCAACACACAAAGGTAAGTTTCTTTGTAGTTTATTATCATTAAACTCGACTACATCAAAATATCTAAAGTAAAAGATCAAAGAGTCATTTACATGCATTTGAAATAAAGCAGAAAAGTGCACCCTCCCCGAATGGAGAAAAAATCCAAAATTATTAACCCAAAGGTTGAAGGTTGTTATAGAATTACCAGTATTGGTACTCTATGAGACCCTGTAAAGTAAACAAAGTTTAGACAAATCAGATATATGGATAGTTTCCAGCCAACAAGGAAAAATACTCACACACACTCTCTCAAGCAGTGGCCACTCTCACACTCTTACCTAATTGCCTGGTATGGTAGGTCTGTAATATCCCTTGGTAATAGAATTAGTCCATGAATATATTATCTATTTCACTTAATATTCTGTCACCCCAGTTGTCGCAGATCCAAATTGGCCCCAGTTCATCCACAGAAACTAACTAGTGAGGGGAACGCCTAATATGGTGCTTCTCCTGGATATAAGTGTTACTACAAATAGTTAAAACTGTGAGAGTTCTTGAGGTTCACCCTTTCACGGGGAAATACTTCCAGTACTGGGAAACATCTGTGTTACTTGATTTTTCTTGCTCCTTAGCTGGTTTGTTTCTGCGTGTTGCAGATGAGGATGAAGAGACATGGGTGTGCAGAGACGCGAATGTGTTTAGGCTCATATGTAGTGTACAAACACCCAGTCACACTCGTACTACAGTCAATGATGGTTGGAACTACTTGTGATGGTTCATACATTTATTAACAGGACTAACATGTAGAATCACACAGGAACAGTCAATGTAAACAAGTTCATGTACATCATGTCAATGGAAATAGCTTGGTACATATCAGTCATTCTGGCTGGTGAACATTCATATATGGATGCATGTCAATAGTGTTATATTCTTTTCATGTACTGTTCATAATGCCGCTTTTGGTATCTCTGACTGAACGCGTCAGATACCTTATTAACTCCGTCATACAAAAGACGACCCCTTCACTCAGACTCAAGTATAAAGAAGGAATATAATGTCCAACTATTACTTTAGGGCCGTCGTTCAACTTGGCATAACACGCCAGTTACTTCTTTTTATGCTGTAGAATAGTGGCCATTCCACCTGGCCTAAATTATGACGTGCAGTTTTAAAGTGTACTCTTCATCATGCAGGTTGCATAAACTCTGCTATCATGAGGACGAGATTTTAAAAGAAAAAAATCTACCAGCATGATTAAAGCATAATATATCTGGAAAGACTTCGTCATTGGTAATAACTGGCGTGGTATATCTCTATTATCAGTAAACCTGTTATTATGTTGCGTTTAAAAGACTTAAATTGCAGATCATGTAAATGATCAAATAGTGGAAAGGCAATCGCCACTTATTATCACCTTCGTCGATTTTCAAAAAGCCTTTGATAGTCTACACCGCCCATCATTGTGGAAGATACTTACAATCTATGGTTTTCCAACACAAATGTATATGACAATGCAAGTTGTGTTTTAGAACTAAAGCAATACAGGGTTTACAGTAGAAACAGGGGTGAAACAAGGCTGTATTATGTCCTGGAGGACAGAAGGCTACTTACCCACAATTTGGGTATAAGAAAATGGACAAATGGAAAATTCCTGCCATTTCGAATGAGCATTCTTAGTTCAAACACCAAGACAAAAGAAGTCGGTGTTATCTCTCGGTTAAAATTGGTCTCCAAATAAATGCCTCTAAAACTAAAGCTATGAATTTTCTAACGAACGAATCCTCATCTTGAACAAAAACTAATTGAAAGTTTTCAATTTGATTTGGCAGTACAAATCCTCAGACGCACACAGAATCAAGGGGAAAACCATACTAGAATTGCTTTGGCAGCTAGCGCCTTCAATTTATCTAACATTTGAAGATCATTTTACATACCAAGCTTCGTCTGTTTTAATTCAAATGTTATCTCAGTCATACGGCTGTGAGAGTTGGGAAAAATAACTACAATTGGACAAGCTGAATACATTCGACGTCCTCGACAAATAAGAGAAGACTCTAGGCAGAAAATATATGTCAGGAAAAGACGATGTCATAATATCGGTCACGAATGCAAAACAACAGAGACCACTACAGGCGCTCACTTGGGTTCCTGAGGGTAAGCGGAAAAAAGGAAGACCAAAAGAAACACTCAGAAGAACAATAATAAGAGAAGGAAGAACGTTGGGCCTAAATAATGTGCAAGAGCTAAGAGGAGTGGCGTCACAACGAACAACCTGGAGAGCACTGGTTTCTGCCTTATGCGCCGTGTTTGGCGCTTAAAGAATTTATTATTATTATATACATATATATCTCTTCGTCATTGGACTTCTGTTCGTTTAAAGACAAATAGTCTTACATAGCTATTTTGAGCACAATGTATAAGTTCGCATACATGATGTCATAGCCCAGAACTAGTATTTACCTTTGACCCAAAGGATCGGTCAAACACAATGAACCGAAAGCAAACAAAAAGGAACGATAAACATAATAACCCCTTCCTGACGCACAGAGAATCAATGGGGAAAACTGAACGCAGCACTTCGAAGTCAAACTACAATGACATAGTTCCTACTAAACTTTGGCCAGGGTGAAAAACCTACAACCAATAGATCGATGTTTGAAACTCCATCAAAAATGACCGCAACAATCTGGTTGCTAAAAAAATGTTACAAATAATGATGATGGTTCTTCTATCGGCAAACTCTGTGTTAGAGCGCCGATTCTGCACAGCGTATGTATCTAAAGATATACTCCACTTGAATTACGACTGTCAGGAGTCGGGGGACAATAATAATGTTATATGTACACCACTGTGGCTGGTAAAAATATAAATCTGGATTCGGTAAGTTCAGTGTTAAATTTTATTGTTATCAAATACCATTTGGCGAGTACACATTTATAAATGAAATTGGTAATGCACATGCCAAGTAAAGGAGAAAAGTAATAAAACAAAAGACCGCTGGACGCCCTTGTGATCAGATCTGCGAAGAATACAAGAAAACATTTATGGAAAAAATGCTACTACTATATATACACACAGACGGAGACAAGACGATCTCCTCTCCACTCCGTCAGTCCTGACTAGGTTTAAAAGGCACACGGTGTTTCCTTACGCCTACACGCTAGCAGACGTCGCTGGCGGCTGAGTTCGGTCGGACTGACTTATGTTAACTCACCCGCCCCCTGCTCACGCCGGCGGTCAGCGTACAATGTTAATTATTATTTAATTTCTCCATGCGCGCTACCTAAACAATGATCGACTGTCATTAAATAGCTATTAAATTGTCGGCGTCTGTTAGTTTGTCATATGGTATTAAAAAATAATAGACACTATAATAACAAATATACAAAATGAAATATAACGTGTATTCTATACTCCCACTATCAGTCGCTTTAATGCCTATAAGTCCGGTCAGCTAAACCGTCGGGTTTATCTCTCTCCTGTGGAGATTAAGTGTCGCGTCTGCCTACACTGTTAACATAATTACCGTCTAATGTATGTGGGTAGCGGGTGGCGTGATTTAACATAAGATGTATAATTGCCGATAAGGCAATCATATCATCTGTCCTATCATTGTAAATAGGGCAAATCAAAATTATCGAACTGATTCTAGGGTGTCCGTGTACACAACCTAAAATTAAAAATTTTTAATTAAGCTTTTAGGTAAATTTTTTCCAAGAAGGGGCACACAGCCTACATTGGACAATTAAAGGATCCAGTGCACAAAAAGGGTTAAGAAATCGTGTTAAACGGTGCATGAAATAGTTTGATTAGGCCAATAAATAAATAAACATAAAAACAAATACAGACCGCTAATGGAGGCTTTTATTGCATTGGAAAATACATGGAGATTAAGATAAATGTAGTCAAATACAAACATCAGGATCTTCAACTCAAATGCCAAGTCAGTACTATTGTACTTGTTGAACAGAATCGACATCATTGCATTCTGGGCAAACCCATAGGTGCTCACTCTCCCTCAGTATATGTCGAAAAGTGTGAATGCTAACTGTTCCTGTAGCTCGCTTGTTGTATACACGAATGATGCATCCTCTCATACGTCCATCTCTGCTAGCCTGACGTTTGATGCCAAATTCCAACAGTCTTAATGTTGATGATTCACATGTTGCAGTGTCGTTCTCAAACATGCGATCATAGTTTTGATGTAACATGTTTTATATCAAAATATGGGAGCCGCGCTGGTGTAATGGGTACGGCGTTGTACTGGCCACCAGGTTTTCATGGTTCAAACCCGGGCGTCAGCGTTTGAAGAAATATTTACGACCGGAAATTTGACTAAATAACCTGAACGGCTCCTGCACATAAATCCCGTGTGGATGGGAAGGAGCGAAGCTCCTGACCGGGTTGGAAGGAAAGTCCACTGACCCCCTGATAACTGTCTATTTCTATGTGGTACAGGAAGACAGGCAGGGAGAGAATGACCACCACTGTTAAAGCGGGCTGTTTGGTTAACTTTAAACTGTACCAACATCAGCAGGCCCAAATGTTACAGGATAGATTTCGTAAGCATCCTACTGTATAATATTTGATGTATAACTTGGACTGACACTTAAGACAGTACATACGCGAATGAAATAACTTGACAGAAGTCTGAGTCACAGTTCCATTACATATAATTTCAACAGCATAGTCCTGGACATCAGTAAACATAGTACGAAATACTTTCATAATTAGAATATGTTGTACAGTCATCCTTACGTACTGGTAACAACTGCATTCAATGTAAGTGCGGCATTCACCCCTCGCACATAAATCTCTATATGGTCTGTATACAATGTAAGTGCGGCATTCACTCCTCGCACATATATTTCTATCTCTGGTCTAACCACCAGGCATCCAAGTTCCTCCAGAACTTCACAGCGCGGGAAAACCACAACGCGCTTACGTAGACCTCCTATTGGCGCGGGAAAGCACACAACGCGCATTCAAACAATAACATATAATAGTCTTACCATAGACCTCCTACTGACACGGGAAAACGACGTGTCTTTTAATCCAAAGTGCGGCATTCACCCCTCGCACATATATCTATACCTCTGGTCTAATCACCAGGCATCCAAGTTCCTCCTGAACTTTACAGCGCGGGAAAACCACAACGCGCTGGTAAATAACAATATATCAAGGCCTTGTAAATACACCTTACGCGAAACATCATCGCGTCACATCCAATGTATTATAATGAAAATCACATACACTATTCGCATACTCTAGAAACACCAATCGTCTCCCACAACGGATGGCCACAAACTCCCCTTAACAACTCAGTATTCTTCTCTGACAAGTATGCTAACTCCATTCACTTCTCGCACGCTTTTCTCATGTCCTGTAAACCTCAATTCACACATGAACGCCCCTGAGTATTCTTCAACCATACTCTACGTGCTTCTAACAGTGAACTTTTAAATGTAACATTCCAAGCTTGCATACTTCAATAATAATACACTCTAAACAGAGTTACTCCTAGGTTTTCTTTGCTTGTTTCCCATCACCCACGTCTTTAGGGCAACGGCAAATCAATCACTGTTGTTTCCGTAATGAATACTAAACACAGCCCGTCAAGCTGTACTTCAATAATAATACACTGAGTTACCTTTCTCTAACACACATGTATAACACGTCATGTATATACACGTCATGTATCTCATGACCTTAACCTACTTACTAACAAACTCCAGCCCCGTACACCAAAATCCTTAACACCTAATTGTAACTTCGAATATGACTTAACCCCCCCCCCCCCCCACCCCCAGCCTCGCAATGACATGTCATTGGGCCAAAAGAGCTGGAAAGCTCGAGTGCCGCTGGTTAGAAAAAAAAAATAAATTAAAAAAATATCGTTAGTAAAATTATATATTGCTTTAATGTTTAAACAGATGTGAAACAGAAATCAAGAAGAGAATAGGAATGGCCAAAGCTACATTCCACAACATGAAACATATACTGACATCTAAACAGTTAACTCACAAATTAAAACTGAGAATCATAAAATGTTATATATACATTCTTCACTACTGTGTGGTGTAGAGACATGGACAATGAATAAGCAATTGGAAGAAAGAATTGAGACTCTTGAGATGTGGATATATAGAAGAATGGGGCGTATCTCATGGAAAGAGAAGAAAACAAATAAGGAGGTCCTACAAAATCTAGGTATGAAAAGAGAACTAATGAAGGACATCAAAATTAGGCAGCTAAAATATTTTGGCCACATAAAAAGACATAACACATTGCAGAAAACCATAACTGACGGGAGAGTTGAAGGCAAACTGGCAAGGGAAGACAGCGCTATAAGTGGGAAGATAACATCAAGAGATGGACAAGAAAGAGCCTATCAGAGTGCACCACCAAGACAAGAGACAGAAGACGCTGTAGATCCATTACACCCAACCTTCGTTGTGGAGATGGCAGCTGGTGAGCTGATGAATAAGCATATATTCCTAAGATCTAATTTGAAAAAGCCCTGTAATCTTCTTTCATTACTACTGTAATAGCCCGTCATGTGACGGGAATTAAATTGAAAAGCACCAATACTTAACTGCAATTTTATTTATTCAAATACATACTTACTTACTTAGTCGTTCCTCTTCTACCGTGAGGTGTAGAGGTTTGAAAGAGAGAGCGCCATATCGGCTCTCTTCCTTCTAGCCTGGTTCCATTCTAGTCCTCGGTCCTTCAGAGATTGTCTAATGTTGTCCTCCCAGCGGACTCTGAGTCGTCCTGGGGGTCTGGATCCCTGGCTCTTAGCCTACCATAATTGCCGTGGCAGCCGATCTTGTCCAATTCTGCAGACTTGGCCAAACCATCTTAATTGAGACTGTTCTACTGGGGACTGCAGGGGTTGGGTTTTTAGGCCTTGACGTGTCTTCTGGTTGCGGACCATGTCTCTCCTTGTTACTTCAATCACCTTCAATCAAGTATTCAAATACTTGTGGAAAAATAATGTTTGGTGTGAACATTCGATTGCCCATCAGAAAAGCACCTTGATTTTTCGTTATTTTAATTTGTACTTACGTGTGGGCATTTATGCACCTCTAAACACTTGTATACAAAGATACACATTTTAACAATTTCGCTGCAATTGTCTCTTCATCAGATTTAATTCACTTAGGTAGTGACAGTGAAAATAGTCATCAACATTTTCTTCCATCTTTTCAATTCCCGTATTAAAAACCAAAATATTTGTTTTACAACCGGTGTTAAACGAAGTCTCAACACGCACACTGTTCACAGAGAGATGTTATTGGCGCATGCACACCGTCCTTTGCGCATGATTCTTTGGCGAGTGTTACTATTTTCAGATAGAATGACAGAAAGAATTGGGAAACTATATATATGTCTGTGGAATTTTTGTCAAAGTGGCAGGTGAGAAACCAAGTGTGGGGCCCTATAAGGTCAAATAAGTTAAATCGGCCTAAGGCCAGCCCTGTTCATCCCTACCCAACATCTACCTTCCCTCATATCTACTATTTCTCACATCATCTTTCTCAAACATCTACTTTCACAGAATCCTCAATATCTCATAGATCACTACCTACACAACCTCTACTAACCATCACATGTACTGCTAAACCTCACATCTACTCTCTCACACCAGCCTCAAATCGTCATAACAACTTCATCTCCTAGTAACCTTCAACATTTCTGAACTTCTTCCAACCGCCTCATCTATAACCATATAGCTCAGAGCTTCTTAATCTGTGGCCCGAGGACCTGAGGCGGCTCGTGTACGTAACCTAAAGATTTGAATTTATTTTCACCGTAATTTTTATCTTTGCATTTTTTTTAAAGATTGTTTTTTGTATATGACTATATGCAAGCTTAAATATTTTGTTGCTGCAATAAAATGTATTATTTGTATGTACCATTTTAAATTACGTGTTTTGTACATTTTTTTTCCTAACAAGGGCCCGTAGCCTTCACCGGACAACATAGGCGTACTTAAAGTACTTGACACCAAGGGCAGGTCCTTCCGTTGGCACCCCAGCCCCTTTGATAAGTCAACATACAGAAAAATATATTCTGCTTCCAAGCAGATTTTCTAAAACTGTACAGTATATAATAGTACGTAATAGTGTCCGATGACATCTCTTCCTGGCTGTCACAGACGGTGACCTGCCCCTGTGCACTCGCTTTAGTACGCCACTGCCAGGAAATAAAAGAGGTCTATGGCCCCAAAAAAGGGTCAAGAAGCCCCGATATAATATTTTCCTTCATTCTTCCCTCATTCTGGCCTGGTAAGAAAATACACGTCTCCCTCTCCACCCAAATTCCCTCACTCGACAAAAACCTGACTCCAGAAGTGATGGCGTCATGGCGCGAGATAACGAAAGTCCGTGCGACATTTTGCGACAGTGTCGTCTGCTACAACAGTTTTCCGCGGTCAGATTCTGGCGCGCTAATTATCCTCTGAAGAAGACACCAGCCGAGATGAGTTTTAGCTGTACTGTCATTATGTGCATCAGGTTTGCTGTCTGTCCGTACGAGCATCTAATTAGCGTTGCCTACTGTAAATATCATTTTAAACAGTGGCGTTGGCTATTTTAGAGCGGCTATGGGGTTTCCGGGCTTCAGTGCTCCTTCGCCCTCTTTATTTCAAATTTTGCTTGCCTCTCGCGGCAAAATGTACCACGTTTAAAACATGGTAGCGTCACGTTCCGGTTTATCCAAGTGTAAATGAGTACCTCTGTCATCAATGGTACCTATACCTTGTAGCGGTATGGCAGCTTGTGTGCCATGATAATTCCCAGAGCTATGCCAGTGGGAGTTTTACCTCTGGTAGGTTCAACCAAGCTGGACTGGTCTGCGTGGGTAGGGGTCAGACAAAAGCTGGTACCCTGGTCCTCCAGGTTGGGGGTTTTAGCACAGAGCCGACACCCCTGTCTGTGTAAAAAGTCGCACATGTTACGGAAACGGCAACAAATGGAAAAACTTTGATGCGGGACGGACATCCGGAGTCTCAGGCTCATATGACTGCCAGTGGCGAAAGGCGAAAGGAAGCCATTGGCATGAAAACGGATGCCCTGACCGCAAAACACGAAACCAGAATTGGATTTTGGAACGTCAGAACTATGAATGAGGCAGGAAAGCTGAGATAAATCACAGCAGAGATGAGGAACTACAAATTACATATCCTGGGAATACGCGAGAGCAGATGGACAGGGACGGGGAGAATAAAAACAGCTACAGAGAAACATTACTTTATTCTGGTAGAGAGGATGGTCAGCACAACGAAGGTGTAGCCATTATCCTGAAGAAAGGAATGGAAAGGTCTTTACTGGAATGGAAACCCATCAACAACAGACCAATAAGAACAAGACTGAGAGGGAGATTCATCAACACCACAATTATACAATGCTATGCACCAACAAACGACAGCGATGAAGAGATCAAGGACGAGTTCTATCAACAGGTACAAAAGGAAATGGAAACTGCACCCAGGTATGATCTTATTATAGTAATGGGAGACCTTAATGCGAAAGTTGGAACACACAATAATTATAACGAAAGAGTAATGGGGAAATGGGGCAGTGGAACAGTAAATGAGAATGGGGACAAATTAATAAGCTTCTGCAATATGAACAACCTGGTCATTGGAGGAACACTTTTTCCACACAAAGAAGTGCACAAGTTAACATGGGAATCACCAAACGGACGGGACAGAAACCAGATAGATCACATAATGATCAATGGCAGATGGAGACATGCACTACAAGACGTGAAAGTAAGAAGAGGCGCAGATGTGGGAAGTGATCATCATCTAGTAGTGGCAAGACTGAAGGTGAAACTCAGAGCTGCTGGACCAGTTGCAGTCAAACAGAAAAGATATAACATCACGAAATTTAAGGACCCCCTGACCCAAAAAGCTATCATGGTCGACGTAAAGAGAAGATATGAGATTACAAAAGCCAGGAAAGAACAGAGACCGATGATGTCGACCAGAAATTCAACACCATCTCAACAATATACAAGGAAAGCAGCAAGTCATTCTTGGGATTCCAGGAAAGAAAGAGCCAAGACTGGATAACACCAGATCGTCTAACCACCATAGCGAAGAGAAAGGAAATGGAAAGATTGAAAACAGAAGCTAAGTCTCCCAGGTTAAAGGCAATATATAGTGAACAGTACAGTCAGCTGGACAAGGAAGTAAAACGTCAAACCCGTGCTAACAAAAGGACATTTTGGATGACCCTGCAAGACAGGCAGAAAAGGCAGCACTGAGAAATGAACACAGTTTATAAAATAACTAAAACTATCAAAGGAAAACGAGGTGCAAACAACATAACGTTAGTAAGAGACAAGCAAGGAAATCTCATCACGACAGTATGTACACCTTCCGTCGATGCGACAGTTAATTTCTTGTGAATATTGGTTATGTCTAGGGCTACTGACAGGAATATTGTATGGTTTAGTTATGTTGTGTTACGCTAGTATGTACTTTGACCTGATGTGACAGGTGAATATTGCTATTACTAATAGTGGCTACTGACTAGCTCCTGAGATAAATGTAGATGTGAATTACAGAAGGCCCTTCTTACTACCACTTACGACCTCAAACATATCTTTTTTTTGTACTATTATGAATGTAGCTACGTTAAAAGTCTAGGGTACTGAAATGTAATGTGTTGTAGTAAAATTACACACACACACACATAATTTATGAAAGTCTAATAATTAATAATAATAATAATAATAATATTATAACACACTGAACTAACTCAGGCTGTTTTAGTTTTAAATATTAAATCTTTTGTTAAATTTATTTGTTCTGAACCAATGTTTGTTGGTCAGAACATATGAAATATTATGGAGTTATAAATGGAATGCATAATTATATGACATAATAAAATGGATGTGTGCACATAAGTATTTTAAAAGACTGGTTAATATTTATTATATTAGATTGTCCCAGGAGAACTATTACTGAATGTACTGTTGGGGTGGTATCATCACGCCCAATCTGTGACTACCAAAACATTGTCCATTGACTTATGGGATGAATACATGGTTTATTTTCCCCCAATGGTATGTCTTTATTAAATGGTGAATTAGTTGGTGAATTAGTTGTGAATTTCCAGCAGGCCAGAATCTCACGTATCTCGACTGCGTCGATCTTGTACAGGAGTCTGGTGGCCCCTCCTCTCCGTTGCTGGAGTACAATATTCGGCTGCTCTGACACAATGTTAGACTGCACTGGTCCACGCTTGTGTATTTCACAACAGCATTTGGCACCTCTTCGGTGCCAAACAGAAACTCACAATTCTGAAATAAAAGTTTTGTGGCATGGGTCAGAACTCTACCTACTGAGCCACTTCTGCACACAACACTACACAACAACACCACACAGACTGGGTCAGATCTCTCTGACCACACAGTACATCTTACCCAGTTGTTTTCATATAGTACTAGTTCCCCAAGACTGCATTGCATCTGAGATATGTTCAATAGTTTCCTTTTGTTCAATAAGATAGGTGATATGTTCCCACCGATCTCAACAATAGATCCGCCTTCCATAGTCTTAGTTAGGCGTCCATATTTTTTTTTTTTTGTCTCTAGACCCTGAACTTGGGCTGGGGACCTAGAGCGAGCACTTACTTGTCATAATCATTTTATATGATATGGCAGTATCAATCACTCGAAATATTAAAATATACAAAATAAATGCTTTCATTCTTACCAGAATTCAGAATTGAGAACACAGTTAATATCTAGCAAAACTCAGCTGAGCTGCTGGCTATCTGATGGCGTCCCACTAAATGTATAGAAATACTTCTGGAAACAACACCACAGGCAATAAACCACTGTGTCTCTGGACAGTCTTGTAACGAATGGCAAAAATGCGCATCTCTGTCCCGCTAATATTATTTCATTCATCCAATCACAGACTCCCCCCCCCCCCCTACTTTTCAAATCTACAACCAAAAGTCAATTTCAGTCAGCTCTCAGTCAAGTATGTATTATTGTCTGTTGGTCCGTCTGTCTCTACTTGTTTTTTCATAAAAAACACGCTTGGTTCTTGGGCCAACTCCATGCAATACCCTACACACTTCTGCCTCCGAAGTTATTTTTAGCTACAATTCTCCCCCTTTCCCCTCTCTTTAATTACAGCTCGATTTTTGCATCTGCGTGCCTCAAGGACGCAAATTTGAAACTTTAGTGAAATTTTTTTAACAGTGCAGTCGCTAGTCTGATATGAACAACACAGTCTTTTGTCAATATCTTCCTTATTATCTATCCGTCTGTATAATTTAAAGTATATTAGTTCTCTGCTCAAGACGGGCTATCAAACTAGCTAGGTTTTATATTCATAACATTATTATTAAGAAAAAGTTACTTTTTCAAGGTTAGTTTTTTTTTTTTTGAAATTTGTTTGCGAGCCTTCCCCACGGCGTTTGCCGCTGAATTCAAATAACAACCAAGTATCGTAAAACGTCCAAGAAATGACTGTTTCTGACAAGAGCTAAAGTCGTTTTTTGTCCATTTCCTTACATTGTGTCAACTAGTGACGTGAATTTTTTTTCTTTTACTACCAATTGCGTCTTTTAGCCTTGCTCGATTCAAACACGTGTTCAGTCATATTTTTCCTTTTGTGTTCTCCGTTTCTCTCCCGTCTACAAAGGGTAAACGTTTCGTCTGCACGTCTAACTCGTTAGTTTTAAATGGCGGGTAGGAAAAGGCGGGCATGGGCGAGCATGTCTCCTAGTATCTTACGCATTATTTTTTATCCCTACATTTTATCGTTAAATTTGGAGATATTTTAACGTTGTATCATGGTAAATTCATCACACATCTCCCCACCTGAGAACATGCACTACGGCAAGTTCCAAAACCAGTGATACACATAGATAAAATTACTCCTCACGCCTGCCACTACTCTAATCTTGATCACAGGGGTGCCGACTGAGAAAATCTGCACCGACATTCAATGACCCTGGGATGTATTCGATAATAAACTGATAAGGTTGCAATAATAAAGACCATCTCAACAATCTTGCGTTTTCATGCTTAGCCTGAGATAAGAACACCAGGGGCTGATGATCCGTCTGGACCACAAAAGTCCTACCATACAGATAGATTTGAAACTTTTTTATTGCCCAGATTAACGCTAAACATTCTTTTTCGCTTGTGGAATATCCTTGCTCCGCTTTATTCAATTTGCGGCTTGCATAAGCGACTGGGTTCAGTTCCCCATCGGGTGAAGATGACCTTTGCAACAGAGCCGCCCCGAGGCCTACATTACTTGCATCTGTTCTCACCACGAAGTCCTGTGTCAAATCAGGCAATTTGAGAATAGGCTTGCTAGTGAGTTTATCCTTTAACTCTTGAAAAGCCAATTCACATTGCGCAGTCCAAACAATTTTATCTGGATGTCCCTTGCGAGTCAGATCAGTCAGAGGAGCACAAATAGAGTTAAAATTTTTGATATATTTTTGGTAAAATCCACATAACGACACGAATGATCGCACATCCTTTTTTGTTTGTGGTCTAGGTGCTCTCTGCAGTTTTTCCAAGTTCTTGGGGTCAGGGGTCATGTTACCCTGATATACAGTGTGTCCCAAGAATTCCAACTCTTTGCATCCAATACAACATTTTGTTGGCCTAGCAGTTAAGTTCGCCTCCCTAAGCCTATCAAATAACATTTTTAGAGAGTTAATGTGTTCTTCAAATGTCTCTGTGGCGACGAGAATATCATCCATGAAATTCGTGATACATGGGTTATTCAGGGGATCCAACAATTTGCGCATCATCCTTGAAAATACACTCGGAGCATTTTTCAATCCGAATGGTAGCATGTTGAATTCATAATGTCCTTCCGAGGTGCTAAAAGCTAAATAAGGTCTCACTTCAGGCTTCACTGGAATCTGGTAATAGCCTTTACTAAGATCCACCTTTGAAAAGTATTTTGCCTTGTTTAATCTGGCAAATAACTGTTTTGTGTCTGGTAATGGATCCACTTGTCCTTCTGTGACAGCATTCAGTTTCCTGTAATCTATGCACAGTCTGTGTTCCCCAGACGGTTTCCTCAACAAAACTACACTGGAGCTAAAAGATGATTCACTGTGTGAAATAATCCCCTCCTTCAACAAATAATCTATTTCTTCTTTCAATGCCTTCTCCTTCGCGAACGGAATAGAATAGGCTCTCATACAGATTGGGTTTGAGTCTACCAGTTTCATGTCATACTGTAGCAAATTTGTATGTCCTGGTTTATCTGTTAATACATCTGTATGTTCCTCCAGAACCTGTTGAACTCTCTCCCTCTGATTTTTAGTCAGGTGCTTACTGACTTTTACCTGTGCGGCTGTTTCACAAGGATGTAATGGGTATTCATGTGAGGTGAGTGGTTCCTTTTGCATTTGAGTTGCGATAGCCAAGGTCAGTAAGGGGGTGCTTTCCTGGAGTGGTCTGTCCAGATACTTCTTTAACAGGTTTACATGATAAACTTTCTCCTTCCCCTTTTTGTCAATTTTATAGTTTGTTCTAGACACCTTCTCTAGAACCGTATATGGACCTTGCCATCCAATTTGTAATTTATTCTGGCTGCCGGGTAGTAGAAGAAGCACCTTCTCTCCCACAGCTAGTTCTCTGTCCTTTGCCTTCCTATTAAAATATGCTGCATGTTTCTTCCTGGCTTGTCTCAAATTATCATTTGCCAGTTTCCATCCAGCTTTCAGACGAGTGGTCAGTTCGTTCACATATTGATACGATGAGGTAACAGTCTCTTCTGCCTTCTCATCTGTCCAGGTCCTTAATAAGGCTTCATATGGACCTTTTATTTTTCCCAAATAGCAGAGTTTTCATGGAACCCGTGTGGTACCCTTCCATTGGAAACAACGCGGCGGGCAGGATGAGGACTTTTTTTCGTTCCCAGAATTCCTCACTAGACAAATCGTCCACTACCATTTTTCCCTTGGGTGGTACGGACTACAATGAAAGTGTCTGGCTTGAGATTGCTTAAAGAATCTTCTCTCTTTTAGTTTCCCTTGATACTGTGAGCCATTATCAGTCAAGATTTTCTGGGGAAAATTTCCTAATCTTGTGTACTCGTCGCATAGTGGCTACATGTTTTGAATCCATTCAATTGATGACAGGGTGCCTCTCCCCACAAAAGGGGGCTCCACCATTCCACTTTGTAAGGATGTAACTGTTCCTCCTCTTTTTCCTTCCAGGTCCCACAATAAGTCCACTGCAACCCTTCTAAAGGTGTTCCACTATGGGCATTTCCCTAGAGTTGCAGGAGCAGTGTTCCAATGCTTTGGAATACGCCCATGCTTCTACAAAGTTTTCAATATCGACATTTACGTCGGGCCAATAATATTTTCGAGCAACCGTTTGGCAGATGTACCAAGCTACTTTCTCATGGTCACCATCTTTTCCAACATGTAAGCTCCTTATTAAATTTGCCCTATATACCTTGGGAAGAACCAACTGTTCGTGACCAGTGGATCTAGTTCCTGTCTTCCTATATAGTAATTTGTTCTTCATAAAGTATTCCTCCTTGCTTGGAGGTGTGTGGCATTTGGGCAATTTTTTAAAACATGGCTTGAGTGTCCTATCCTCAGCCTGCGCCTCCCTCATCTCCTCTGGATGAGCATTTATAGGTTCACCTTCTTCCTCCTTTTTCTGTGACCTGGTCTGTACTGTCGCCATGATCACAGGTCTCTCGGGATTCCCCAAGAAGACGTACCTACACCCCAATATCAGAGGGTAGATTGGTTCATCTATCACTGCTGCTCTGATTTCTCCTTCCACATAGCGAGTTTTCACCGTTATCCGTGCGATGGGAAGTGTCATGAGTGGTATGTCCTTAGTCGCCCCTTGTATTTCCACTATTTCTGTGGTATACTGACTTGGGTCCACTAGGCTAGACTTCACAACTGAATCATAATCCAAACCTGTATCATAAAGGCACCTTATGGTGACCCCATTACAAATAACATCCTCACAAACTGGGGGGTGATAAGGTTCCTGCTGTCCATTAGGATTAACCTTTAATCTCTGAGTCCCCGACTTCATTGCAGCAATGTTTGAAGGTTTCCTTCTACAAAATTCGGTGTTATGGTTGTCTTTCTTACACCATTTGCACCATCTTTTTCCTTGGTTTAACGGTTTTCTTTCATTAAATTTTTGGTCATTGAACTGTGAGTTTCTGTCACGATAGTCATTTCTTGGCCGTTCAAAGTTTGTCCTGCCTTTATTACCCTGTTCTCTATTATCAAATTTATTAAATTGCTGTGGAGCTTTAAAATTTTCTATGTGCTTCTTTTTAGTGCCACTTACCTCTGCCTGGGCTGCCTGATACCTCTCAGCGACATTTAAAACCTCCCCCAACCTCTCTGCACCTTGTTCCATGAGAAATTTTCTCAAGTCTGGAGCCATGGACTCTCTTAATTGCTCTATCATGATCATTTCTTTAAGATCTTGGGTCTTCCCCAGAGCAGTCCATTTCTCCAAATAGGTTTCCAGTCTGGCAGAGAATTGGTGGTATGTCTCCCCAGACAACAGTTTGGCATTTCTAAATTTCTTACGATAAAATTCACAATTTTTTTCGTATCTCAATAACAAAGCCTGCTTTAGCATGTCATAATTGTCTTGGTCTTCTCTACTCATTTTAGCAAAGACTTCATAAGAAGTACCTCTCAATCCCTGTGATAACTTTAGACTCCACCTCTCTCTCTCTAACCCATATGTAGTAGCTAATAATTCAAAACGACTGAGGTACCCCTCAATGTCATCGTCTTTCTCAACAAAATGGTCTAAATGAAACCCCATAGCTGAGTTTGAGGCACCCTGACTAGCTGCAGCATCTGAGGCAAAAGGGCTGGCACCATTTTCAGGAGCATGGCCTTGTAATTCCAGCTCCCTTAGTCGTAATTCATGCTCCCTTTGCAACCTTCTATCTTCTGCTTCCCTTTCGGCCTTTTTATCTTCTGCCTCCCTTTCGGCCTTCAATCTTTTTTCTTCTGCTTCCCTTCTCTTATCTTCTGCCTCCCTTTGCTGTCGTTTTTCTTCTGCCTCAATCTGCAGCCTCTTAAGTTCTCTATCAGCCTCAATTTGTAACCTCTTCTCTTCAGCTAACCTCCTATCTTCCCTTTCAATATACTTGTCACATTCAGAAGTCACATACTGAATTAAAGCCTGACCCTCCATGTTCATCTCCCTCGCCGTTAGCACAGCAGCTGATCTGAATTTTGCCAGGTCAGCCATCAGACAAAATAACAATGACCCAGGTAAATCTAATTACTTAATGACAGGTAATTCTAATTATCAAATGACAGGTAATTCTAATTAATAAATAGACCAAGGTAATTCTAATTAATTAAATTGGCCAAGGTAATTCTAATTAATTAATTAATTAATCAATTACCACTGGCTGTGAAGATTCACCAACTTTGATTTTCCACTTTTATATTTTAAGGGACACTTTTAAATTTTTACAATTTGTCCCCCTAGTTTAATTCTCCCACCAGGAGATCCTAATATTTATGATAAACTAATTATCCCTGGACAAGACCCCAATATTTGTAGTGGATTTGATGGTATTGTATGGTGGTTGTGTTACCTAGTGTGATGTATGAGGTCAGCTGTGAAGGCTCCTGAGATAAATGTAGATGTGAATTACAGAAGGCCCTTCGTACTACCACTTACGACCTCAAACATATCTCTTTTTTACTATTATGAATGTAGCTACGTTAAAAGTCTAGGGTACTGAAATGTAATGTGTTGTATTAGAATACACACACACACAGATATTTAATAAGTCTAATAATAATAATAATAATAATTTATAACACACTGAACTAACTCAGGCTGTTTTAGTTTTAAATATTAAATCTTTTGTTAAATTTATTTGTTCTGAACCAATGTTTGTTGGTCAGAACATATGAAATATTATGGAGTTATAAATGGAATGCATAATTATATGACATAATAAAATGGATGTGTGCACATAAGTATTTTAAAAGACTGGTTAATATTTATTATATTAGATTGTCCCAGGAGAACTATTACTGAATGTACTGTTGGGGTGGTATCATCACGCCCAATCTGTGACTACCAAAACATTGTCCATTGACTTAGTGGATGAATACATGGTTTATTTTCCCACAATGGTATGTCTTTATTAGATGGTGAATTAGTTGGTGAATTAGTTGGTGAATTTCCAGCAGGCCAGAATCTCACGTATCTCGACTGCGTCGATCTTGTACAGGAGTCTGGTGGCCCCTCCTCTCCGTTGCTGGAGTACAATATTCGGCTGCTCTGACACAATGTTAGACTGCACTGGTCCACGCTTGTGTATTTCACAACAGCATTTGGCACCTCTTCGGTGCCAAACAGAAACTCACAATTCTGAAATAAAAGTTTTGTGGCATGGGTCAGAACTCTACCTACTGAGCCACTTCTGCACACAACACTACACAACAACACCACACAGACTGGGTCAGATCTCTCTGACCACACAGTACATCTTACCCAGTTGTTTTCATATAGTACTAGTTCCCCAAGACTGCATTGCATCTGAGATATGTTCAATATTTTCCTTTTGTTCAATAAGATAGGTGATATGTTCCCACCGATCTCAACAATAGATCCGCCTTCCATAGTCTTAGTTAGGCGTCCATATATTTTGTTTGTCTCTAGACCCTGAACTTGGGCTGGGGACCTAGAGCGAACACTTACTTGTCGTAATCATTTTATGATATGGCAGTATCAATCACTCGAAATATTAAAATATACAAAAGAAATGCTTTCATTCTTACCAGAATTCAGAATTGAGAACACAGTTAATATCTAGCAAAACTCAGCTGAGCTGCTGGCTATCTGATGGCGTCCCACTAAATGTATAGAAATACTTCTGGAAACAACACCACAGGCAATAAACCACTGTGTCTCTGGACAGTCTTGTAACGAATGGCAAAAATGCTCATCTCTGTCCCGCTAATATTATTTCATTCATCCAATCACAGACTCCCCCCCCCCCCTACTTTTCAAATCTACAACCAAAAGTCAATTTCAGTCAGCTCTCAGTCAAGTATGTATTATTGTCTGTTGGTCCGTCTGTCTCTACTTGTTTTTTTCATAAAAAACACGCTTGGTTCTTGACCAACTCCATGCAATACCCTACACACTTCTGCCTCCGAAGTTATTTTTAGCTACAATTCTCCACCTTACCCCTCTCTTTAATTACAGCTCGATTTTTGCATCTGCGTGCCTCAAGGACGCAAATTTGAAACTTTAGTGAAATTTTTTTTAACAGTGCAGTCGCTAGTCTGATATGAACAACACAGTCTTTTGTCAATATCTTCTTTATTATCTATCCGTCTGTATAATTTAAAGTATATTAGTTCTCTGCTCAAGACGGGCTATCAAACTAGCTAGGTTTTATATTCATAACATTATTATTAAGAAAAAGTTACTTTTTCAAGGTTAGTTTTTTTTTTTGAAATTTGTTTGCGAGCCTTCCCCCGCTGAATTCAAATAACAACCAAGTATCGCAAAACGTCCAAGAAATGACTGTTTCTGACAAGAGCTAAAGTCGTTTTTTGTCCATTTCCTTACATTGTGTCAACTAGTGACGTGAATTTTTTTTTCTTTTACTACCAATTGCGTCTTTTAGCCTTTCGATATTCAAACACGTGTTCAGTCATATTTTTCCTTTTGTGTTCTCCGTTTCTCTCCCGACTACAAAGGGTAAACGTTTCGTCTGTACGTCTAACTCGTTAGTTTTAAATAGCGGGTACGAAAAGGCGGGCATGGGCGATCATGTCTCCTAGTATCTTACGCATTATTTTTTTATCCCTACATTTTATCGTTATTTTTGGAGATATTTTAACGTTGTATCATGGTAAATTCATCACAATCATGAAGACATACTGGAACATCAGGAATGGTAATACGAATTCTGCATGTAGATAATATTTCAATGTCAAACTTGACTGACCTCAATGACCGTTGGACAACCAGCAAACGGCAAAGTATTGAGGTGAAGATTATTCACTTCTTTTCCATATCCGATCTTTTATCAAAGATACTTATGTATAATTTTGGCCAGACATCTTGTCTTGAGACTTCATAAAATTATCGACTTCAATATTACTTTGCAAAATAATTCTGAAAACACTAGCAGTAGGTCACGATGCCTTACTGAAGCCCTGTCAGAATCTTGTAAAGTACTTACATCGAGTATCACATGGAGATACTGAAGAGTATGAGCCAGACTTGGCTGTGGCTAACGCTTCGCCCTGGAAGGTAGCAAATATATATAATTACAATCAATTATTCCCGCAATATGTGACTCAAAGACCAGAACAACGTCTGTCTTGTAAAACCGGCATCTTGTCTCTTCTCTCTCTGACGTGTCTCTGACATCATCCCCGCTCTTAGGCAACCAACGAATATATCGCACCGAATTTGTGCACTTTGGTGCATAATAAATTTAAGTTATTATAACATACATAGATGCGTACCTAAGTACGTCCAATATAGTTATATTTTTGCATCTGGTAATCTGTTAGGTCTCGCATCATAAATGGTTGTGCGAAAATGGACGTAACAGTATACCTCGACCCCGGATAAAAAATTAATTATATTATTTTTTTTCTTCAAATTATTGCGACGAGGTCAATCAAATTATCTGGTACATCAATCAATAAATATTATTAAAATATGAGTATGAAACTAAGAATAGTGATGAAAGAGATGTGATACTACATTCAACTCAAAGAAATGAGATGGAATGTACGAAATAGTACAATAACTATCAATTAAAATTTGGAACATGTTATAGCACTAGTGAAAATAGGTGATGAATGGAGACAGTAATCAAACAAAATGCTAACGAAAAAATTCCAAATGAATGAAGACATAAAAATGGAAACTAAAGTATGCATGTAAAAGTATAAATGTAAGAATGAGGAAAAGATGAAAGAAAATAGTCGAATCAAACAACACTCCTAGTAGGGCGTAGGATTACTTAGCGACGCCAATGAAGCATGAATGATGAAGTTGCTAACTAAGATATGCCATGTGAAAATTAACAGCGTTATGAAAGCGTAATATCTAATTATCAAATTGATTTATAACACGTATATATAATAAATACTAAACCTAATTAAGTTATGTCATTGTTATAAAAAGTTCCTGAATTATTCACGGCATTATAAATGAAGTAACCAAAAAAGTTACTAAGTCATAATGTTATATGGCAAGATTGTCAACAACGCGTATCATTAATATGAAGTTCAAGTGTAGATGTCATTATGTCGGAATTGTTAAGTTCTAATTATAGCATTTTTCTTAATTTCACCACGTCACACTGTATGAACGGAATGTGATATATAGGAAAATCCCGGAATGTTAATGTTGAAGCAATGCCGCATAGTCAATTCAATCATCGATATGGTGTGTTATGAAACGTAATAATATCATTGAACGATGATAAAGTCATGTGTCACAAGTGGTAACATAGAATTGATTTGGTGTAGAGGCTTAACTCTCGGTAAGGCGAAGTGGCTCTGTAGAATCCTGAGGACAACGTGAAAGAACGTCCGCAAACACATTTTCAGAACCAGGAATCGCCCGAATGGAAAAATTATATGGCTGTAATGCTATGGCATAACGTGTAGATTTCGAAGACTTCAAATCCTTGGTTTGGAGTGCTGTAAGTGCACGTTGGTCCGTCTCCACAACGAAGTGTGCGCCCAAAAGAAACCGTTGTAGCTTGGTTATGGACCAAACCAACGCCAAGAGTTCTCTATCCAGAACTGAGTAATTACGTTCAGCAGGTGTAAGCTTCCTGGACAAGAACATCACTGGATGTAAGGTGCCTGCGTAGGACTGTAGCAGTACGGCTCCGATTCCAAAATTAGAAGCGTCACTGCAAAGAACAAAAGGTAAATCTGCGTTTGGTAAACGTAACACAGGTGCAGATAAAAACAGTAATTTTATATGGTCCAACGTGATTTGATGTTCTTTCGACCACCGAATCATGTTAGCTGAGCCTTTCTTTAATAAACTAGAGAAAGGCGCAGTGATGGTGGATAAATGGGGAATGAATCTTCAATAAAATTGAATTAAATCCAAAAGACTGCGAATTTGTTTCTTTGTCTTAGGCGCAGTGATATTAAGAATTTTTGAAACATTATTATCTTCAGTATGAAGGAGACCATGGCCCACACGATGACCTAAAAATGATATCTCATGAAAACCAATATATGCTTTTGATGGTTTAGCCGTCAGATTATAAGAACGTAGAGTGGATAATAATGAGCTTAATCCCCGAAAATGATCATCCCAGGAGTCACTAAAAAGACAAATGTCATCGATATAGGCAATGACATCAAGACGATGAGACAAAATTCGACGCATCATGCGTACGAAAGTAGCCGGAGCGTTAACAAGTCCAAATGTCATAAAGTTCCATTGGAATAGACCCCGTGGGGTAGAAAAAGCAGTGAGAGGTTTGGCATGATCTGTCAATGGGACCTGCCAATAGCCCTTTGACAAATCTAGCTTAGAGAAAAAAATAGACCTAGAAAGTTTCACAAGCAAGTCTTCTAATAGCGGTAGCGGTTCTGCATCAAATCGGGTAACTTTATTTAATTTCCGATAGTCGACACAAAGACGGATGTTATTATCTTTCTTACGAATAATAACCATAGATGAAGAATACGGAGAAGTAGATGGTTCAATTATGTTCAATCGAAACATCTCATCCAATTCCTTGTCCACTTGAGCCCGAAAGTGAAGAGGAATGGGATAGGGGCGGACACGAATAGGTGTGTCATCAGTCAGTACAATGTCATGATGAATGACTGAAGTACGACAAGGGATGTGAGTGAGGACATCATGATAAGATTGGAGAAGAGAAGAGATTTGCTGACGTCTATCAGTAAAAAGATCAGGAGAGATAGACACGCCACTCCAAATTTCGGTAGAATGAAGTGGGATTACCGGGATGGGTAAAGGTACATCAGAAAAAGAAGACTCCTCCTCCTGGATAACCGACAAAGCAGTATATTGGTGACGACAAGGTGGAGGGTCGTCAGTCGCCTGAAACACTGACTGAAGATGGTCAGGACGAGAATGAAATTCTTTCAACATACAAGGTATTTATGTGAAAGGTTTTATGTTTACCCTGATATCGACGATGTAATCGACATCAGAAATTATAGAAATTATTTTAAAAGGGCCTTTCCAGGCAATGAGTAAACGATTGTCTTTACGAGGGAGTAAACCATAGGCCTCGTCACCAGGATAAAGCTGGCGAAGACGTCGATATCTATTAGCAAAAAGTCTAGCTTTTTCTTTTGCTAATTCAGACGATGAGGTAGTTAACCTACATGCATCAATAATTTTTTTTCTCAAAGAGATTACATATTCATAAGAGGATTGGGTGTCATCTGTAATATCCTCTTCAGTGAGTAGGTCGTGAAGCAACGACATGGGACCACGTGGTTGAGCACCGAAGACGATCTCATACGGTGAAAAACTGGTGATTTCGTTTTGCACCTCGCGATAAGCGAAGAGAGCAGCGGGTAATACTCTGTCCCAGTCTTGAAGATGGTCATCAGTAATCTTACCTAACAACTGTTTAAGTGTCCTATTTTGGCGCTCATATAAGCCATTTGACATGGCATGATATATGCTACTAAGTGATCTGTCTATGTGTAGCATGGCCATGACCTGGGACATGGATTCAGATACAAATTGTACACCATGGTCTGATAAGATTTTTTTTAAGAAAACCTAGACGAGAAAAAATTAACCATAGTGCATCCGCAACATCGGCAGATGAAGTACTCTTAAGTGGTATAGCCTCAGACCAACGAGTACACATATCAATACATGTGAGAATGTGGGTGTGTCATCTAGCAGAAGGTTGTATAAGTCCAATAATATCGATAGCCATTTTTTCAAAAGGTCGAATAGGAATGTCAGCAGCTTGAATAGGAGCTGCGTGACGTGGACCACGTACCTTAACGTCTTGACATGTAGTGCAAGAGCGACAATAGATATTGACATCTCTATGAATACCTGGCCAGTAAAATGAAGATAGGACCCTGGATTTAGTGCGTGAAAAACCCATGTGACCTGCACATTGGGAGTCGTGAGCATGACGTAATATACTTGCTCTCATGTTAGTGGGTACCAAAATTTGCGAACGTACGGATGAAGTAGTATCACGTACAATTCTAACTAACACCCCGTTTTTCAGTACAAAAGAATGTTTAGGGTTTGTTTCATATGTTGCTGTATTATTATTATTAGCCAACAGAAAAAATTTCTGTAATGAAACATCATTATGTTGTAATTCTATAAAGGACTCTCGTGATATAGTGGAGTCAAGATCATCATTATTATTGTCAGGAGATATTGTTGGTGTAACTTGCAACATATTCTTAGCTTGCACTCTAGTGACAACTGCATAAGCAGAATGCATATATTGCTTTTCCCAAGTAGCGATCTGTTGTGGGGTACACTCTTTAACACCATGTATACGACCAATTATCAAATAACTGATTGGTAAAGGAAGTAGACAGGCATGGATTTTCCCTGTTAAAAAATGGTGTATTTAATTCTATAATCGCAGTTGGGAATGTCTCAACTGTACCACTAAAGGTAACACACTTAACACTTTTCCCTGTCGCTAATGACGGGTGTACTAAGGATTGTCTAATTCCTACGGTTGAACATCCAGTGTCAAATAAAATAGACACGGGGATCTTATTTGCAAATCCTTTATGTAACGTAAGAGACCCTCTTCCGTCATGTGTAGATGCTGATATGGCGGTAGGCTTCGCAGGGAGACTTGGCAAGGCATGGCCGCAACTATACGTCGTGATCGCCTCGGGCTGGAACAATGTTGTGCATTCATGACAAAGTTTAGCCTGCTTGAAATCTAAAGAACAAGAGGACGCATTATGCACATCAACATTTGTACTCTGATCTATATTAGCCTGAAGATCATGATGAGCAGAATTAGCATGGCGATGTTGTTTATTATTTACGTTTCTGTCTCTACCTCTAGATCTATTACGATCATCATCTCTGAAATTGCTACAATTATTTGACCTGTTGTGATCACTATTTTGGTTTGAACGCCAATTACGGTGATAACTATTGTCCCTTTGACCGTAGTTTCGGTATGGTGAGTTATTCTTATTAAAAAATGAGGGAGATCTTGATCGATCATAATTGTTATAATTATTTCCTTGATAATTTCCATAATTGTTATTATTGAAATTATATGGCCTATAGGATTATCTCCAGTTTTGTTGAGATGGAGAACCACCACGAAATGGTGTCCCTTTAAAACCATTGAAATTCTTATACTCTCCCTTTCTGAAGTTTCTATCGTGACTGAGAGAGCGACTTCGAAAGTGATTATTGTGTTGCATGGCCGAAGCAACGGGTAATTCTTCTCTAATATAAGGATGACCATATGGCATATTAGGATGTGCAGTACAGAACTGTATACACATTTGATCCACATCTTTAAAATTCATAGGCTTTCTTTCATGTAAGAACGAGAAGAATGTTGCATTAACTGATGACAGTACTTTATCACGCAACATCAAATCACGAAGAGCATCATAAGAATGGTCTATTTTAGACAGCTCTATCCATCTATCGAGTGTGAGACGTATTTTGCATAGAAAATCAGCGAAATCTTTCCCAGTTTCCGGCAGTAAGGATTTAAAGCGCAGTCTGTACCCCTCCTCAGTAAGTTGATATTTTTTTAATAGAGCAGCTCTGACATTATCGTAGTTCTTTTGCAGAGTGAGATCCATTGTCTCTACAATAGTCAATGGTTCTCCTGTCAAAAATTCCATCAGCTTAACACTCCATTGAGCCTTATCCAGTTTACGTGACTCACATACACTTTCGTTGCGTGATAGGTAGCATGCCACGTCATCACTATGTGGATTAAATTTAGGCAATTTAAATTTATCACTGCCATAATTTTTATCTGAAGGTGCAGTATTATTGGAGTTACCGTTGTTTGCATTTTGACCCCTTAATTTTAATTCCTCTAGGTGAATGAGCATCATCCTTTCCTCATGTGCTAATTCATTGCTTTCTTCTCCTCCATCTCTCTTTCATATTGCATTCTTTTCTCTCTCGCCTCTTTATCTTCTAGACGTCTTTTCTCATCTTTAGCTTCCTTCTCAGCTTGTTCCTGCTTTAATATAGCTTCCTTTTCAGCTTGTTTAGCTTCATTTTCAGCTTGTTCCTGCTTTAATTTAGCTTCCTTTTCAGCTTCCTCTTCTTTCGCTTTAGCTAATTGTGTAAAAGCAAATTCTCGTAAAGCATCTGCTTTATAGCCAAACTCTTTTCCAATTTTCATACAGGACTCTAGAGTGGCCATGTTTCCCACTCACAATGACTGACTTAGTCGAAATATATGTTATGATGAAGTAGATGCTATAGTATAATTATTATTTATCCTTTAGTTATTAATGCATTAACAGTCATGTAATAAGACATATAAATAAATTACGCACGATATAGACCAATAGAACAACAGTAACAATGACAAGCTATAATGGAACAAATGACAACGTTCGCAGAAATCAACTAAATAATAAGGCAGAAATAAATGTGATAACTAGTGCAGAGCATGCAATGACAGCTGCGAATAAAAACAAGACAAGTGACGACACAAGGCATAAACATAAAATTTGTATAGAAATTAGCGATAGCAAGATTGAGAAAAACAATCACGAACAAAGTCAATTATAAAACCAAGGTACGGATAGAAGAAATATAACGATAACAACAATAAAAACTTAACGTCACGGCTAAATGAATATAGTTTCACAGAGAACCAGCGCAGTGGACTAAAATAATCCTCCCGCATGTCTGTTTTTGTGTGGTGTGTGCAGATGTGTTCAGTCAAAACAATGTTCATACAAAAATAACAGGGCAATCCACATAGGACGTCAGTAAACTCACGACGTATAAAGTCAATGATTCTTGTAACAGCCGTTGACGTTTTTCTTCATTATTTATTGTGGACGCCACAGTGACAAAATGGTTACGCGAATATGTAGGCACATCAAACAGTCATTATCACAGCAACATTCAATACAGCAATAGACGGTAGACAGCATTACAATGATGAGTCAGATGCATGTTATATTTCAAAGTGCTGTAAATGTAGTCAGGTGAAAAACTCCATCCTTTTCTATAACAGCCAGGAGATAACCAGATGTATGAGATCAGTTCACTCTCCTTAGTTTGACTTCAGCAAGACAGACACGTCTGCCGAAGTATAAATAATGTCCTCAAAAATATCCTCTAGATAATAAAGGTTTTCCAAACCTAGTTCATTTAACAAAGTAGCAAGTAATGGTCCTTGGTACCTGCATCAACCGATGCAGTACAATGCAGCGACATGTGAGCTGGGAAAAAACATCTCGTGACGACGACTTTCGAAGACAGGCTATGAATCGAATCGCTCACGACCCAAAATCGATAGAGTTAATGAAAAAGTCAATTTACCTTGCTTTCAAGAAATACAGAAATATCACGCCTCCCGGCATGTGCAAATACACTAGAGGTATTATCCCGAATAAACGAAATATCCATAAGAGGACTACACATCCCTGACAGAACAAAAAAAAGCGGAGATCCCCTCTTCAACGAGGCATCTCTTTCGCCATTCCAAATCGCTCACTCCACTAGTGGTGGGCGGAAACCGATCGACCAAGAAGCAAGACAAGTCATGCGCAGTCCAGCGCAAAATGACCACAGCTCAAACTTAACTGCATTCGATACCAACGCGAGAAGACAAATGCTTACCGAGAAAAGTGACTATAAATTTCAAGCAGTTGTTGCCCTTGCGTTATAAAATAGATATTGAAATAAAACGATGTTGCGAGAATTTATCACGCAACATATCACCACCTCCTCCCGATAAAAAAAAATGTGGAACATATTTTTTTTTTCAATATCAAAGAGCATGCGATAAGCGGCTCAAAACGCACGAATTATGCGCTGATAATTAACTAAATTGCCAAACAATAGGCTAATTATAGAGTGTCTGGTGAGGATATACCTCAACAGAAAAATAAATATGTCTCAAAAAATATTCACATCGGGGAGGTGTCACCAACACACATCACGTTAGCATGTAAACACAATATACGTATGCAAGTTACTATAATCATCATTAAACAGCATACTCTAATATTGTCTTTAAAAATGGATGTACAAATCTGATAGGAAAATTTAAATAGTACATTCTTTGACATGTAATGACATAAGTACATAGTAAAGTTAAACTACATGACGATCCAGGACATATGCTCTGGTATTCCGAGGGTAAGTACACAATCTAGAACTCGTCATGCTTGATACTAGTAAGGTAAGTCCTCAGCTCAACAATGACATTCTGAGAAAGTACAAGCAATATAATGCTAATTAATAACTAATATGCTTCATAAGGTACAATACATTATTAATAATTGTGGCTGTTTAGTAAACTAACGGCCCTTATATTAACTACTCAGTCCTCCTCTATCATCTTAAAAAACGAACAGAAGAAGATGACAACAAAGCACGATAGTGTGTACATATAAAGTAAGTACAGATGTGCTAATCTATTGTAGAAATATAGGTGTGTTATGACTCTGTAATATATGGAAATATAGGACAGAAGTATTAGTTGGAGTCATGTGGGCATCTAGACAAAATGTCAGCCATCACATTATCCGCACCACGGATAGCTCGTACCGTGAAGTGAAAAGGTTGAAGAGCTATAGCATATCGAGTGGATCTCGAACTCTTCAAATTCTTAGTCTGAATAGCTGTAAGAGCTTTCTGATCAGTCTCTAGAATGAAATGTGCGCCCAGGAGGAATCTTTGTAGTTTTAGAATTGACCAAACCATCGCTAACAACTCACGGTCTAAAACCGAGTAGTTCCTCTCTGCCGCATTTAGTTTTCTAGAAATGTACATAACAGGATGCAGAGTATTTGCATATTCTTGCATCAGTGCTGCTCCAATCCCAGTGGATGAAGCATCACTCCGAAGAACAAAAGTCCTATCAAGAGTAGGTAATCTTAAGATGGGAGGAGAAGAAAATATATTCTTGATTTGGTCTAGTGAAGATTGGCATTCTTCAGACCAACGGACCAGATTAGGCGAACCTTTCTTCAACAATGTTGATAGAGGTGCCATGATCGAAGATAAATTTGGAATAAATCTCCCATAAAATTGAATTAAACCTAAGAGACTCCTAACTTGTTTCTTCGTTTTAGGAACAGAGATGTTCAGTATTTTGGAAGTATTGTGGTCAGTAAGTCATATAACCCTAAATAGTGATCTTCCCAGGTATCACTGAAGAGACAGATGTCATCTAAGTATGCGATGACATCCGAACGATGTGACAGAATTCGACGCATCATGCGAACGAAAGTGGCAGGGGCGTTCATGAGACCAAAAGGCATAACATTCCATTGAAATAGACCCCTAGGTGTAGAAAAAGCAGTAAGAGGTTTGGCATGCTCTGCTAAAGGCACTTGCCAATAACCTTTAGACAAGTCAAGTTTAGTGAAGAATCTAGAATTAGAAAGTCTAATCAGTAGATCTTCTAACAAAGGCATCGGTTCAGCGTCGAACTTTGTGACCTGATTCAATTTGCGATAATCAACGCAAATTCGTATGTTCTTATCCTTCTTCCGGACAATAACCATGGAAGAAGAATATGGTGAAGTCGATGGTTCAATTATATTTAATTGAATCATTTCATCCAATTCCTTTTCCACTTGCGACTGAAAGTGTATAGGAATAGGATACGGCCTAACCCTAATTGGATTATTGTCGGTAAGAATTATGTCATGTTCTATGACATCTGTGTGTCCAGGAATGTCAGTGAGAACATCCGGAAATGTTTGTAACATCGACGAGACTTGTCGATGTTCGTCACCAGAAAGATTAGGAGAAACAGAAACGTTTTTCCAAGATTCCGTGGAATGTAATGGAACCACTGGAAGGGGAAGGTTGACATCAGAGAAGGTAGCTTCCTCATCCTGAATGACAGACAGGGATGAATAATGACCGTGAGGTGCAGGAGCATCATCCGTTGCCTGGAAAATAGGCAGCAAATAGTCCGGACGTTCGTGAAATTCCGAAAGCATGTTTATGTGGAAAGTTTTATGCTTTCCATCAGTATCGACCACATAGTCAACATCGGAAATCCGAGAGACTATTGCATACGGACCTTTCCATGCAATAAGAAGTCTATTTTCCCTACTGGGGAGTAGGACGAATGCTTTGTCACCTGGACAAAGTTGTCGTAGACATCTATTCTTGTTAGCAAACTGCCTTGCCTTCTCTTTAGCAATTTCTGATGAAGCAGTTGCTAGCTTACATGCCTCAATGATCTTTTGTCTAAGAGCAATGACATACTCATATGAGGATTGAGTTTCATCGCTAATATCATCGGCAGTGATGAGATCGTGTAATAAAGACATAGGGCCGCGTGGACGCGCGCCAAAGACAAGTTCGAAGGGAGAAAATCCTGTGTGTTTATTAGGGACTTCTCTATAGGCAAAGAGAGCCGCGGGTAAAACCCTGTCCCAATCTTGAGGATGATCTTCAGTTATCTTACCAAGCAAAGTCTTGAGCGTTCTATTCAGACGCTCAACTAACCCATTAGACATAGGATGGTAGATACTACTGAGAGATCGTTCAATATGTAAGGTAGACATTACCTGTGACATAGTGTCAGATATGAGTTGAGTGCCATGGTCTGACAATATTTCTCTGGGGAACCCCAAGCGAGAAAATATCAACCAAAGAGCATCTGCGATATCTGTAGTAGATATGCTCTTAAGAGGAATAGCCTCTGGCCAACGTGTGCACATATCGACACATGTAAGGATAAACTGATGTCCTCTGGCCGACTTGACCTTAAAAGGGCCAATAATATCTATGGCCATTTTCTGAAACGGCCGAATAGGAATGTCAGCAGCCTGGATAGGCGCAGCATGTCGTGGTCCTCTAGATTTGACCTCCTGACATACCTTGCATGATCGGCAGTAAATACGAATGTCCTTATTGACAAAAGGCCAAAAGAAAGCCGCAAGGACTCTCGACTTCGTACGGGCAAAACCCATATGTCCAGCACATTGCGAGTCATGAGCATGTTGTAATATTTGGACTCTCATGCTCTTGGGAACAAGAATTTGCGAATGTGCCGACGTAGTCGAATCTTGTACCATACGTACAAGTACGCCGTTTCTCATTGCAATCCAAGATTTTCTATTTGTATCCTGATTCGGATCACCTTTCTTCGCAAGAACGAAGAATTTTTTTAAAGAAGGATCTTCTTCTTGCAATTTTATGAAAGAGTCACGAGTAATTACTAAGTGACTATCTTGGCTATCAACTTCATTATCACTATTCAGTGAAGTTTCGGGTGTTTGTAGAGCTTGTGCTCTTGTAACTACTGCATTTGTAGCTTGCATGTTATTATCTTCCCAAGCAGCAATCTGCTGTGGGGTACACTCCCTAACTCCGTGAATACGACCAATAATAAGGTCCGCAATAGGATTAGGTAAGAGACAAGCATGCACATCTCCAGTAAAGAAAGGAGTGGCAATGCGAATTACAGCAGTAGGATATTTTTCTAGAGTGCCGCCAAATGTGACACATTTAATAACCCTTCCTGTAGCACAAGATGGATCTACAAGCGATTGTCTAACACCAATAGTGGTGCATCCGGAATCGAAAAGTAGTGAGACCGGAGTATCATTAACAAGACCCTTATGTAGGATTAAAGAACCCCTCCCGTCATGCGCAACAGCAGCAGGAAGAGCGGGAAGTGGGTGACCACAACTCAAAGTAGTTATGGTACCCGGTTCGAATAAAGTACTGCATTGGGGGCATTTGTTTGCTCTCTCAAAGTCAAAAGCAGAACCAGTGATAGCGTCAAAGTTTTTACTATCAACAACATGATTACAGGCTCCCTCAGTTTCCTGTTGTACAGCATTAGCCTGCTGATATCTCTTTTTTTTGTGTTGAGATCTACCCCGACTATTATTACCTCTGAAGTTATCAAAGTTATTATTATCTCTGCAGTTATTATTGTCTCTATTGTAATTGTTATCCTGGTTCGAATTCCAGTTTGCACGATTACTATCATGTTCACATTGATGCGAACATCTATTTGTTTGGTTTTGAGGTCTTCGGCAGGAATAACCTCTATTACCATATCCTCTTTTGAAATGCCTATAATTATTAGGGTGATAGTAACGACCACTATCAGGTTGTCTCCAATTCTTCGAAGAAGAATCACCATGAAATTGATTTCCATGATTTTGACAGAAATTACCGCTACTCTTTCTATCAAAATTTTGTTGGAATCTACGAGCAAAGTTTTGGCCATACGGAGCTGCCGAAGCAACTGGTAAACCTTCTTTCACCTTAGAGTTACCCATGGTTATGTGTGGGTGCGCAGTTACGTATTGGCAACAGAAATCTTCCATTTCTTTTATTGTTTTAGGTTTACGTTCATGAAGGAAAGCAAGGAAAGACTCATTGACAGACGACATGACTTTGTCTCTAAGTATTAAGTCCATAAGTCCTTCATAAGTTTTTTCCGTCTTAGATAGTTCAACCCATCGTGAGAAAGTAATGCGTATTCTTGCAATAAACTCGGAGAATTCAACTCCATTTTCAGGTAACATGTTTTTAAATTGTAGACGATAACCGTCTTCGTTAAGCTGATATTTCTTTAACAAAGCGGCCCTGACAACCTCATAATTGTTCTTGTCAGGTTCATCCACCATATTTAATATACTTAGAGCTTTACCTGTCAGTATCCCTGATAACTGATAAACATATTTTGCTTTGTCTATGTTATGAGCTGTACATGCTTGTTCAAATCTGTCCAGATAGAACATTATGTCATCACTGGAAGGACTAAATGTTGGTAACTTAATCTTAAAAGTATCATTATTAGCCTTACCAGAAGATGAACCCTTGTTTGAATCATTACCATTACTCATGCTTGTCAATTTCAATTTTTTCCAACTCTAAAGCTAAGACCTTTTCTTCATGTTCCATTTTTGCTTTCTCTTTCCTCTCATCAGACTCTCTCTGTAATCTTCTTTCCTCAGCCTGAGCCTCTTTTTGAAGTCTTTCATTTTCAGCTTCTTTTTTCAAGTCTTTTATTTTCAGCCTCTTTTTCAAGTCTTTTATTCTCAGCCTCTTTTTGAAGTCTTTCAGCTTCTAGCTGTAGCTTGAGTTTTCTTTCCTCAGCTTCTGATTCCCTTTTTTGTTTTTCCATTTCCATTTGGAATCTTTTTTCATCCACCTGCATCTGCAGTTTCTTTTGTTCAGCTTCCATATGCAGTTTCTTTTGTTCAGCTTCCATTGCTTTATCATATCGAGCAGTTGCAAATTCTTCTAACTTATCACCAGTCTTCCCAAGCAATTTACCCTGCTCAATAAAGTGCTCAAATGTAGACATGTTGTCTAACATATGAGTCCAAAACCTGAAATAATTAACTAATTTATTTCAAACCTAAGTGTAACAAGTCTTAATTAAGCACTTGTATATTCACATCACCTTATATTATCCCAGTCTCTGTGGGAAACAAGTCTCCAATCAAAGAACTTGTATATGAAATATCAACAATCAATTCTTGATCATAAGTGCACTTCTCATTCAATAGTGCACGACACTATTCATCATTCATTTATCATCAGTGTAGTAGTAACAGTGCATTAGCATAGCCCATTAACTAATTACTATAACTGTAAACAATGACTATGTAAACACATGCAGAATGTAAACATTGAAAATGTAAACAATACAAACAATGTAAACAATAACAATGTAAACAATAACAAAGATCAGCAACAATACAAAAACGTTCGCAGAAATCAACTAAAAATAAAGCAGAAATTAATGAAATATCACAAAAAATGTGACGATATCTGCGATAGAATTAAACAAAATACATGACACCACAGTGTATAAACAAAAATGTTGTATGAAACTAAATTATAGTCAAGAGTAGGCTAACAAATACAAACAAATCAAAACAAAACTAAAGAATGCGAAATAATAACGAAAACAATATTAAAACATGTCATCACAGCTAACATAAATAGCAACAGAAGTCGCTTAGCAAATTCCAGTATTGGAAATTTGCAAACCCTACAGAAAACGCTCACAATAGACGACCTCTATGACGTGGCATAATCTAACGGAGACACCACCCAACCGAGAACCCGCTGAAATATAAACATATAAATATACGAATAACATATAAACATATAACATATAGAATGAGATGATACACAGAAGACTCAGCAGAAGTATAAGGGCACAGTTTACATACAAACAGGCCACTTAACTTATAGGCTTCCAATCGTAGAACAGCAGAAAAAACGGATGTCAATCAACGTCCTAAAGAGCGAAGCTCCAACGATGATGGCACATCTGAACTGCTTCCACTGCTAACACGATGGTACAAGAGCTTCTGAAATACTGTGTGTTGAGTTGTTTCGGCACTTGACCTTCTAATCCAAAAGTAAGTTGATGGAAATCGGTACTTGGCCTTCTTCAGAAAACAACCCGTTTCAACCGGCACTTGACCTTCACAAAAACGACAGCACTGGAACCTTGACAGCAGCAACTTGCTTGACTTGCGTAAAAGATAACAGCAGTCCGAGTTATCCGGCAACATGTAACAACGCCGGGTACTGTCAAATTCTTGTTTCCGTCAAAAAGTTGAAATTTTGACTTTTACCGGGCAACGCCGAGTACTTTGAAAATTTTGAAGATGTTGACTGTATTGAAGAATGTTAATTTCTTGAAGGATGCTGATGAATTCTTGTTGAAAATGAAGTGGGTAAGGGACCCCGTGTTTGCTGGTACCAGAATCAAACCAGCTTATGGCCACCAAATGATGCGTGATGCCATATGATGATGGATGGTATCCGCATGTCTGGTTTTGTGTGGTGTGCAGATGTGTTCAGTCAAAACAATGTTCATACAAAAATAACAGGGCAATCCACATAGGACGTCAGTAAACTCACGACGTATAAAGTCAATGATTCTTGTAACAGCCGTTGACGTTTTTCTTCATTATTTATTGTGGACGCCACAGTGACAAAATGGTTACGCGAATATGTAGGCACATCAAACAGTCATTATCACAGCAACATTCAATACAGCAATAGACGGTAGACAGCATTACAATGATGAGTCAGATGCATGTTATATTTCAAAGTGCTGTAAATGTAGTCAGGTGAAAAACTCCATCCTTTTCTATAACAGCCAGGAGATAACCAGATGTATGAGATCAGTTCACTCTCCTTAGTTTGACTTCAGCAAGAAAGACACGTCTGCCGAAGTATAAATAATGTCCTCAAAAATATCCTCTAGATAATAAAGGTTTTCCAAACCTAGTTCATTTAACAAAGTAGCAAGTAATGGTCCTTGGTACCTGCATCAACCGATGCAGTACAATGCAGCGACATGTGAGCTGGGAAAAAACATCTCGTGACGACGACTTTCGAAGACAGGCTATGAATCGAAATCGCTCACGACCCAAAATCGATAGAGTTAATGAAAAAGTCAATTTACCTTGCTTTCAAGAAATACAGAAATATCACGCCTCCCGGCATGTGCAAATACACTAGAGGTATTATCCCGAATAAACGAAATATCCATAAGAGGACTACACATCCCTGACAGAACAAAAAAAGCGGAGATCCCCTCTTCAACGAGGCATCTCTTTCGCCATTCCAAATCGCTCACTCCACTAGTGGTGGGCGGAAACCGATCGACCAAGAAGCAAGACAAGTCATGCGCAGTCCAGCGCAAAATGACCACAGCTCAAACTTAACTGCATTCGATACCAACGCGAGAAGACAAATGCTTACCGAGAAAAGTGACTATAAATTTCAAGCAGTTGTTGCCCTTGCGTTATAAAATAGATATTGAAATAAAACGATGTTGCGAGAATTTATCACGCAACAGGTTCAGTTATGTTCTTTGGCCATCGGCTGATACGCTGTTTACTTCTGTATGTACTTTGACCTTCCGTCGATACGACAGTTATTTCTTGTGAATATTGGTTATGTCTATTACTAATAGTTCAACAGGCTACTGATTAGGAATGCTGTCAGTTTGGTCGGGCTTACAGGTGGCCGACTAATATGGTGACATTAATAATTACAAGTCTATGGGCTGTGAGAATACTGAATCAATGTCAATATGCAAACCAACATTCAGGTGTAATTGATGGACGCTGAATTAAGGGCTTGATTGAAAGCTTGTATAACAGGTTTATTAGACGAAACGTAGACGACATCAACTTGAGGACATACTGGAACATCAGGCATGGTAATACGAATTCTGCATGTAGATAATATTTCAATGTCAAACTTGACTGACCTCAATGACCGTTGGACAACCAGCAAACGGCAAAGTATTGAGCTGAAGATTATTCACTTCTTTTCCATATCCGATCTTTTATCAAAGACACTTATGTATAATTTCGGCCAGACACCTTGTCTTGAAACTTCATAAAATTATCGACTTCAATATTACTTCGCAAAAGAATTCTGAACACACTAGCAGTAGGTCATCATGCCTTACTGAAGCCCTGTCAGAATCTTGTAAAGTACTTACATCGAGTATCACATGGAGATAATGAAGAGTATGAGCCAGACTTGGCTGTGGCTAACGCTTCGCCCTGGAAGGTAGCAAATATATATAATCACAATCAACTATTCCCCGCAATAAGGGACTCAAAGACCAGAACAACGTCTGTCTTGTAAAACCGGCATCTTGTCTCTTCTCTCTCTGACGTGTCTCTGACGTCATCCCCGCTCTTAGGCAACCAACGAATATATCGCACCGAATTTGTGCACTTTGGTGCATAATAAATTTAAGTTATTATCACATACATAGATGCGTACCTCAGTACGTCCAATATAGTTATATTTTTGCATCTGGTAATCTGTTAGGTCTCGCATCATAAAATGGTTGTGCGAAAATGGACGTAACAACCCTGAATAAAGAACCACCGGAGACTCAGCTGAATGTTCCTGAGGCTGAAAGTGACTTAGACGTAAATACAGACATTTCACGAAAAGAAGAAATCATCACAGCTATCAAAGGGTTAAAAAATGGAAAAGCGCCTCGTCACGACAATCTAAATGCCGAGTTATTCAAGGCAGACTCTGAACTAGCAGTATAACTATTAGAACCGTTATTTGCACAAGTCTGGGAAACTGAGACAACACCAACAGAGTGGAGTAAAGGTATAATAGTCAAATTGCCTAAGAAGGGCGACTTTGCAGACTGCAACAAATGGAGAGGAATTACTCTCCTCTCAGTTATCAGCAAAATACTAGGCAGGATAATCATCCAGAGAATTTCAAAAGCAGTTGACCATAAACTGAGGAAAGAACAAGCGGGGTTTTTAGAAAGAACAGAAGATATGCAGATCATATATTCACCCTCAGGAACATTATAGAGCAGTGCTCAGAATGGCAGAGACAGCTATACATCAACTTTGTTGATTTTGAAAAGGCTTTCGACAGCATACACAGGGACAGCCTAAGGAAAATTCTGAGGGCTTATGGAATTCCCAGTTGCATCGTTTCCATCATAAAAAGCCTCTATTCTAACTTTACATGCAGTGTTGGATTGAGTAATGTAACTTTCGAAGTGAAAACAGCGGTACGGCAGGGATGCCCCTTATCAACAACATTATTTTTTGACAGCCATAGATTGGGTGATGCGCCAGATAAAACAGAGGGCAGTCCAAGAGGAATTAGATGGACACCGTTTTCTGCCCTAGAAGACCTGAAATATGCAGATGAAATTGCACTACTCGCTCATTCACATCAACACCTCCAAGAAAAAACCGATAGACTGAATGTATGGCCAGCAGGTTGGCCTGAACATCAATCTGAAGAAGACAGAGGTCATGGCACTAAATGTGGGCAATCCTGAGCAAATAACAGTAAGGAACCAGCAGTTAGAATAGACAGACACGTTTACTTACCTAGGATGCATAGTAACACCTAACGGCGGAACAAGCAAGGACATTAACAACAGAATGAATAAAGCGATAACAGCCTTTGCTAGTCTCAACAACATTGGAAGTCTTCCCAGTACAGCACAAACACCAAATTAAGACTGTATGAAAGCTGTGTACTTTCTGTGCTTCTCTATGGTGCAGAATGCTGGAGAGTAACCGAGAAGGAAATGTCGAAAATGTCCTCCTTCCATACAATCTGCCTAAGGAAAATTCTCCGAATCTTTTGGCCAAAACCATCAGTAACCAAGAACTACTTATTCGGAGTAACCAGGAGGACATGCACACTATCATAGCTGGCAGACGCTGGAGTTGGGTTGGCCACGTCCTCAGAAGAGACCCTGATACCATCACAAGAACAGCTATGCTGTAGACCCCCGAGGGAAAGCGAAGGAAAGGCCAACCAAAAACAACCTGGCGGAGAACTGTGGTGGCCGAGATGCAAAGAATGAACCTGGGCTGGGGCACTGTACGAAAGATGGCCGCCGACCGAGCAAAGTGGAATCAATTTGTTGTTGCCCTACAAGACGCCACCAGGCGTGATGACCCCTGTCTGCTTTGACGGTTGGCGGTTATGGATCAAAGAAGAAGAAGAAATGAGTACCTGTCCCTGCTCGTGAGTTAGGGAAGGCAAAAGTAGCTAGAAAGAGAACTGGTCACACCACCTCATAAAGCTAGGCCTAGTAAGTCTCTAACACATTACTCCCCTAAGGCAATATCTGCTATAAAAAGTAAATGATTCCGTTACATGCTCATTGAGCCATATTGGGAATATGGTGTTAGGTCCATATTTTCTTGACTATCGGCATACGAGGGATGATGTAGTCAGCATCACGCCGGCCGCCTTAACCTTCCTAGAGTTTCTGTATCGGTGAACGGGTTATGGGATCAAAACTTGTGACCGGTCATCAGTGCGAAACACAAGACAACACCGGAAGTTTACAATGGGCACCCCAGCCTAATAATGACGCAATCACTTCTGTCGTTTCTCTATTCTACAGTATATGTCAGTCCAAACAAGACAAAGACCTTGATACTGTGTCCAGTAAATGATAGAAGACTAAAGAACAGTAGTATAGAACAGGGGGTAGGTTTCTGGTATTGTATAAACATTAATAACACATAAGGAAGGGAAACCCGAGGCCTGTAAACAGTAAATTAATATTAGACAAACATAAAGGTATGTTTTTAGGCACTCGTAAGAAATAAAGAAGCAGAACACCAGACAACAGAAAAAACAACAGACGTGAGTGGCTTACCCAGGGTTCGAACCCCGTACCTTCCGTACGACAACACCGCCTAGCTATACAAGCGAATCACACTAACCTCACGGCCAGCTAGGCATCCCCAAAAAAAGATGCTTTACTGACCGGTCATCAGTGCGAAACACAAGACAACACCGGAAGTTTACAATGGGCACCCCAGCCTAATAATGACGCAATCACTTCTGTCGTTTCTCTATTCTACAGTATATGTCAGTCCAAACAAGACAAAGACCTTGATACTGTGTCCAGTAAATGATAGAAGACTAAAGAACAGTAGTATAGAACAGGGGGTAGGTTTCTGGTATTGTATAAACATTAATAACACATAAGGAAGGGAAACCCGAGGCCTGTAAACAGTAAATTAATATTAGACAAACATAAAGGTATGTTTTTAGGCACTCGTAAGAAATAAAGAAGCAGAACACCAGACAACAGAAAAACAACAGACGTGAGTGGCTTACCCAGGGTTCGAACACGGTACCTTCCGTACGACAACACCGCCTAGCTATACAAGCGAATCACACTAACCTCACGGCCAGCTAGGCATCCCCAAAAAAAGATGCTTTACTGACCGGTCATCAGTGCGAAACACAAGACAACACCGGAAGTTTACAATGGGCACCCCAGCCTAATAATGACGCAATCACTTCTGTCGTTTCTCTATTCTACAGTATATGTCAGTCCAAACAAGACAAAGACCTTGATACTGTGTCCAGTAAATGATAGAAGACTAAAGAACAGTAGTATAGAACAGGGGGTAGGTTTCTGGTATTGTATAAACATTAATAACACATAAGGAAGGGAAACCCGAGGCCTGTAAACAGTAAATTAATATTAGACAAACATAAAGGTATGTTTTTAGGCACTCGTAAGAAATAAAGAAGCAGAACACCAGACAACAGAAAAACAACAGACGTGAGTGGCTTACCCAGGGTTCGAACCCCGTACCTTCCGTACGACAACACCGCCTAGCTATACAAGCGAATCACACTAACCTCACGGCCAGCTAGGCATCCCCAAAAAAAGATGCTTTACTGACCGGTCATCAGTGCGAAACACAAGACAACACCGGAAGTTTACAATGGGCACCCCAGCCTAATAATGACGCAATCACTTCTGTCGTTTCTCTATTCTACAGTATATGTCAGTCCAAACAAGACAAAGACCTTGATACTGTGTCCAGTAAATGATAGAAGACTAAAGAACAGTAGTATAGAACAGGGGGTAGGTTTCTGGTATTGTATAAACATTAATAACACATAAGGAAGGGAAACCCGAGGCCTGTAAACAGTAAATTAATATTAGACAAACATTAAGGTATGTTTTCAGGCACTCGTAAGAAATAAAGAAGCAGAACACCAGACAACAGAAAAACAACAGACGTGAGTGGCTTACCCAGGGTTCGAACACGGTACCTTCCGTACGACAACACCGCCTAGCTATACAAGCGAATCACACTAACCTAAAGCCAGCTAGGCATACCCAAAAAAAGATGCTTTACTGACCGGACATCAGTGCAAAACACAAGACAACACCGGAAGTTTACAATGGGCACCCCAGCCTAATAATGACGCAAGCACTTCTGTCGTTTCTCTATTCTACAGTATATGTCAGTCCAAACAAGACAGAGACCTTGATACTGTGTCCAGTAAATGATAGAAGACTAAAGAACAGTAGTATAGAACAGGGGGTAGGTTTCTGGTATTGTATAAACATTAATAACACATAAGGAAGGGAAACCCGAGGCCTGTAAACAGTAAATTAATATTAGACAAACATAAAGGTATGTTTTTAGGCACTCGTAAGAAATAAAGAAGCAGAACACCAGACAACAGAAAAACAACAGACGTGAGTGGCTTACCCAGGGTTCGAACCCCGTACCTTCCGTACGACAACACCGCCTAGCTATACAAGCGAATCACACTAACCTCACGGCCAGCTAGGCATCCCCAAAAAAAGATGCTTTACTGACCGGTCATCAGTGCGAAACACAAGACAACACCGGAAGTTTACAATGGGCACCCCAGCCTAATAATGACGCAATCACTTCTGTCGTTTCTCTATTCTACAGTATATGTCAGTCCAAACAAGACAAAGACCTTGATACTGTGTCCAGTAAATGATAGAAGACTAAAGAACAGTAGTATAGAACAGGGGGTAGGTTTCTGGTATTGTATAAACATTAATAACACATAAGGAAGGGAAACCCGAGGCCTGTAAACAGTAAATTAATATTAGACAAACATTAAGGTATGTTTTTAGGCACTCGTAAGAAATAAAGAAGCAGAACACCAGACAACAGAAAAACAACAGACGTGAGTGGCTTACCCAGGGTTCGAACCCCGTACCTTCCGTACGACAACACCGCCTAGCTATACAAGCGAATCACACTAACCTCACGGCCAGCTAGGCATCCCCAAAAAAAGATGCTTTACTGACCGGTCATCAGTGCGAAACACAAGACAACACCGGAAGTTTACAATGGGCACCCCAGCCTAATAATGACGCAATCACTTCTGTCGTTTCTCTATTCTACAGTATATGTCAGTCCAAACAAGACAGAGACCTTGATACTGTGTCCAGTAAATGATAGAAGACTAAAGAACAGTAGTATAGAACAGGGGGTAGGTTTCTGGTATTGTATAAACATTAATAACACATAAGGAAGGGAAACCCGAGGCCTGTAAACAGTAAATTAATATTAGACAAACATAAAGGTATGTTTTTTTTAGGCACTCGTAAGAAATAAAGAAGCAGAACACCAGACAACAGAAAAACAACAGACGTGAGTGGCTTACCCAGGGTTCGAACCCCGTACCTTCCGTACGACAACACCGCCTAGCTATACAAGCGAATCACACTAACCTCACGGCCAGCTAGGCATCCCCAAAAAAAGATGCTTTACTGACCGGTCATCAGTGCGAAACACAAGACAACACCGGAAGTTTACAATGGGCACCCCAGCCTAATAATGACGCAATCACTTCTGTCGTTTCTCTATTCTACAGTATATGTCAGTCCAAACAAGACAGAGACCTTGATACTGTGTCCAGTAAATGATAGAAGACTAAAGAACAGTAGTATAGAACAGGGGGTAGGTTTCTGGTATTGTATAAACATTAATAACACATAAGGAAGGGAAACCCGAGGCCTGTAAACAGTAAATTAATATTAGACAAACATAAAGGTATGTTTTTAGGCACTCGTAAGAAATAAAGAAGCAGAACACCAGACAACAGAAAAACAACAGACGTGAGTGGCTTACCCAGGGTTCGAACCCCGTACCTTCCGTACGACAACACCGCCTAGCTATACAAGCGAATCACACTAACCTCACGGCCAGCTAGGCATCCCCAAAAAAAGATGCTTTACTGACCGGTCATCAGTGCGAAACACAAGACAACACCGGAAGTTTACAATGGGCACCCCAGCCTAATAATGACGCAATCACTTCTGTCGTTTCGTTTCTCTATTCTACAGTATATGTCAGTCCAAACAAGACAAAGACCTTGATACTGTGTCCAGTAAATGATAGAAGACTAAAGAACAGTAGTATAGAACAGGGGGTAGGTTTCTGGTATTGTATAAACATTAATAACACATAAGGAAGGGAAACCCGAGGCCTGTAAACAGTAAATTAATATTAGACAAACATAAAGGTATGTTTTTAGGCACTCGTAAGAAATAAAGAAGCAGAACACCAGACAACAGAAAAACAACAGACGTGAGTGGCTTACCCAGGGTTCGAACCCCGTACCTTCCGTACGACAACACCGCCTAGCTATACAAGCGAATCACACTAACCTCACGGCCAGCTAGGCATCCCCAAAAAAAGATGCTTTACTGACCGGTCATCAGTGCGAAACACAAGACAACACCGGAAGTTTACAATGGGCACCCCAGCCTAATAATGACGCAATCACTTCTGTCGTTTCTCTATTCTACAGTATATGTCAGTCCAAACAAGACAAAGACCTTGATACTGTGTCCAGTAAATGATAGAAGACTAAAGAACAGTAGTATAGAACAGGGGGTAGGTTTCTGGTATTGTATAAACATTAATAACACATAAGGAAGGGAAACCCGAGGCCTGTAAACAGTAAATTAATATTAGACAAACATTAAGGTATGTTTTTAGGCACTCGTAAGAAATAAAGTAGCAGAACACCAGACAACAGAAAAAACAACAGACGTGAGTGGCTTACCCAGGGTTCGAACCCCGTACCTTCCGTACGACAACACCGCCTAGCTATACAAGCGAATCACACTAACCTCACGGCCAGCTAGGCATCCCCAAAAAAAGATGCTTTACTGACCGGTCATCAGTGCGAAACACAAGACAACACCGGAAGTTTACAATGGGCACCCCAGCCTAATAATGACGCAATCACTTCTGTCGTTTCTCTATTCTACAGTATATGTCAGTCCAAACAAGACAGAGACCTTGATACTGTGTCCAGTAAATGATAGAAGACTAAAGAACAGTAGTATAGAACAGGGGGTAGGTTTCTGGTATTGTATAAACATTAATAACACATAAGGAAGGGAAACCCGAGGCCTGTAAACAGTAAATTAATATTAGACAAACATTAAGGTATGTTTTTTAGGCACTCGTAAGAAATAAAGAAGCAGAACACCAGACAACAGAAAAACAACAGACGTGAGTGGCTTACCCAGGGTTCGAACCCCGTACCTTCCGTACGACAACACCGCCTAGCTATACAAGCGAATCACACTAACCTCACGGCCAGCTAGGCATCCCCAAAAAAAGATGCTTTACTGACCGGTCATCAGTGCGAAACACAAGACAACACCGGAAGTTTACAATGGGCACCCCAGCCTAATAATGACGCAATCACTTCTGTCGTTTCTCTATTCTACAGTATATGTCAGTCCAAACAAGACAGAGACCTTCATACTGTGTCCAGTAAATGATAGAAGACTAAAGAACAGTAGTATAGAACAGGGTTTAGTTTCTGGTATTGTATAAACATTAATAACACATAAGGAAGGGAAACCCGAGGCCTGTAAACAGTAAATTAATATTAGACAAACATAAAGGTATGTTTTCAGGCACTCGTAAGAAATAAAGAAGCAGAACACCAGACAACAGAAAAACAACAGACGTGAGTGGCTTACCCAGGGTTCGAACCCCGTACCTTCCGTACGACAACACCGCCTAGCTATACAAGCGAATCACACTAACCTCACGGCCAGCTAGGCATCCCCAAAAAAAGATGCTTTACTGACCGGTCATCAGTGCGAAACACAAGACAACACCGGAAGTTTACAATGGGCACCCCAGCCTAATAATGACGCAATCACTTCTGTCGTTTCTCTATTCTACAGTATATGTCAGTCCAAACAAGACAAAGACCTTGATACTGTGTCCAGTAAATGATAGAAGACTAAAGAACAGTAGTATAGAACAGGGGGTAGGTTTCTGGTATTGTATAAACATTAATAACACATAAGGAAGGGAAACCCGAGGCCTGTAAACAGTAAATTAATATTAGACAAACATTAAGGTATGTTTTCAGGCACTCGTAAGAAATAAAGAAGCAGAACACCAGACAACAGAAAAACAACAGACGTGAGTGGCTTACCCAGGGTTCGAACCCCGTACCTTCCGTACGACAACACCGCCTAGCTATACAAGCGAATCACACTAACCTCACGGCCAGCTAGGCATCCCCAAAAAAAAGATGCTTTACTGACCGGTCATCAGTGCGAAACACAAGACAACACCGGAAGTTTACAATGGGCACCCCAGCCTAATAATGACGCAATCACTTCTGTCGTTTCTCTATTCTACAGTATATGTCAGTCCAAACAAGACAGAGACCTTGATACTGTGTCCAGTAAATGATAGAAGACTAAAGAACAGTAGTATAGAACCGGGGGTAGGTTTCTGGTATTGTATAAACATTAATCACACATAAGGAAGGGAAATCCGAGGCCTGTAAACAAAAATTAATATTAGACAAACATAAAGGTATGTTTTCAGGCACTCGTAAGAAATAAAGAAGCAGAACACCAGACAACAGAAAAACAACAGACGTGAGTGGCTTACCCAGGGTTCGAACCCCGTACCTTCCGTACGACAACACCGCCTAGCTATACAAGCGAATCACACTAACCTCACGGCCAGCTAGGCATCCCCAAAAAAAGATGCTTTACTGACCGGTCATCAGTGCGAAACACAAGACAACACCGGAAGTTTACAATGGGCACCCCAGCCTAATAATGACGCAATCACTTCTGTCGTTTCTCTATTCTACAGTATATGTCAGTCCAAACAAGACAAAGACCTTGATACTGTGTCCAGTAAATGATAGAAGACTAAAGAACAGTAGTATAGAACAGGGGGTAGGTTTCTGGTATTGTATAAACATTAATAACACATAAGGAAGGGAAACCCGAGGCCTGTAAACAGTAAATTAATATTAGACAAACATAAAGGTATGTTTTCAGGCACTCGTAAGAAATAAAGAAGCAGAACACCAGACAACAGAAAAACAACAGACGTGAGTGGCTTACCCAGGGTTCGAACCCCGTACCTTCCGTACGACAACACCGCCTAGCTATACAAGCGAATCACACTAACCTCACGGCCAGCTAGGCATCCCCAAAAAAAAGATGCTTTACTGACCGGTCATCAGTGCGAAACACAAGACAACACCGGAAGTTTACAATGGGCACCCCAGCCTAATAATGACGCAATCACTTCTGTCGTTTCTCTATTCTACAGTATATGTCAGTCCAAACAAGACAAAGACCTTGATACTGTGTCCAGTAAATGATAGAAGACTAAAGAACAGTAGTATAGAACAGGGGGTAGGTTTCTGGTATTGTATAAACATTAATAACACATAAGGAAGGGAAACCCGAGGCCTGTAAACAGTAAATTAATATTAGACAAACATAAAGGTATGTTTTCAGGCACTCGTAAGAAATAAAGAAGCAGAACACCAGACACAGAAAAACAACAGACGTGAGTGGCTTACCCAGGGTTCGAACCCCGTACCTTCCGTACGACAACACCGCCTAGCTATACAAGCGAATCACACTAACCTCACGGCCAGCTAGGCATCCCCAAAAAAAGATGCTTTACTGACCGGTCATCAGTGCGAAACACAAGACAACACCGGAAGTTTACAATGGGCACCCCAGCCTAATAATGACGCAATCACTTCTGTCGTTTCTCTATTCTACAGTATATGTCAGTCCAAACAAGACAAAGACCTTGATACTGTGTCCAGTAAATGATAGAAGACTAAACAACAGTAGTATAGAACAGAGTGTAGGTTTCTGGTATTGTATAAACATTAATAACACATAAGGAAGGGAAACCCGAGGCCTGTAAACAGTAAATTAAAATTAGACAAACATAAAGAATGTTTTCAAGCACTAGTAAGAAATAAAGAAGCAGAACACCAGACAACAGAAAAACAACAGACGTGAGTGGCTTACCCAGGGTTCGAACCCCGTAACCTTCCGTACGACAACACCGCCTAGCTATACAAGCGAATCACACTAACCTCACGGCCAGCTAGGCATCCCTAAAAAAAGATGCTTTACTGACCGGTCATCAGTGCGAAACACAAGACAACACCGGAAGTTTACAATGGGCACCCCAGCCTAATAATGACGCAATCACTTCTGTCGTTTCTCTATTCTACAGTATATGTCAGTCCAAACAAGACAAAGACCTTGATACTGTGTCCAGTAAATGATAGAAGACTAAAGAACAGTAGTATAGAACAGGGGGTAGGTTTCTGGTATTGTATAGCTTGGCATCCCCATAAAAAGATGCTTTACTGACCGGTCATCAGTGCGAAACACAAGACAACACCGGAAGTTTACAATGGGCACCCGAGCCTAATGACGCAATCACTTCTGTCGTTTCTCTATTCTACAGTATATGTCAGTCCAAACAGGGCAAAGACCTTGATACTGTGTCCAGTAAATGATAGAAGACTAAAGAACAGTAGTATAGAACAGGGGGTAGTTTCTTGTATTGTATAAACATTAATAACACATAACGAAGGGAAACCCGAGGCCTGTAAACAGTAAATTAATAATAGACAAACATTAAGGTATGTTTTCAGGCACTTGTAAGAAATAAAGAAGCAGAACACTTGGACAACAGAAAAACAACAGACGTGAGTGGCTACCCAGAGGTGCGAACCGGTAAGCGATCACAACCCGCCTGCATATAAAGCGATGAGAATTAAACCTGAAGGCCAGTTATACCAACCCCAATAAAAATAGCTTTACTAGATCAGTGCGACACAGACTGCAATCAAATGATATAAATAAGGGAAAACAGAAGGAATATACTGATGTCAAAATGAACAACTAATTTCGATGCGTTTAGGCAAAATTCACAACGATAACACCACCAAGACAATCGAGACTAAATGGGAACTGTGTCCAGTAAATGATAGAAGACTAAAGAACAGTAGTATAAAAAGAAAAAAATGGATAGGTTTCTGGTATTGGGATAAACATTAATAACACATAAAAGGAAAACCCGAGCCTGTAAACAGTAAATTAATATTAGACAAGTACATATAATGTATGTTTTTATCTTGCAAACTAACTTATAACTTGTTAAATAAAGAAGCAGAACACCAGACAAACAAAATAACAACAGACGTGAGTGGCTTACAGGGTTCGAACCCCGTAGAAGCTAGAAAATCACACTAAGAACTGGCCAGCTAATAGTAGGGGCCTTTATCAAATTACAAAACAACTCTGTCACCAGCCTACTGCTATGGAAACACCTGTTAACGCTAAATTAGCGAACACCATCACAACAGAAAAAGAACAAATGAAGAGATGGGCTGAGCACTTCATGGAGGTGCTAAACAGACCACCACCAACAGTAACACCTGATTTTAATAATGAAACATCCACAACCACCTTGCCAATAACTTGCGATGAATTCACGCTGGACGAGATCAAACAAGCCGTTAAAAGATTAAAAAATTTTAAAGCTGCTGGAGTTGACGAAATTTCAGGGGAAATGATTAAAGCAGTTAATGACAACAACCTCACGGCCTGATCCCCAATTTTAGATATTAAGACTGAAAGTATGGTAGAAGAACAACCACCACAACAATGGAAAGACAGTATTATTGTAAAGTTACCGAAGAAAGGGAAATCACTTCTGTAAAACTGGCGTATATATCTATATTATCAGTACCAAACATTATTATGTTTGATGACTGTTAAAAATAAAGATTGCAGAACACCAGAAAAGAAAAAGTAAGAACACAGCGGGGGAACCCAGGCCGAAACGATCATGTATTGATCAAATATTCATACTAAGAACAATTATAGAAGAATCAGTGGAAAGGCAATCGCCACTTATTATCACCTTCGTCGATTTTCAAAAAGCCTTTGATAGTCTACAAACACCCAGACAACACCGGAAGTTACTTACAATCTATGGCACCCACAAAATATGTGACGCAATCAAAGCGCTATATGACAATGCACAGTATATGTCAGTGTTAGAAACAAAACAAGACCTTGATACTGAATGTCCAGTAAAACAGGGGTGAAAACAAGGCTGAACAGTAGTACCAGAACAGGGGGTAGGTTTTTGGTATTGTATTGACATGGGTTAATGAGATAACTAAACCCACCTGAAAATTGTAAATAAAATGACAAATGGAAAAGAACCTGGGGGACCTGGATTTTCGCAGATGTATGAACATTCTTAAAGAAGCAGAACACCAAGACAATCAGAAAAAAGCACAGTAAATAATTTACCCAGTCAAACCCGTCGGTTTCCGTAAAATTGGTCTCCAGCTATAAATGCCTCTAAAACTAACAGCTATGACGGCTTTTCTAACGAGAAAAAAAGATGCTTGATATCATCTTGAACGGGGGAAAAACTACAGAAAGTTGAAAGTTTCAATTATTTAGGCAGTAAAATGACTCAGGATGGTGACACAACAAGAGAAATCCATACTGACCGGTTGGCAGCTAGCGCCACAATACATTATCTAACATTTACAAATGGGCACGATCATTGAATATACAACCAAGCTGTCGTTTGTTTATTCAACAGTGTTATGTCAGTCCAAACAAGACAAAGACCGTGATACTGTGTCCAGTAAATGATAGAAGATTAAAAAATAGTAGTATAGAACAGGGGGTAGGTTTCTGGTATTGTATAAACATTAATCACACATAAGGAAGGGAAACCCGAGGCCTGTAAACAGTAAATTAATATTAGACAAACATAAAGGTATGTTTTCAGGCACTCGTAAGAAATAAAGAAGCAGAACACCAGACAACAGAAAAACAACAGACGTGAGTGGCTTACCCAGGGTTCAAATCCCGTACCTTCCGTACGACAACTCCGCCTAGCTATACAAGCGAATCACACTAACCTCACGGCCAGCTAGGCATCCCCAAAAAAAGATGCTTACTGACCGGTCATCAGTGCGAAACACAAGACAACACCGGAAGAACAATGGGCACGAGAAGGAAGAACGTTGGGCCTAAATAATGTTCTGTCAAGAGCTAATTCTACAGTATATGTCAGTCAAAACAAGACAGAGACCTTGATACAGTGTCCAGTAAATGATAGAAGACTAAAGAACAGTAGTATAGAACAGGGGGTAGGTTTCTGGTATTGTATAAACATTAATAACACATAAGGAAGGGAAACCCGAGGCCTGTAAACAGTAAATTAATATTAGACAAACATTAAGGTATGTTTTCAGGCACTCGTAAGAAATAAAGAAGCAGAACACCAGACAACAGAAAAACACCTACTTTCCTACACACCAGCATATCTGTCTATTTATCTGTCAGGTTTGGTCCGTCTGATCTTGTCTGCTATGTCCGTCTATCTATCTATCTATCTATCTATCTATCTATCTATCTATCTATCTATCTATCTATCTATCTATCTATCTATCTATCTATCTATCTATCTATCTATCTATCTATCTATCTATCTATCTATCTATCTATCTGTCTGTCTGTCTGTCTGTCTGTCTATCTATCTATCTATCTATCTATCTATCTATCTATCTATCTATCTATCTATCTATCTATTTGTCTGTTTATCTATCTATCTATCTATCTATTTGTCTGTCTATCTATCTATCTATCTATCTATCTATCTATCTATCTATCTATCTATCTATCTATCTATCTATCTATCTATCTATCTATCTATCTATCTATCTATCTATCTGTCTGTCTGCATGTCTATCTCATTTATATGATATATGTATTTGAATGTGTCTCACTCGACTAGTGCTTCCTCAAGAATATCGAGAGAAAGTAACTAACACGAGATTGTGCGTGGGACCGCCAACCTCACCACATAAAACAAGTTGTTTCAACAACTACTGCTTCAATAGCTTATGAATGCGATGTGGTTCCATAAGGAACAAAAAGATAAATCATGATGTTGATATATCTGCCTATCTGTCTATCCATCTATCTATCTAGACATCACAGACGCCTGCAGGTTCTACAACTGGAAGAATGGCATCCACCCTCATCCTTACGACTGTACCAAGTTCATTCAGTGCACGTTCTTAAAGACCGACATAATGAGCTGTCCAACTGACCTGGCTTACGACCCTGAAATTCAGACTTGTAACTTCATCGGTCTTGTGCAAGGATGTAAGAAACCCGGCAACGGTATCACAGCAAGCCCAACTCAGCGACCAGTGACGTCTGCTCGACCACCAGTGACGTCTGCTCGACCACCAATGACGTCTGCTCGACCACCAGCGACAACCTCATCTTCACATAGTCAGTCAATGTTAATTCACTTACTATTACAATAATGGATCTGCATGCTAGCTCTTAGTATCATTCATTCAATCAATCAATCAGTCAAAACCCTTTAACTCTTCGAAGAGCATAGAATTTCAACAAACACAGGTCAAGTTCCCCTGTTCCGTGCCATCACCTCAAGGTCTTTCCATGTTTTCTTCATGTCCATCATGTTTATCCCCAGTTCTGTTCTACGTGTGTTCTTTGGTCTCATTCTACGTGTGTTCTTTGGTCTCCTTCTACGTGTGTTCTTTGGTCTCCTTCTACGTGTGTTCTTTGGTCTCCTTCAACTTCTCGTATCCAGGGGACTCCGCAACAAGGACTTCCTAGTAACGCTGTCAACAGGTTTCTTGTAAGTGCGCAATCGATCGTCAGCGTCTACTTATCATCTCTTGCTCCACGTGCATTTGTCTGGCTTTTTTTCATTAGTTTTTACGCGCTCATTTTGACGAGTAAATTTTCAGACGGTTATTCATTTTGTATTAAATTATTTATATATATGTATAACGATAAGAGAAAGTTTTATACATTTGAAAATGAAAGAAATGTCATGTCTATTACATAAATAAAGTTAAACAGTTCAATTGTTTATATATATATATATATATATATATATATATATATATATATATATATATATATATATATATAAATATATATATATATATATATATATATATATATATATATATATATATATATATATATATATATATATATATATATATATCGATGGATCTCTTGATATAATCTGGATCATGTGGTTAATGGTGTCTCTATGTCGCATCTGAATACCACAGATCGTGTTGTAGTTTCACAGCCACGTGTCTCGACTTGCTGAGTACCACTACATGTCTGGTCACTTACTGCAAGCAAAGTTGCAACTCGAAAGCCTTAATTGTAGCTCTGAAACATCCTTATTTAAGGGACCCTACGTTATTTTCCCACGTGACCTCTATAAATCTGGTCGCTATGTTATTTCATAATACCTAATTCACTTCCCTTAAACCGTGTTTATACATAGTACATTCTTGTCATTATATTATAAAAAGCAACAACCCGCCAAAATTAGCAGGTTTTTAATTATAGTGTGTTATTTCTGTTACATGTATCACTACTGTGGTCATTTCATTGCAGACGACAGTCTTTAGATATTTGTAGTGACAATTACATGTATTTATTAAATTAAACCTAAATGACATTTAGAGCAGTGATAATAGTCTAATGGACCGTAAATTGACTAAATAACTAACATTTTCTTTTATGACAGCATATCTCGTAATTGTTCGTGCATCTTTTAAAATCTTGCCCTGGTCGACTTACCGCCTCTGAGAAGCCTTGGTCGACTTACTGCATCTGAGAACAACATTTGAAGTTTGACGAAAGTCCAGTTCATGTGCTGTTTATCAATCGTGTTGTTGGCTTCTTTCCATAATTAAACTGTTCAAGCACACCATCATTTGCGCACTTTTTTCTATTTTCGTGAGAGTACATATAAGGGGAAACAATACAATTATTGTCTAACTTTCAACCGCAGTTGCACCCCATTAGCTGTGGTTGAAATTAATGCATTCCCTCGAAAATAGAAAAAAGTGCGCAAATGACGGTGTGCAAAATATGACTGACCGAACGACCGACCGACTGTTGCTGTCGTTTTTGACGGTATCATAAGACGTAAATCTATTTAATACTTTTTGATGATCTAAGTTAGAGAACTGTTTATGAACTCCCTGGGACAGGTTGATTTGGGGTTATGTTCCCTTTGTTTTATTCATTGTTGTTGACCTGTCTTAAGTCGGGGTTAGCTTTACTCAGATCTGTGCTGTCTACACATGCGCAAGTATTTTTAGCGCGAACGGAAAGACTTCCGTCAGGGAGTAATGATCTGGGTTCTGACCGGACTAGTATGTCCGTGGTACTTCTCTGCATGATCTGGGGGGAAAGATAGTCTTCAGTGTGACTGTGATGTCAGTGATTCTCCCCAGAGTTATTCTGTTCGTCAAGAATGACGACAGTTGTTATTTGTGTATTTCTCGGATTCTGTCAAAGGTAAAAGAAACTTAATTATTATGCCTAAGTTGCAGAACATTTTGTGGCAACCTGTGAGTAGAGCTCATAGTCCTTTGAGATGCAGAGTCCATTATTTGTGCTGGATGTAGCCAACTAAGACTATTCGTCTAACTGTTATACAGAAGCCCAGTGAAGATATATTATTATGAAAACCGCATGTTGGCGGTATGTTTCGGCATGGATTATTACGCCTGCCTATGAAGAATACACAGTTGTTTACATTATTATAGAGGCCCGACATTACGGCCGATATCTTTGAGCAGAAGAAGATGTATTTGGCGTGTTATGCCAGATGAATTGCAGCATTATTATTATTTATGCAATTGAGAACTCGCCTGTTGGTACGGCGGAGTTGTTTGAAGTACCTGACGCGCTGAGTCAGTGGTACGTGAGCTGCAGTATGAACTATGTGTTAAAGGACATACCATTGTCGATAACGTCCTGATAGATGAGTGGTTCAAGCTTTATAATGCCAGATGTTTTTGCCAGTCATTTCCAGTATATATGATGTCCTTGATCCTTGTCCATTTGACTGCAACTGTTGATATCACCGTGTCTCATAAATAAATGGTTGAAAAGTTCCAGCAGTTGCAACAATTACTGTCTACTGCATGTGAGTGAGTGGGTGCATTGTTTACCTGTCAAAGAGCCTAAACGCATTCGTGTTGACTTCACACCCACATCACTTATCAACCCACACAAACTTCGAGTACTTCACATTCAAGAGATTTATGATGTTTGAATGTCAACATGACACCCTGTTAGCGCCTCAACGCCTGGTGAGCTAATCATGCACAACAACGCTGTTTGGCCCAGGTCGTACTGACTACGCACGCACAGAAAACTACAGTAACACCGTGCAGGAACATTGAGATAGATCGTACAGCCTTCAACATTGTAGTGGCACATCAACACATCCATACTATAACAGTACACAGTAAAGATATCGTTACATTCCTGGTGGTCATGAAATAGGAATGTTACATTTGTGGTAGTCCAGATCAGTGGGTCTAAGCTACGCATCGGACTGATTGAGGACATTATCTATGATAACACACATTCATGGTGGAACTACACATTGGAAACTGAAAAAAATGATTTATACTGTTCAGCACATGACAGCAACACACCTTCAACAGTTTGAAACTCGTCGATGTCCTTCATTGTGAACAATCCTGACTCGTGTTTGCATACATGTTCAGCTGTTGTTGACAAGTCTCATCACTGTAATTTTCAACGGCGGAGCTTCCTCTCATTGCAGTATACTGTTATACACCATTGTTGACTAAGGCCAGGATTGTACTTAAGATAAGTGGCGGTTTGTTTTTTCGGAAACTTTGTACCGTTATATTGTGTATAACTGAGCCTTCTTACAACACACTTTATTAATGCTACTTTATGTTACATGTTCTTTGGTGTGTGTGTTTCTGCGGGTCTGGTTGGGTCGGCGATTCCTATAGATATCCCACTTAACCGAGGGTCTATGGTGAGTGTTCTGTAGGGACTGTGCAAATTTCACTTTGTGGAATTTGCTAGCAACATTTGTTGCTATTTTCGTTTAGTTGTGACGAAGTGTACCTTTCGTTGTTTTTGGAATATTTTTTCTGTTCTTTAGTTTTCAGTTTTTTTTGGTTGGTATTTAACCGCCTCCTCTTCCTTTCATTAAGTTTTATACACACTTATGTTTATACATTGTGGCGTCATTTGTTTTTGTTGATTATTCGCAGTTATCATCACATGTTTTGTGATATTTTCCTTAATTTCGCTGTAGTGTTTATTTGACTTCTGCGAACGTTTTCGGTTGTTCTATATTCTTTTCTTTGTATTGTTGTCGTATACATGTTTATCATACACAGTCTATATATATATATATACTTGGTCATGGACTATTATTATTAATATGATGCACTTTTCATATAGAGATTATTTATGATGATATTATTATAGAGAAACAAAGTGATTATACAAGTTTTTTATTAAAAGACTTGTCTCCCACGGAGATTGGGATAGAATAAAGTGAAGTGAGTATACAAGTCTAGTATTACAGACTTGTCTCCCATTGAGGTTGGGATAAGGTAATTTATTTAGTTTTTCAGGTCTGATCTCACACTATTAGACATAATGTCAGACATGATGGTTATTGTGCATCATTTTCTTCAGGAAGGAAGAAAAAAATTACGATTATTTGGTGAAGACTGTGAGAATCATGCCACAGAACAGTTTCTACTTCAAGCGAGCAATGATCTTGAAGAATATGCTATGAATAATTATAGAAACTGCTGTTCCAGGAATAGAGTATTTAGACTTTCTAAATCACTATCCACACTTTTTTATAATGAAGGTAATGTTGTTGAGTTGGATGCGTTGAAAAAACAACGATAAATGACCTTCGGGGTGACAAGAAAGCTATTATTGATGCGTTACAGCAGATCAAAATGCAGCTGATGCAAGAAAAAAGAAGAGCAGAAGAATTAGAAAAACAATTAATACAAAATAAACTTGACAGGGAGAGAAATAAGTTACTTAATAATGAGGTGACCTCATTAATGAACATAAATGTTGAAGAAGAGAGTAACGATGATTGCAATACACATGTGGCTCAAATTCAGAGCCTGGAATCTGAGGTAAATCTTTTGAGAGAAAAGATTACTAAGCAAATCACAATGAAGTAGAACATGAAAGTTCTGGATAAAAGAGTAGCAGAACTCGATTGGGGTAATCGAGAACTCAGAAATGTTCTATGTCAACAAGAGAAAGTGACTGAGGAAAAGCAAAAAAATATTGAAAGATTACTCATTGAGGAAAAGGAGCTGGAAGATGAGATGAGCTCAGTTAAAGATAAATATCTATGTAAAGAACAAGCTCTTGTTAGTGAGCTAGAACAGGTCAAAATGGACAATGAGAAATCAAAGGTTGAGTTGCTGAAAAATAATGATACATTTGAAACTCTGATTGGAAATTTGAAATTAGAGCATGAGAAGTTGGAGTCAGATTATGTAGATTTGAAATTAAAAAGTGAAAAACAGAAAATAGAAATTGAGACACAGAAATTAGAGGCTGAAGAAAATATGAACTTGCATGAGAGAGTCTCAGCTATGGACCTGGGGAAAATAAAGGTATTGAATGAGAAAGATATGGCTGCTCCTCAAAAGATTGATGAACTTATGACTACTCATCATAGTGCTATGGAAGCACTCAAACTTGAACTGATTCAGGAGAGAGCTACAGTTTTAGAAACTACATCTCAAAATGAACAATTGAAAATAGATCTTAGCGATAGGATAACTAGAGAGAAGACTCTTACTTCCCAGCTACGTGCTTTAAGATTAGATTATAACAGAGAAGTTAAAACCTACGTAAGAATACGTAAAGCTGTTGCTAGAGAGAAAGCTATGGCAGAAGTGGAAGTTACAAAACTTCGTAAAAGAGTTGACGGCTTATTAGATATTGTTTTGTACAATAAGACATTATCTACTACCAAGGTGAATGAAGTTAGACATAAAGCTGATGGTCAATATGTTAATGCAAAGAGTCAGCGACATGCAGTTGATGCTAGCAGTAACATTAAACAATATGTGACCAAATCTTTTCGTGGTAAATATAGTTTCCCACGTGATAACGATACTGCCTCTAATGGGAGTTGGCGTCAAGCCAACAAAAGTAACCTGACTGAAATAATCAGTCCTAATAAGGTGGCATCAGAAAACAAACCTATTAGTACTCATTCCCAAAATGGTAATCATTATGTGCTAAATAAAAAAATTATACCATTCCGGTTACTTGTCATACTCAGCCAAAGCAGTATGATCCATCTGTTAAGCACATTGCCACAGGCAGAAATAAGAACAATTTCACTAGGAAGGATAATCGTGATTTTGAAAAGCGCCAAGTGCGTTCATCACGTGGTCATTTTCCTTCTTCAAGTAATTGGAGACAGTTTAGAGGTCCTCCAAATTTTGGTCCCAGTAACTATAGGAACTTTGATACAGGTTACCAACCTTATAATAGTTTTGCTTGTAAACAATAAAATCCATTGAAAAGATATTGTGATCAAAGAGAAAATAACAATCGCAATTATGCTAACTGGAGGTCAAATAAGAGCAATGGTCTTAATAAAGATAATAATGATGATAGATCTCAAGGTGGCACATGAGTACACTTAAGTCTTGTGTCCTAGATTTTTCCTGATACACTTCTAGACTTTTGCCTCTTCACTATAACAATATATGTTAACACATTTGTTTTCACCTTAGAGTGGTAAATTAATTGTTTTCTTTCTCTATTACCATCTTTGGTGTAATGGAGAAGGTTGAGTTGACATAATATAAAGGTCAAAAAAATTAATGCGGCCACATGTAATACTTAGACATGTAATAGTAATTATAGTACATTATAGCATGTTACTAATTGTGTCATTTATATTGTTCTCAGTGCAAACTAGTACCAGGTATGGAGTGGTTTTGAGAATCATGATGATGCCATATGTCTCCCTTACATACTAGTTGGATGCTGCTTACATTGATCTTCGGGATACAGCATTGTTTTGTACAGTGGATGCCATCTTCCATTAGTTAGATTGTACTCTTGTATTGTCATATGTCGTTGTGGCAGACACCATCTTTCCACATAAGAATATCCACAAGATAACATGGAATTCACCTGATGGCAGAACTAAGAACCAGATAGATCACTTCTGCATAAGCGCTAAATTTCGCTCATCAGTTCAAGACGTCAGAGCATACAGAGGTGCAGAGATCGGAAGCGATCATAACCTCTGCATAGCTAAAATGAGAATTAAACTGAAGAAGTTATACCAACCGAATAAAAATAGAAGAATAGATGTACACAGACTGCAATCAAATGATATAAAGAAGGAATATAATGTCAAAATGAACAACTATTTCGATGCTTTAGGCAAAATTGACAACGATATCACCACCAAGACAATCGATACTAAATGGGAACAACTGAGAACAGCAATGACAGAAGCAGCTGTAGCGACCACCGGATACCTAGTACATAAAAAGAAAAAATGGATGAGAGAAGATACTTGGGATAAAATACAAGAAAGGAAAACAGCAAAACTTAAACTACTAGCGGCAAGTACACATAATGCAGTTGAATCTTGCAAACTAACTTATAACTTGTTAAATAAAGAAGTGAAGACAAAAACTCGAAGAGATAAAAGACATTTCATCAATGAACTGGCCGTAGAAGCTGAAAATGCTGCAAGAACTGGTAATAGTAGGTGCCTTTATCAAATTACAAAACAACTATGTCACCAGCCTACTGCTATGGAAACACCTGTTAAAGGTAAATTAGGGAATTCAATACCAACAGAAAAAGAACAAATGAAGAGATGGGCTGAGCACTTCATGGAGGTGCTAAACAGACCACCACCAACAGTAACACCTGATTTTAATAATGAAACACCCACAACCACCTTGCCAATAACTTGCGATGAATTCACGCTGGACGAGATCAAACAAGCCGTTAAAAGATTTAAAAATTTTAAAGCTGCTGGAGTTGACGAAATTTCAGGGGAAATGATTAAAGCAGTTAATGACAACAACCTCTTGAGAATTTTAGATATTATAAATGAAGTATGGAGAGAAGAACAACCACCACAACAATGGAAAGACAGTATTATTGTAAAGTTACCGAAGAAAGGTGATCTATCAGACTGTAATAACTGGCGTGGTATATCTCTATTATCAGTACCTGGAAAATTATTATGTTGCATGATGTTAGAAAGACTTAAATTGCATGCTGACGAAAAGATCAGAGAAGAACAAGCGGGTTTCAGGCCGAAACGATCATGAATTGATCAAATATTCACACTAAGAACAATTATAGAAGAATCAGTGGAAAGGCAATCGCCACTTATTATCACCTTCGTCGATTTTCAAAAAGCCTTTGATAGTCTACACCGCCCATCATTGTGGAAGATACTTACAATCTATGGTTTTCCAACAAAATATGTGAATATAATCAAAGCGCTATGACAATGCAAGATGTTGTGTTAGAACAAATAAAGGGAATACAGAATGGTTTACAGTAGAAACAGGGGTGAAACAAGGCTGTATTATGTCACCACTACTTTTTGGAATAGCTATTGATTGGGTTATGAGAAACTATACCCACAATGAACAATTGGGTATAAAATGGACAAATGGAAAATTCCTGCATGTGAGTGAGTGGGTGCATTGTTTACCTGTCAAAGAGCCCAAATGCATTCGTGTTGACTTCACACCCACATCACTTATCAACCCACACAAACTTCGAGTACTTCACATTCAAGAGATTTATGATGTTTGAATGTCAACATGACACCCTGTTAGCGCCTCAACGCCTGGTGAGCTAATCATGCACAACAACGCTGTTTGGCCCAGGTCGTACTGACTACGCACGCACAGAAAACTACAGTAACACCGTGCAGGAACATTGAGGTAGATCGTACAGCCTTCAACATTGTAGTGGCGCATCAACACATCCATACTATAACAGTATACAGTAAAGATATCGTTACATTCCTGGTGGTCATGAATTAGGACTGTTACACCGACCAAGCACTTACGGCGGGAATTATGCATTTTGATGATGGTGTGCTTAAATTCAAGGACATCATAAAGACAGCTGCTGCAGAAGCGTGTGGTGAAGTCCGACTTGGGAACAAAAGATAGAGGACACCTTTGTGGACAGAGGAAGTCAAAGAGAAAATAAGAGAGAAGAAAATCGCATGGAAACAATACTTAGGAGCTAAATACACAGCAGGACAAATACAGAAATATAGAGAATATGTGATGCTCAGAACAGGAGCAAATAACAAGGTGCTAGCAGCAAAACAGAGTGATGGGAACAATTTTGAGAAAAGCTAGAAAAAGATGCGCAAGAAAACCAGAAATTGTTCTATAAGACCCTAAAGAACATGAGGAAGGAAAAACAATGCCCTCTCAAATTTATACAGTAAGTGAGTATGGATCGAAGAGGGAAGGCTAACCCGGTCCCAAGAATACCGCGCTGAAGTCAGACGTGTCGGCCGAAAGGCGCAAATATCGCAGCTTCGTTGTAAACGGACACAACGCAACCAATGTCCTTTTCAGGACGAACGAAGAAGAAGAAAAAGAGAGATGTAATTATTGTGCCGAAGTATTTGAAACTGTGTTTTCTTCACTGTTGATTCTTGTATACGTTCAAGTGAGTGTCGCTGGAATTAGGTTGACACAGAATTAAAGATGAAAACATGTAACGACAGTACGGGATCTGTGTGTACTGTTACTTAGTTGTAAATGTCGTTTGTTGTTGTTGTTGAGCGAATAGGTACTATGCTAGAGAAATAATTAATAATATGTTATGTCAATCGATCAGTCAATACCGTTTAGCTCTACAAGGACCATCGGCGTTTAACAAAAATATCCCAAAAACGAAGCAGTGTGAGGGACGTGACCACAAGTATCACTGAGACAGAAGGAGTTAAAGAGTTAACAGATAGTAGGGGAACGATGTTTGGTAGTCAAACAGTAAATCAGTAGTCACGCGGAACACATAAAGACAGGGAGCCGTCGAGAGCATATGACGTAGTACACAAGAGCTTTAGAATGTTCCACAAGAAGTCAAAATAAAGGTGTGTAAGGCGAGCAGAAGACTTTTTTTCCATTCGTTGTTTGCTTAGCAAGATGTAATTCGACGCAACATGTTCGTCAACAGTCAGTGTACATAGCTCTATCAAAAGCCGTTGTCTGTGGTAACAAGATAAGGACTGACAACGAATAGAAAAACTAGCAACGACAAGCACGTAACACTTATATATGCAACAATTAAGAATCCAGTTTGTATCAAGACTACAGCAGACCACCTACGGGTACATAGTCTTTAATACGTCACATTATAAGAAACCAAGCAACACGCCTCGATTTTTGAGAACTGTTAAATTCGTCGAAGTGATTTTCTTTTTTTCATAGGCGGAAGATGATAGTGAATCGCCACGTGTAGGCTAGTGACATTCAGTGACGAAGTGCGATTTAGAAACTGTTAATGATGTGTCACAGTCTTGGTGAAAGCAATAATTCCTGATGGTAGACTAGTGTCTCTATAACCAGACAGATATATATAATGAACGAAGAGATTCGATAGATTCAAAGTAAACATTTAATTATTTCACAACCAGTCATAGAGAGGGAGAAATTTTATTTATTGAACACTGAATGAAAGTGTTGATCTTTTGTAAAAAGGGCAGGAAGATGTGCCCTCTTTCTGTTGATTATACCTGTACATGTGGTATTGATTTTGCTTAATTAATGCATGAAAAACTCCAGCGAGTTTGTTTTACAATTTAAGTAGTTCTTTATCTGGAAAATACAATCTGTATGAAATTCATCACGAGCGAGACTAAACTACGCAGACGGATTAATGAACTTGTGTCCACTACGATCATGTGACAGCTAGACTGTCCAGTGTAACCACACGGCAACATGGGATCATTTGCTTGGAGAAACTGTTGTGATACTTTGTACACCTGTCATGTGCCATTTCGATAGTCTAAGACGCATCTTTTGTTCTATAATTTTCAGTTCCGAACTACTCATACCTTTGCCAACTATTTGGATGGGCCGACGGCAGACATCCCAACCCTTATGACTGTTCGACATACGTTGACTGTCACTCCTTGATCACGACAATATTCAACTGCCCGTCTGGTGCCGCCTATGATCCAATCCTCCAGCGGTGTACAGATAAGTCAGTAGCCCACCGATGCGATGATCCTGCATACTTTGGGCCCACAGTGACATCGGCTACGAGATTTACTGTGCACTTGAATATACGGCAGACTAGAGTAGCGGTTTTGATGTGTGAGTTGTCCGTTCTATCCTAGGCGTGACCTTGACAACAGACGAGAGCAATGTTTTTTTGATGTGAGAGTTGTATGAAGAAGCGTGTTCAGACATGTCTTGAGGCCCATGGTGGACATTTCCAACATCTGCTGTAGAAGAAACTGCTGCGAGGTACTGCAACGTTGTACGAGATACTTTACTGTACAGTAACTTTTAGGACACCCTTTATATATAAGAAGCTGAAAATGAAGCAGGATGGATGAAATGTTACATGGACAGGTTCAATTGAATTTTTTTTTTTTTTTTGTGTATCGCACTGCACGCTCACTTTACACACTACACTATATCGTGGTACATCTTAAACTATCAAAAACTAAAGAAACCTCAAATGACCTGTCTCGAGACACCCCCTTCCCCCCCTTCCCCAACCACCATCACCACCTCAATAAAAAAAAATTGAGCCGAAAAAAATCATAGCATTTTTACAAGGGTACAATTGTGAAACCACCACAGAACTTGGTGACGTTGAACACAACAATATGAACCAGTTCACATAAAATGCTGTAGTTGTATACAAAAATTGTGCACTATTTCTTAATTTTGTAATTTACGTAACCTTTCTTTAATTGCCTGTGATGCTGTCAGACCACCTTAGCCCTGCTATACTTCTGATGCAGCAATTCATTGACGTTTCTAACCTTTTTTTTAATTTTGATTTCATCTAATTCAAAGATATCAGCGATGTTTGTAACGACTACAAATTGGCTGACGGAATATATCCAGACCCAGGAAGCTGCACACACTTTATAGAATGCACAGCCTTTCGCGCCGATCACTTGGAGTGCCCGGAAGGTCTCCACTTTAACACGGCCAATCTTGTGTGTGATGACGTGCACGAAGTAGATTGTCAGGTCAATTATGATTACTTTAATGACATTACCTCTGGTTGAGATTTGTTGTTTTTTTTAACTTAACTGGATACAAATTATGCACAAATATTATGAGCTTTTATTTTTATATACCCTGCAAGAAACTGGAGGAGAGCGGGATATCATCAGATGAGATACATGCTTTGTTGTTTCCGCTCATCTACCATCTCGGCACAGTTCAATCTAATGTTATATTTTTATAATTCGGATTATTCAGTGTATCTTTATTTTATGACTGTTGTGTTTTATTTACTTTGGAATGTTATTTTCAATTGATTGCCTTTTCACGAGTGATATTTACAGTAGATGTTACTGTTATGTTTTTTTTTCATGACTTTTTTTGCGGTGTAATCAACGTGAATTGGAATGACTAATTTGGTTATTTTTAAAAGCCTGTTTTGCTTTTGCTTTGCGTGTAAGTATTAAGTTACAATTGTTTGTGTTTTTAAGTTTATGTGAACTGAATCTATGGATTTGTTTTTGTCCCTTTGTTTTTGTTGATTAAATACTGAACTTTTTTTAAAACTATTTTTGTATTTAATAGTTTTTTTTGTTGTCTTAATTTTAAGGACTATCTTCATTGCACACGGACTTCATCAGTGCTCCGATCTCCTCCCTTAGATCACACAAGGTGGATCTCAGCACAGTGCACAAACTCTGTTGTACCAGTGAGGATCCCAATGTGTGTATACAGAAATCACACATTCTATAAATATTTTTATGGCGGGTAGGTTTTCCTAATTTTTTAAATTTTGCCAAGACAGCGGCCGTATGGCCTGCTCTTTACAATTTCCAATGGACGTGGGATTTTTAATGTTCGCAACTTGCACACGGGACCTATTTTTTTGCCCTTGTCCAAGAAGGCTAGGCAGCTGAAAAATCTTGGTAATATTATGCATAGTTGTAAAGGAGAAAATTGAAAGAGGATTAATAAAATCTAGTGTGCCGATGGTCAAGAAAATACGGGTCTAACACCGTATTCCCAAAATGCTTTAATAGGCGTGAACGGGATCCTTTACCTTTTATTACAATCTAAAGTGTGGACAAAACGAAACAAAAACTGAATCCCATTATTACTTACTTACTTAGTCGTTCCCCTTCTACCGTGAGGTGTAGAATCCCATTATACCAGCCTTAAATACTGGTTTCCCATCATGAACGCCTGGGAAATTTTGTTCTGAATACAGGTCTCTCGTCCTTTCAGAGATAATTAATGTTTCGTTTGTATTTTCTTAAAGAGATCTTACAGGCAGTTATATTAGACCAATCCCTCAGTCTTACGCTGTTTGATTAGCGCTGTTTCAATATAACGCGGTTTGTATTTTATGTCATATTTCTGTTATACGCTTACTACAGTCTTACACTGAGCGCTTAACTCTGTGGGAGGCAGGAATATAACTTTCACATGCTTTTCAAATTCATTCAGGGTGGTGGGATGGCCACGAAGCATTGTCATTTCTTGGATAATTAAGTATGACCATATAATGGAACGTAATTCTATGTTACTCTGTCTTCTTCTTCTTTGATCCATAACCGCCAACCGTCAAAGCAGTCAGCGGCCATCACGCCTGGTGGCGTCTTGTAGGGCAGCAACAAATTGATTCCACTTTGCTCGGTCGGCGGACATCCTTCGTACAGTGCCCCAACTGTGGTTCATTCTTTGCATCTCAGCTTCCACAGTTCTCCGCCAAGTTGTTTTTGGTCGGCCTCTCTTTCGCTTTCCCTCGGGGTCCATAGCATAGCTGTTCTTGTGATGGTATCAGGGTCCCTTCTGAGGACATGGCCAACCCAACTCCAGCGTCTGCCAGCTATGATGGTGTGCATGTCCTCCTGGTTACTCCGAATAAGTAGTTCTTGATTGCTGATGGTGTTTGGCCAAAAGATTCGGAGAATTTTCCTTAGGCAGATTGTGTGGAAGGAGGACAGTTTCGACATTTCCTTCTCTGTTACTCTCCAACATTCCGCACCATAGAGAAGCACAGAAAGTACACAGCTCTCATACAGTCTTAATTTAGTGTTTGTGCTGTACTGGGAAGACTTCCAAATGTTGTTGAGAACAGCAAAGGCTGTTCTCGTTTTATTCATTCTGTTGTTAATGTCCTTGCTTGTTCCGCCGTCAGGTGTTACTATGCTTCCTAGGTAAGTAAATGTGTCTGTCTGTTCTAACTTCTGGTTCCTTACTGTTATTGGCTCAGGATTGCCCACATTTAGTGTCATGACCTCTGTCTTCTTCAAATTGATGTTCAGGCCAACCTGCTGGCCATACTTATTCAGTCTATCGGTTTTGTCTTGAATGTGTTGGTGTGAATGCGCGAGTAGTGCAATGTCATCTGCATATTCCAAATCTTCCAGTGTAGAAAACGTTGTCCATCTAATTCCTCTTGGACTGCCCTCTGTTGTCTGGCGCATCACCCAATCTATGACTGTCAAAAATAATGTTGTTGATAAGGGATGTTACTCTGTAGGAAAGAACAAAATCTTAATTCCTACAAGGTGGTTGTGGAAGAGAAAAAATAATGTGGCAAAGCAAGCCCGATTTTTGTTTAAGTCTCCTTAAAGTCTCTCTCCCCCCCTTTTTATTTTTCCCCCGACCAAACAGCCATTCATTCTTCATCTGGGGCCAGAAAAACGTTATCAACTCCTATATACCGTCTGCTAGCCAGTCGTCTGATGATGAAGACAGCTCTGCCGTAAAACCTGTTGTCACAAGGACAGAAGTAGCAGCGATTAACGTCTTATTTTTTTCTTCTTTTTAAAGCACAGCACATACATAATATGTTGTTTGTGTTCAGTATGTCTGACAATGATATATAGTGACGAAATGTTGTTAATAAATGTAGTTAACTAGGTTTGTAAAATTACTTTTTACTAAATTTTGATACAGCTGTCTTGGCCCTGAAGACGAAATAATTTGTTTTCTATAAATTGTGATGGGAAATCAGTTTTCATTTACCGGTCTTTTTTTTGTTAGCGCTGGAGTTTTCAAGAACGAATTAACAGCGCTAAGCGAGGGATTGCTGCATTATTAATATCACTTCTGCATGAGGTTTTTGGGTCTCCTAGCATTTCTTGTACCTTAAAAGATTCTAGACCAAGCATTGCCTTTTAATGCTATCAGTAAATTTTCTTAATGTCTCTCCTGTACTTCTTCTTCCTTCTTCTTCCTCGTTCGTTCTGAAAAGTACGTTGGTTGCGTTGTGTCTGTTTACAGCGAAGCTGCGATATCTGCGCCTTTCGGCCGACACATCCGACTTCAGCACGGCATTTTTGGGGACCGGGTTTGCCTTCCCTCTTCGATCCCTATTCTCTCAGCCAGACTGCAGTGATGCAGCCTGTTTACAGGACCACCACTTGGAGGTGGAGAAGAGTCTTGGTCAGCTCTGGTTCGCTGACCCTGACGCAAGCAGTCAAGCTATGGGTCGCTGACTGCATTCTCTTTTGCTGCGTCTTTGGGTCCCCTGTCTGTCCAAAACCTGCGTCATCTCCTTACAATTGGTTCCACTGGTATTTAGTAAATAAATAAATATTACTCACATAAAGGTATATTTCAGGCGCTCGTGAAAAATAAGGAAGTAGAAAACTAGACAACAGAAAAACAACTGAAGGGAGTGACTTACAGGATAATCGAACCCAGGACCTTCCGAACGGCACCCCCGGATAGCTACGGAAGCGAATCCACACTATCCTCCCTGCCACTGGTATTCGTCTGATTCTTTCAATCATGTTCACATTTGTCATACCATTTCAATTCTTCAATTGTACGTAAGCAAGCACCCATTCGTGAAAGTCTATACATTTCAGGTTGTTAGCTTTCTGTTTGTATTAAAGTAATATTTCACCTGCACCTGATCGTCCACGTCTTTCGTAATATCCTCGTAGGAAGTACGTATTTCAGGTATGAAATTTAAAGACAAAAGAAAACCACACTCTAATTAGCATGTCTACAAAATGGAATAGATAATAAAGTGAAGTGTTACCATCAACCAAGTGCCGAGGTAGAATGTAATCATCTACAATTAAGCATACCATGTATTTTAATTATAATCTATTTAGAGCTGGGGCAGAAATGGATATTTTAAGCACTTTTTATTTAAGTGTATGAAGTGGAAATTACACAACCAACGTGTTTCTAATAGAGCATTTTCTTGAAAAGCATGTAAAGTAAAATGTGCGTGCCTCTCTATATATGCTGCTATGTCAAATACATATATTTTTTACATGAATAAAAATGTAAATAAAATTATGGTTTCCAAAACTTCTGTTGAGTATTACTGAATGTTAGTTGTGTTTATAATTCCTACATTTATTACATAACGAATAAACAAAATATATTGTGATTCAAACTATCGCTGCAGATACTGTATCTTTACTTGTAACAGTAAATTGTGTATTTACTTATATCGGTAAATTGTCTTTTTACTAATAACGATAAAACGTATCTTTACTTATAACGATAAATTGTATCTGCACTTATATCGATAACATTTATTGTTACTTTATTTTACCATCAAGAATATTCAGATATATTTCTCTACATGAGTATAACAACACCAAAGTGAAATATTGTCACGGAGTGTTTTGAAGCTATTTTGTATGTGTGAATGTTCCCATGCTCCAGCGGGAGTTTATTAGTCATGTGAGTTGTGGTGAGCTGGGAATGCGTGCATGGTAATATTTAGCTACAGGGTTGTGAGCGTTGCTTGAGACAAGCTGTTAGCTTTTGTTATGCGTGAATGAAGATCAGTGGAGCGTGAAAGAGTTTCACGGGTTTTAGGGAATACGCATGAAAGGGGCAGTCAGAGAGAGTAGTGTGTTGGTTTAGACGTGTGTTGAGTTAGTAGAGAGTTGAGTCAGTAGACAGGAGACAGCATAGAGTGTAGAGCAGAGAAGGGTGGATGTTGCAGTAGTTGTTTATGAATAATCCTAGTTGCTGTGTGTAGTGATTCCGAGAAGCAGAGTGCTTACTGAATACTCGGGATTGATGATGTCTACATTATTTGTAATGGCCCGGCGTCCATTGTGATTTGTTGTTCATATAATATACACGTATTTTGGAGATTGACACAGCTGTTGGAGTTGCTTCTTAGACCGTGAGCTGGGACGAGTGGTGTATAAGTGTTTAACCTTCCTACATCCACCCACATACACCCTACCCATCACATTGGGGGCTCGTCTATTTGGATGTTACAAACGAACCCAAAGTTGTGCAGCCCTAAAGTGATCTGAGGTCATTTGGTCAGCAGCCTATGTTTTTCAACGCAGCGAAGTGTGACAACTTTACAGTAACCAAACGAGTCGACACTGTTCAAATCTAGGTCAGTTGTTAGCGGTACGTGTGTGCTGACGAATAAACAGTGTGCTAAGAATACTGTCTTACAGGTCTGTTTACATTCATCGCTTACTGCGGCTGTGAAACGGTGTTTTGTGACCAAGAAGAACCTACTGGTTATCTAGGAGAATCTGTTGTGACCAGAAGAAGTAGACCTGTGAAACTGTCGTGTTGCTGTGTGTGAAGTGGAAAACACGAGCCCTGTTTTCCAAGGTGTGTAGCTAGTGACGCTACAGAATCTGAACTGAGTGTGTTGTGCGTGCTGTGTGTGGTCTTCATATTTCATCAACCTTGGGACTGGCTGAAGACATTATAAACATATCTACACGCTTGGGATATAAGGACTGTTGTAGAATTTGGACTTCTCAAAGTTACTGCTGCAGAGGTGACTTGGAGACAACAGATCAGATTAGTTTATTGCCATAGCCTACCATTCCAGTACACCAGAAAAAAGCTTCGTAACCTTAGTTTGTTTTGGTTCATCATTCCAAGGCCTTAATTCATTTATTTGTCCAGATTGCTCTATAGGCTTCCCTTGGCATTCATTGTTTCAATGTTGTTGTTGGACGTGACGATTATGTTATTTATGTGTGTTTTGATGTCATCTGTAGGATTTTGAGCTATTTATTCTTAGAAGGGGTCCTATCCTGTGGGCAGGGTCAGTTGTATTGCCCTTCACGAATAAAGTGTGCATTTTTGCATTAGTTGTTTACGTGCAGTTTCTTGGTGGTTGTGTATTACATTCCCTCTTAGGCGTTCTGTGTACATGGTGTATTCCTTAGGTCATTTTCTTCTTACACTATCCTATAAATACGTTAATTTGTTCAATCTCCTGTTTTCGTACGTTATAGAGGTCAGGTACTGTATATTTCAATATTACTTCTGTCACACATCTTTCCTTTTTCTTGTTACCGACCTACCAAGTTGTTGGTTGTTAATTAGAGTGTACTGTTTATCATCATCATTTGTGTCATTGTTTGTTTTGTAGGGCTAATAATTTATTTGAGTAAAACAGTGAGTAAGGTATTATCTTAGTTGTTATTTAAGATATTATTTTGGGGTGTAAACTATTTTGACATTAAGTTAAAGTATTTGAGGTGCATATAAGTATTATATATATATATTTATAATCATGTCAACACTTATGGATTTTATCTTTGTCGGTGAGAAGATAGGAAAGTCTGGAGAGGATCTCTTAGAGTTTGCACAGGCTCAATTGAAAGAAGCACAGGCTCAATTTAAAGAGGTACAGGATAAACAAGAACGACATGAGGAGCGAGAGAGAAAGAAAGCGGAAGCAGAGGAAGAAACTAAGAGAGCAGAGAATGAAACTAAGAAAGCAGAGGAAGAGACTAAGAGGTTAGAGATACAGAAACAAATAAAAGAGATAGAAGCACAGAAAGAAATTAAAAAGATAGAAGCGGACAAAGAGGTATCATTGAAAAAACTCGAGTTAGAGAAGTCGAGTTCAGACTCATCATCAAAGAAAGAATATGGGAGTATGTACAAGTTGAAACTCCCAATTTTCAACGAATCCATAGATTTTATGGACTGTTTTTTGGAGAGGTTTCAAACGAAGGTAACTGCCTTAAAGATTAGTAAAGAACTGTGGGGATCACTGTTGACAGATTATTTAACAGGGTCAGCATTAAAAACAGTTTTCCAATTAACTGTGGAAGATAGATTATATTATGACATAGTGAAGGAAACTTTGTTACGCAAATACAGGTTAAATGAACAAGGCTATCGGTTAAAGTTCCACAGTGCGATGCCAAGTAGTGAGCAAGATTGTGCAGAGTTTATCGCAGAGATTAAGATGTTATTGAATAGGTGGATTGACCTATCGGGCATTGCTAAAGATTTTGATGGCCTATGTGATTTAATCTTACGTGATAAGGTGATGTCTTCATGTAGCTCGGAGTTGTTGGCTTTTGTCCAGGAAAGAAAACCGGAAAATATTTAAGCAATGTCTCAGTTAGGTCAACAGTACGCAACCGCACATCCGGGGAGACCGATTCATAAATCGGCGGTGCCAGAAACATTTACGACGTGTGTGGCCAAGCGGAATTACGAAACACGACCATATCGGAGACAAAATTCTCGTAGTGAGGAGAGACCTTATGATAAGAAGGCTGTAAATAGGAAATGGACAGAAAGAACCTTCCGTACATCCCCCAAGAACCAACAGAATATGACAGAGTCAAGTAGTAGAAGACCTTCTGGTTGTTTTAAAAGTGGATCACCATGCCATGGAGCAAAGTTTTGTGACAAGACTGAACCTCAGTCTGTGGCCGAGCCTCAGACTACCACTCAGGGTAGTCCTCAGAAGAGCCAACGTGAGGAGTATAGATGCTTTGTATGTAATGGGATTGGCCACCTTTAATTCGATTGTCCTAATAGGAAGTTTGAACGCGCAAATTCGGTGGTAGTCTTAGATACATTCAACAACGAGAGTTGTGAAGGGTGCAGACCACTTTTTCATAAAGATGAGACACCAATTCTGATTTGTTGCCACCCACTTCCATGTTTGTCAGCAGTTCATACAGATGGGAACATAGTCTTGCATCCAGGGTACGTAGGACATAAAGTTGTATCCGTCGTAAGAGATTCAGGTTGTACGACAGTTGGGGTGCGGAGATCGTGCATTGAGGGGTCTCATTGGTTGGGGCAAACTGCTCGATGTATCACTTTTGGTGGCAGGGTGGAGTTTTACCCTCTGGTGTTGATAGATATTGACACGCCATTCTTGCGAGGTAAGGTAAAAGCATGTGTTCTTGATGATAATGCGGTCGCTGATCTGATACTTGGAAATATTCGTGGTATCAAAGAGTGCACTGATGAAGATATCAAACTATGGAAGCACAAACATAGAGACGATACTTATGGAGGAACTACTAGATTGCAAGGAAAACCTAGGGTAATTCCTGTAGATAGCATGTCATCTGGTAATGTCCGAGTTGCTGATACTTCAGTATTAAATTTAATTTCACCCCAACAAGAAGATACATCGTTTCCAAAACAGCTGGGTCAACCAGAAACTAACATTAGGAGGCATATTAAATCAGCAAAGGAATGGGGTGAACGTAAGATAAATATTCAGGAAAGGGCAGTAAATGAAACAAAGGTAAACTTTACTTTGCCAGAAGAAGGCGAATCTGTCAAATATCCTAAGACTGACCGGATGAAAGAAGAGCGCAGAAAACTGATTTAGAAGTATCGCAGAGTAGGTCATGGTGCCCGTATGCCACATGAGAAACATTACATAAGAGAAACCAATGGCTTAAGAGATTCCCGACACTTTAGAGAAAGCCGCATGAGTAGTAATGATTACTATGGTAATTTTCAAAGTAAACGTCAGATTGGATTTAGAAACAGGTACAGAAGACAAGATATAAACAGAGGATTTTGTTCCAGCAGACCAAGCTATAGTGAACAAAAAGCTGGAGAAATATACAGAGGTGGTTTCAGAAGAGATTGCCGCTGGGCAGGCAAAAGAGAGAGTAACCATCTTTACAGTAGAGCACGTCGTAGATGGAATGATGGTGGTGAGAGCTATTGTTGTAGCTTTGATAGTAGCCGAGGATGTCGTCATCCAAAATGGAGCAGCTACCCTGAAGAGTATGGCCAAGGCTGAGATTAATATGGTGCCGGAAGAGGCCTCTGGTAATATAATATTGAAATTACAGAGCCCGAAAACTAACATCACTAACTCAGAAGGGAAGGCCTAACAGAGTGATTTGTACAAATAAGTTTCAAAGTGACTTAGATAAAATTTGAGAAGATCTTTGCAAGTAGTCAACTTTTGATGCTTTCTGATTTAGACAAAATTTTCTTTCTCATGGCAGATGCTTCGGCATTGGTCATATGTGATTGTCACTAGTTTTCTGCAATCTGCCAAGTCACCAAGCAGCTGAGCATTAACCTTACAACAGTTTGATATAGGACAAGATAACGGACTAGCGGATTTTGATTATGATAAAGCATGTTTACTTGTAGTTATATTTGTATAAGTTTGATGACTTTACATGAAGTTTGTAGATTATGCAGGCATTTCTCTGATATGAAAATGAATTTTGTGTAACTTTAGAGATATTGAATGTCATTGTCACTAGAATAATAAGTATGCTATTAGTGTGAGTTGATGTAAGTTGTATGAAAGCATTGTTTATTTTGATGATGTATTTTAGGTTTGATGATGTATTTTAGGTTTGATGATGTATAGGACTCCCATCTCTGTCTTCACGGTGAAAAACCCCGGTTTTTCACGTGGGAAAAGGGGTGGATTTCATGGAGTGTTTTGAGGCTATTTTGTATGTGTGAATGTTCCCATGCTCCAGCGGGAGTTTATTAGTCATGTGAGTTGTTGTGAGCTGGGAATGCGTGCATGGTAATATTTAGCTACAGGGTTGTGAGCGTTGCTTGAGACAAGCTGTTAGCTTTTGTTATGCGTGAATAAAGATCAGTGGAGCGTGAAAGGGTTTCACGGGTTTTAAGGAATACGCATGAAAGGGGCAGTCAGAGAGAGTAGTGTGTTGGTTTAGACGTGTGTTGAGTTAGTAGAGAGTTGAGTCAGTAGACAGGAGACAGCATAGAGTGTAGAGCAGAGAAGGGTGGATGTTGCAGTAGTTGTTTATGAATAATCCTAGTTGCTGTGTGTAGTGATTCCGAGAAGCAGAGTGCTTACTGAATACTCGGGATTGATGATGTCTACATTATTTGTAATGGCCCGGCGTCCATTGTGATTTGTTGTTCATATAAGGGGCTACTTCCGACAGTGGGAGAGGTTCTAGGATCTCACTGGACAGCTACCGCCCGCTTCAAGCTGGGCAGCCCCCAGTCAATAAGGTGTTGTCCCGCCACTGTCTGCTTTCCCCATTGGGTGCATGGGGATTAGGGTCAAACCCGAACTGTGGACAGAAAATTTTGCACCAAGCAATTATCGAAAAAATAGAAATAAGCAAACTCTCAGATTGGGATGCTGGAACGTCCGGACTATGTTGACTGGACTATCCGAAAACCTACAGGATGTAAACGATGTAAGGAAGACAGCCATAATTAATGATGAGCTTAAACGACTTCAGGTGGATATAGCTGCACTTCAGGAAACGCGCCTGGCGGGCTCTGGAACGGTGAGCGAGAAGGACTACACATTTTATTGGCAAGGGAAAGATCTTAATAAAGCTAGAGAACACGGAGTAGGTTTTGCGGTAAAAAAATCGCTAACTAAAATGGTTGAACCAGGCGAGAATGGATCAGAACGCCTGTTAACGCTCCGCCTGCAAACTAGCACAGGTCCCATCACCCTTGTCAGTGTGTATGCTCCTACTCTGTACTCTGCCTCAGAAGCTAAAGATGAGTTCTACGAGAATCTAACAGCAATTATCAAAAGCATACCTAGGCAAGAACAGCTTGTTCTCCTTGGTGACTTTAACGCTAGAGTGGGTGCCGATAATGTTTCATGGCCTTCATGTCTGGGCAGGTTTGGTATTGGCAAGATGAATGAAAATGGACAACGGCTCTTAGAGTTGTTCATCCACCATGACCTCTGCGTGACCAACACCTACTTTCAGACAAAACCCCAGCATAAGGTGTCATGGAGACACCCACGATCCAAGCACTGGCACCAACTTGACCTGATTCTCGTCAGAAGGCCACTCCTCAGGTCTGTGCTCTCCACGCGCTCGTACCATAGTGCAGACTGTGATACAGATCACTCCTTGGTTTGCTGCAAAATCAGAGCACAACCAAGAAAACTCTATCGTGTCAGACATGAAGGGAAACCACGCATTGATACCAGCAAGATGTCAGACCCTTTCATGATCGCTCAATTCACTGCGACCTTCGAGAAAGTGCTCAGTAGCCCTCAGCATGGTGATACTATTACAGAGAACTAGGAGCATCTACGGAACACCATTCAAAGTACTGCACTTGCCACCTTTGGTAAGAAAACAGCAAAGTCAAATGACTGGTTTGATGCTTCATCAGATGTGATGGCACCTGTCACTGAAGCTAAGCGCAGTGCTATGAATGAATACAAACGTTCACCGAGTGCCAGAACCCTACAGATCCTGAGGGCTACGAGAAGCAAAGTTCAACAAACTGCTCGACGCTGTGCAAATGACTACTGACTCCAGCTCAGTGAGAGCATCCAGATCGCAGCGCAAACAGGCAACATTAGACAAATGTATGACGGTATAAAGAAAGCACTTGGCCCCCATAAAAGTAAGACGGCACCGCTAAAAACCATCAGCGGAGAGAAGCTAACCGATAAGGGTAAGCAGATGGAGAGGTGGGTCGAGCACTACTCTGAGCTTTACGCTAGAGACAATACCGTTACGCCTGCAGCCCTTGATGGTGTCAATAGTCTGCCAACTATGGAGGAGCTGGATGCCGAACCAACATTAGAGGAACTCAGCAAGGCCATTGATAGCTTGGCCTCTGGCAAAGCACCAGGCAGTGATGGGATTCCTCCTGATTTAATCAAATGCTGTAAGAGCACGCTATTACATCCCCTGCATAGGATGCTGTGCCAGTGCTGGGAAGAGACAACTATTCCTCAAGACATGCGAGATGCCAAGATTGTAACACTGTATAAAAATAAAGGAGACAGAAGTGATTGCAATAACTACAGAGGCATCTCTCTTCTTAGTATTGTTGGTAAGGTTTTTGCCAAAGTCATCTTAATGCGACTACACAAGTTAGCTGAGCGCATATATCCAGAGTCACAGTGTGGATTCCGAGCTGGCAGATCAACAACAGACATGATCTTCTCTCTCCGCCAGCTTCAGGAAAAATCAAGAGAGCAGAAAAGACCATTATATATCGCCTTTATAGACCTCACAAAAGCATTCGACCTGGTTAGTAGGGATGGACTCTTTAAAATCCTCCTGAAAATAGGCTGCCTTCTAAAATGCTGGAAATGATAAAGTCATTCCATGACGGCATGAAGGGAACAGTCCAATATGCTGGAAGCACGTCACAGCCCTTTGATATACGAAGTGGCGTTAAACAAGGCTGTGTTCTGGCTCCGACCCTCTTCGGAATCTTCTTTGCCTTACTCTTGAAACATGCATTCAGAGATGCAACTGAAGGAATATGCCTTCACACTAGGTCAGATGGCCGTCTGTTTAATCTTTCAAGGCTGAAGGCAAAAACAAAAATAAAAAGGGTCACTATAAGAGACTTGTTGTTTGCTGATGATGCTGCAGTCGTCACTCAAAGCCAACAGGAGCTTCAGAGCTTGATGAATCGCTTCACTAAAGCATGCAAGGACTTTGGCCTCACAATAAGTCTAAAGAAAACGAATGTGCTGAGTCAGGATGTGGGTGCTGCACCAGTTATCACCATCGATAACTATGAATTGGCAGTGGTGCACCACTTCACATACCTAGGGTCTACCATCAATGACAAACTCTCACTGGATACAGAAATCGACAGCCGCATTGGCAAAGCTGCAGCTACCTTTGCCCGCCTCACATCGCGTGTTTGGGGAAACTCTAAACTCACAATGAAGACCAAAGCTGCGGTATATAATGCCTGCGTCACCAGCACACTCCTATATGGCAGCGAGACCTGGACGACCTATGCTAAGCAAGAAAGAAGGCTCAATACCTTCCATTTGCGGTGTCTACGCCGCATCCTCGGCATCTCTTGGAAAGATAAAGTGACAAATGTCGAGGTGTTGTCACGTGCTGGCCTTCAAAGTATGTATACGCTTCTTAGACAGCGCAGACTTCGCTGGCTTGGCCATGTTCGCCGCATGGAAGATGGTCGCATCCCAAAAGATATCTTCTACGGACAATTAGCAGATGGCAAAAGAACAGTTGGGCGACCACAGCTGAGGTTCAAAGATGTGTGCAAGAGAGATATGAGGGCACTGGACATGGATCCAGCAACATGGGAGGATGAAGCTGCCGATCGCACTAAGTGGCGATGCTATTTACGGCGCCACCTCAGATTGGGTGAAGAGAGGCTCACACAAGAAGCAGAGGTGAGGAGAAAACGTCGAAAGGAGCACCAGGAAAATAAGCAGCTGAGGGCTGTCACCTCAGGGGCGCATTCCCATAGTCAGTTATGACTGAAGGGGCTATTATTATTATTATTATTATTATTATATATTGTGGAGATTGACACAGCTGTTGGAGTTGCTTCTTAGACCGTGAGCTGGGACGAGTGGTGTATAAGTGTTTAACCTTCCTACATCCACCCACATACACCCTACCCATCACAAATATGGTAACATCAAATTTCCCTATAAATAGGAACTAGTATAGCACCCAGGTTTCTGCCATAGGGTAGGCAATTTAACTCTAAAAGTGAGGTCGATGGTTAATACCAAAGCCAATTACTCCTTTAGACAAAATCCCTTTTAACCGCAAAGTGAGGTCGCCATAACTAATAGTACTCAACATATTAAAAAATGATGGTAGCGATACATGCATTCACATACCTCACTCCGTCACATAACGCCTATCAGTCCAGTCCAGTATCAGTAGTCAATTAATTAATTCATGATCAACATCAAAAATGCAAAGCAATAATCAATAAACACATCGGTAACCATGTAAATAGATGAAATAAGGCAGACAATCATATTAGTAAAGTGTATGAATACAACATCTTATGCTAAAAAATTAAAGTCATGTGTACGTCTTAAGTACTTGTCAAAAAAAAGTGTCTTGTGGTGCCAATTAAAAATAAAAACACAAAAAATGTTATCTTACACCTAACGAAGTTGTGTGTCGAATCAGGTACGAATATGCTGATGTATGGTACAAATTGATAATAGTATTGAGAACCCTCAAAATATTTACTCAATAATTAGTGTAAGTATAGTAAAGGATGTGTCAAAGATCGGATCCTATCCCGCAAATTACAACTAATTAACCGCTAAATAAAGCACTGTATTAACAGTAATAATGTCATAGAATTATACGTCCATGATCTTCTGCTTTATTCTCGAATATGTTGCACTATAATGTAACTGTAAGCACGATATGATTATAGTAGTTGCGACCATTTGTCCATGAGAAGCATTCTTGTGTTGTGTCCCTTCATCTTGAGATGCAGTTTTAATAACACATAAAACAAGATTTTGCATTCAAAATATCCATATGTCACATTATTCTGAAATTATCAATAAATGTGTGTATTTATGCACATAAACTAAGTATGACAACTGTTCAGAAGGTCCACGAAATCTCTGTAATGTGCTGAGTAAAAGGAGGTGTAACTCAACATTAGTGATATCAGCATTCATCACCATCAGGTACCGAGTAAACCGATTAATATATGTTAGTACTGTCAAAAGAGTCCATGAGCGATTTCTTTCAATTTCCGACGAAAAATGTTACGATAATTGTGAGCTTTGGCATGCATCGCAGAGCGTTTGAACATTCATTCCTTGCACAGCAACGATAAATCTGGAAATTTCTGTCAGCATCAGCATTGCCAGCAAAAATGTTCATAAGGAGTGGAAGAGTCCTTTGGTCAACACGTGAAGAAGTCAGTTGATAGGTTTGTTATACCCTCACAAGGTACCTGTATTTGCCATGTTGTCAGGGAGTCTTTTACGCAACGTGATAACACATCCGCGACAACGTTCTTATTGCCCTTGATGGCCCGGATATCATACTCTTAGGGTTGGAGCGCAAGTGATGTTCTGGCCGCCCTCTCATTGCAAAATTTCGCAGTTTTTAGATATGACAAGGCTTTCTGATCTGTCTCCAAGACAAATTTTGCCCCAATAAGGTAGCATAGAAGTTTCGAAAAACAATATACAACAGCTAAAAGTTCACGCTCCACAATATGATATTTTTGTTCGGTGGGTGTCAATTTTCGACTGACATACAAAATTGGAGGAAGACACTCATCAAATTCCTGCATATGTTTACCGCCGATTCCCGACCCAGAGGAATCGAATCTAAAGATAAAAGGAAATTGAGCATCAGGCAATCTTAAAATTGGTGATTTTGAAAAAAAAAACACTTAAGTATATTTAAAGAAACATCCCACGAATGTGACCAAACAATCTTATTTGGAGAGTTCTTTTTTAATAACGAAGACATAACTGAAGTCATTTCTGAAACATTAGGCACAAATTTTCTATAGAATCCAACAAGACCTAAAAGACTGCGAACCTGTTTTTTTTTTTCTTAGGAATGTCTAGATTCAAGATCCTAGTGAAATCTTCAGGCTTAAGAAAACAGCCTCCTATTTTATGGCAAAGAAAAGAAATTTCTGTGAGTCCAATTTTAGTTTTCTAAGGTCTAGGAGGAAGATGATGGAAACGAAGAGTAGTCAACAAAGACTGAATTCCAAGAATATGTACTTCCCAAGATTGATGAAAAAGACGAATATCGTCAATATAGGTAATTATGTCATCACGATTAGAGAAAACTTTTCGCATCATACGAACATAAGTTGCAGGAGCATGAACGAGACAGAAAGACATAAAATTAAATTGGAACAATCCTAAAGGTGTAGCGAAAGCAGTATAAGGTTTTGCTCTGTCCGACATGGGGACTTGTCAATAACCTTCAGACAAATCAAATTTACTGACAAAAAATAGCCGTAGATAGTCTATCCAATAGAGGTTCTAACAAAGGCAGATGTACAGCATAGATAATAGCATTCAAACAGTCAAAATATAGTCTCAAGATGTTTGTATTCTACATAACAATGACCATTAAAATGTACAACATTATTAGCCTCATCATACGTACAAATGGGAAACAAGACCTCCGACATATGAGTAGCGGGAAGAAAACATTCACGTCCCTGTATAGGAACATTAATCGACAAATAAGAGAAGACTCTAGGCAGAAATATGTCTCCGACTATATAAGGAAAAGACATTGGTCATATATCGGTCATGTCCTACGAATGCGAAACAACAGAATACCACTACAGGCGCTCACTTGGATTCCTGAGGGTAAGAGGAAAAAAGGAAGACCAAAAGAAACACTCAGAAGAACAATAATAAGAGAAGGAAGAACGTTGGGCCTAAATAATGTGCAAGAGCTAAGAGGAGTGGCGTCACAACGAACAACCTGGAGAGCACTGGTTTCTGCCTTATGCGCCGTGTTTGGTGCTTAAAGAATTTATTATTATTATTATTATTATAGGAACATGTATGACGTTACTATGTTCTGTAAATGGTGTAACACGACCTGAAGCACCTGAAGAAAGAAATAATATTGTCAAAACCGCCACACAACCCAATGTAGTGACAAGCACAAGAAAAGGAAAAGTCATATAGTAACAAGACAATGAAAAAATGCTAGAAAATAAACGGCCAAATATACAGTGTTGACAAGAGTATATAACCAAACTACATTTGACATCCGATTAACCTTGATATCAACAATGCCAGGTATCACAACATCAATGATGGATGTGGTTGGTCCCATATCAACAACATTGTCATCAACAATGCTAGGTGTTACATCATCCATGATGGATGTGGTTGGTCTCATATTAGCAGCAACCAGTGATTCACTCGAGTAAAATATACATCTGATGATTCCTCAACAGTGAGGGAATCATCAAGTGACTCCTCAATGATGGGAGGAAGAAATTGTGTATTATCACTCAAAACTGTGTCCCTCTGTGTCCGATCATGTGACTGTGCTTGTACTTGCCTAAGAACCTGTGCTCTGGTAGTATTAACCCTAGCAGTATGTACATGTTGTTGTTCCCACCTCAAAAAATCAACATTAGTACATTCATGAAGCCCAGGGATATTACCTAAAACTATCCCAGCGACTGGTCTTGACAACAGACATACTAGAGTTCTGCCTGTAAAATAAGGGGTATCTAAAAATACTTCTGCAGTTGGATAATATTCAACTGTGCCCCAGATGTAATGCACTGGACTTCTTCGCCTGTGTAATCAGCAGGGTCCACTAATGATCTTCGAGCCCCCACAGGGGCGGATCCAGTGTCCCTGAGCACTGAAACAAGTTGGTTGTTACAAAGCCGTATAGAATACCATTGATCCTGTCTCATTATAAGAGACCATCACTGGTAAAGGGTGTCCACACCGGAGCCTAGGAACTCCATCTGGCTGAAATAAAGAATTACATTCAGAACAATTAGTACTATTGGATAAGTCCACAGTACATGCATTTGCATGAGAAACAACATTGGTATTTTGGACTGTATTATTGTCACTTTAATGCACAACTGCATTCGAACGTTTAGGATTTCTAAAGCGTCGAAAGTTATTGTTCTGTTGAGAGCTTCTGTTATTGTAATAATTGTCATTGTTTCTATAACCTGACCTTTGGTCTCTGTTTGACTAGTAACTATATCCACCTCTATTCCAATCCTTGTCAGGTCTGAAAGATGATTGATGAGGTATATATCTCTCATCATTGGAATAGAAATTCCTTTGAGTTTGTTATGACTTATTATAAAATTATACCTCCCTCTGAAAGATCCATTATTATTATCTCGATTAAATCGAAAATCTCTGTCCATGCTATATGATCTTTGTCTGGGTGGATTAGAGATCATAGTTCTGGCTGATGCCACTGGCAATGAATCCTTTATGTTATTCCTGCCTAGATTTCTTTCAGGATGTGCAACTTGGTATTGTCGTCCCAGATTTTCTACAGCAGCCAAAGTCTCAGGCTTTCTCTCCTGCAAAAAGTCACTACTGATTGAAGACAGTACTTTGTTTATTAAAATTAAATCAGTCAGCCCCTCAAAAGTGTCATCAATCTTTGACAAATCAACCCATCTAGAAAAGCAAAGCTTAATTGATGAAATGAATTCAGCAAAATCTTTAGATGAATCGGCCAACAATGATTTCAGTTTCAATCTGTACCCATGTTCTTCCAGTTGAGGGGACAGAAAGACTTGGCATACGTTGAAGGCCTGTGAGCTGAAATGTGATGATATATGTTTATATTTGGGAAAATTATACACAGGTTTATGAATGAATCAAACTGTTGTTTTAATGACTTGTATTAATTCAGTTAAATGATAGATGTAACTGTTTTTACTAGTACATGTCAAAGGAGTATTTAAGGCTTTGGCGAGTCTGAAAATACTTTGGGGTAAAGTGTTGTGAATGCGAGATTCAGATTAGCCCATGATGTGGTGAATACACCCCCGGCAATGAAGAGACCGACAGATTGGCAAAAGAAGGTGGAAAGCTACCTCAGCCTAATATAAGCATAACTTTCAAAGAGGCAAAAGTTTTAACAGAAGCAGATATAAGAACGAATGGGATGCAGGCCACCAAAAATAAATGTTGCGTATTACCAGCTCAGCATAAGAAAACAGGTGGTAATCTACAGACTCCGCACGGGCCACAACAGATTGGGATACCATCTATTCAACAAACTAAAGATAGTAACTACCGATCAGTGTAACTGTGGCACTAATAAAATGCCTGCAGAACACTTGCTTCTAAGATGCCCAACATATAAGGAACAGAAAGCACATATGGCTGTCACTAGTACCATTCCTGGAAAAACTCTATGGAGATACAAATAGTCTCAACACTGCTGCTACTTTCTTTGAAAATATTCAAGTAGACGTCTGAGAGTGTACTAAGAGGAAGAAAAAAGAATCAAAATTGTATTCTGATAGTCAAGGTAGACTGTGATTTGAGTATAAACTGGAAGTTATATTAGTCAAGGTAGATTGTGATTTAAATGAGTGGACATACAAATATGTTGATGTGAGAAGGGCTGGTTGATGTACTGATAATGCAGTGATACGAGTTGAAAGCCAGAGTCAAATATTTGGTAGAATAGCTAACATGGATGTAATGTGCAAGTGGTCAGGAGACGTATGTCTTTTTTTTAAATACGAGTACGAGTCAGTGTTTGGACTGTAAACCAAGGTTTGATTAATCATGTCTTCCAAATTTCCCATACATGTGCGATTGGAGAGTACGTTGAAACTATCAAATTCTTTCAGAAATAATGTTCACTTATTCCTGTTTCACATACTTGTAAAAAAAAAGTTCACTTATCCCTCTTTCAAATGTTTGCTTAAATAAATATGTGTATAAGTGCCCACAAACACTTAGATAACTTAATAAGGGCATCAAGGTAACTTTGGCATGATAGATGGCTTATTATTTTACTCAGCTTTTTAAGACATTTAACTCCCCTTTGCTGCAAACGCAATTATTTACATTCTTGCCTGATGGCCCCTCTCTAATTTACAATCCTAACAACTTCAGGTCCTTATCTGTATGTTTATTCGCCTTCTTAGTTGCTCTCATGGCCTTGTCGCCATAGTTTCTGAAATACACTTTCCAGTTTATTTGCTTGCTCCCATTTGTATGTAGGTTTCTACAATTATAAAATCTATGGGTACCACTATTCCCCAGAGTGGCTGAAATGTACACTCGTATATGGGGTAGCCAGCCTAGCATTTAAAAATTTTGGTTGGAACATACCTCACACAACATATATCCCATATTTCTGACTTCATTGCAATTTTTTTTAACAAGAAAAAAATTTGTTAAACTTTATTTCCAGGTAATGTTAATTGGATAATAGAAAGAATACACAACGTGAGCATAGGGAGGTTATTTTTCTGTTTGTATACGAAGTCTGTTGTGTTAATCTTGAAGATACTGTATCCCTAAGTCATTCTGCGTCTTCGTAATATGTGACAAAGCAGTTTATTGGGAGGAAAGCTAATGAGGATAATCACAATAAGCTATAATCTGTTGTTATGATTAAAATTCATAACGATTGTGCCGATATCATTGTCGTATATTTTTTGATAGGAGAATTAAGATCAATTTTGGTCCCACCTGAATAGGACTAGAACAGGTGATAGCTCAGTGGGAGATAAGGTAAAGAAATAGATTTTCACAAGTGAAATGGTGAAGGCTAAAATCTTTCCCTGGATTTGAGAGATAATCAATCCAGCCTATCGATCACGACTGACATTTTAGATCAGACAATTTCCCTATGAATATCTATATATATATATTCAACCACTCACAAATACACACTCACAGATACGTGACGACAATTAGACGCACAGACGTGAAAACTATATCTATGGAATAGGGATCTTTTGAAACGAGCTGACCAACACACGTAAATAAAGTTTATGTAAATTGTATTTATCATGAAGAAACTACACAATCAACAATATTTTTGAATATCAAATCAAATAGCTAATGCTCTTCGAGTAGCCAAATCGTCTGTGATGCCTCCCTTCCCGTCGATGAAGACTTCGAGGTATTTAAAGTAGTTGACCTGCTCCAGGACCTGTTCTCCCAGCTTAATCTGATGCTTTCTTTATTCTCGTGATATCACCATGTTTTTTTCAAAAGACAACAGTTATCATTGTTAAGATGTTCACATACAAACTAGATAAAATGAGCTCACCAAGTTTAACAAGGAGTTTAATAATTTCAATGAAAAACGTTTAACAAGATGCTGTGCACTTGTCGAACACTAATTCGTGCTTAGCTATAACTTATTCACCCCATGAGCTATTTTATTTTGTTCCTACAGAAAAGCATGCGGAAATGATCTCTGTATTTACTGCTCATGTTATAGTAAATAAAAATATTCATAGAAGAGTTTATACCCTCCATTACAAAGCCAATGTCACTAATCAGTATTCCAATATTAAGATGTTTTCCTCGAAATGACAGCGTGGGCACAAATGCGACTGCTAACCACACGATACTAATGGGAACAAAGCAAACGATAAATAAAGTGGAAATCATCACAACCATTTTCGCCGCATTCTGGTTACGGCTGGTAACTCTGTCAACCTGTGCAGGAATGTTAATCTTCTTTCTCCATTTTGTTTTGCTGTGTAGCTTATGCGATAGTATTATTGTACATACAAGGATGACCATAAAAGTTGCCCAAGGAATAGAAAAGTTGTTGGTAATAAAAGAAATCTTTTCCACGTTTTCTCGACCTTCCATGAACACAAGACCAAAAATAGTTTTGTTCCGTACTGGAGAAAACTTCATGTCCAATTTGTTGACAGTGTAGACTGGGGCAGCACTGCAGAAGAGGACGATGAAGATACAGACGATGATGACAGTCACTCGATGTGGAGTAACGATACTTTTTATCTGCACAAATTAAAAAAAACCCAACATTCTCAAATATTTTATTTTGACCGCATTTGAATATGAGTAGAAGGAATAAAAATAAAATAATTGAAAAAGATAAAAAGAAAAACAGGCAAAACATCTTTCATAAACTATGATAGTGCTAGTGATGTCATATTTAGCGTCAATGTTAAAGCTTTCATGAACACAGCTGGTTACGTTACAATACCTGCATGATTTATAGTAAACATATTCGCCGGTTATAAGCTGAAAAAAGACCACTAGATTGATGAGATGTAACTTCTAATTATATTGACATGGAGATCGTGAAAAAAGATGAGTAGATATTGTGATAGGGTGGGCGAGAGATGATGATGCTGTTGTGATATGTGATCACTTTCTTGCACACTCGCAACCGACCCGAACAACAATAAAACTCTTGATTCTAAGGCAGGGGCTGTATTTATTCATGCAACCCATTCAGTGACAAAGCGCAAATCAAGCAAACACTAAAGAAACAAAACAAAACAAACAAAACACCCAGCCATTGCTCAATTGCTAATCTGAAACGCAAACAAAGCACCGACTAGTTAAAATCATAATAGTTAAATAATGAGAAACACCATGCTCTCACCTGTCAAACTGTCCTTCTTCCACGCTACCTGAAACATTCAACTATCATGCACACACACTCAGCCCGTGCATGTCGTCTAATCAGACTAGTATGGTGTTGTGCATGAGGCTGGCAAACTGATCCACTTAAATATTTGTCCCTGCACTCTGAAGCATGTCGTATATGCCGACTGATGAGATTGGGAACTCATTGTATAAAACACATTGTTACAGAAGCAAACCACTGCCATAGCAAATAAATGCTTCGTGCAGGCTTCTGTTGGATTCAGCCGCAATGGTGTAGCCCTGCTCCGCAAGGAGCAAACAGGAACGTTTATGTCTCAAATGTGCTCCACGTACCACAAGTAGGGGTATCATATTTACAAGGCATATTAATGTCTAGAACTAAATACACAACCTAAAGGAAATTTAACACCAAAACTATGTGCCGTATACAACCAGGTGAAACTAACCTCGACTGACACAATAAAAGAATTATCGTGAAATAAACTTTAACCTAAACTATCTCTTCCATTACTGAAGAAAATTACATTAACCTGCCTTCACCCACGTGTCAATTCACCCAATATAAAATAGCATAACATTATAGGCCTACAACACATGGTAACTAAGCGTGTTAGTGTCGACTCACAGGTGACACCTTTATGCACATTTAACACGTGGTCCTGGCTGCCATCTTTCCAACAGTTAATATTAGTAGTAGACCGCTTTTCTTCCCGGCCTCACGAATGAAATAAGTTCCTACTATATTCGCTTTTCTTGCCCGGTCTTATGAATGAAAATAATTTCTACTAAACTCTCACAGCTATGATTTGGACTTAACACAAATAAAATCTATCCACACATTATTTTCACTCATCTATAACATTAAAATTAAATCTAATGTCCTGAAAGAAATCTCCTTTGGAAACACATCTATCTATCTATTTCATTAAACATTAGAACAGACTCACGCTGAATATAATTCCAAAACTACAGAACACTAATGCGAATCTGCTTTGAAATCAAACTCACGTGTTCAAAACATCTATAGATCGACTTTGGTTTCTTACTCTGGGTCTCTCACATCTTTCCTGTACTGCGAATTTCCCCAAACTGAACACTTCTACTGCGTTAGATTTTTCACTCGCCAGCGATGAGTGCTCGCAAAGTCACGTGAGCTGGGTCTTTATTGTGGCCCTCGCGTAGTCCCGTGGGCTGGCGTACTCGTTGGAGCGCGCACATCGAAAATATATGCCGTTAAACACATAAATATGACATGAACTTGAGGGGGCAGCTGTGGTGTTTTTATGGCCCCATAACAGTAAAATTAAATAGGCTACGTGAATGTTTTTCACAGATTAAAGACTGCGTTGAATAAAAGGATTGAAATGTTGCGACAAGAATGCCAATGTGGAGCTGATGACAAGAACCTAACAAATGACAGTAAATATGAGATGAGAAGAAGACACTGAAGATAGATAGGACACACATTGAGGAATACTGTTGATAGCCTTTTACTGGAATCATCAGGGTAGGAGAGTTAGAGGAAGATCAAGAAACATTCCGAGAAGATAGATATGAAAGACAGACGGGAAAGACCTGAAAGTCCTCCTGAACATAAACAGGAGGACGTGTCGTAAATTTGATGAAGACCCATGCTCCTTTGAAAGATGAACGGTAATGATGACGAGGAAGATGCATGTTTAACGGTGATGTACTCTTCTCTGTTACAGGCATCACGGAACAGTGCTTAAGTTGCTTGTAAACACCAACCTTTAAAGGTACAGTAATACACAAACATCTCTCTATGGTAATCATGGCGGTGATACAACTGCTCACTCGGTTGAAAGCAAAATGTGGAATAGCTGATGTCAGGTACAAGACTTCTAGGGGATCGAAAGGCAAATTTGCTGCAATGACTGCAGGTGTTATGCTGATGTATGTCCAAATCCTCGTTGTAAGACTGCCTAGATCAGAGACTGATAAACCTGAATAGACAGAATAAATTTGTGTTCGAGTCAATGTCGAAAGAAGAACTGCTTTCCTGCTAATGAATTGCATTTGGAACATAAACAGAGATGTTCAATATGTCTAACAGTGCATCATCATTCACATTTTGTCCTTTCCTGCGCACATTGCCCGGCAGCAGATGCTTGTCATCGATTTCTAATTAGGATTCTTTGTTAGCTCCATTGCTAAAATTCTAATTGTTCTGCCTATCACTCAAACGGTTTTCAGGTTCCTATTGCCATCTTCACACTGCCTTAATGTTGTTTTTATTTCTGGTTTTCTAAATGTATGGTCAAGAAAATAAGGCCCAAACACCATATTCCAAATATGCCTCAATGGGTGTGTTACGGGATCCTTTACCCTACCTCTGGTTTTCTAAATAGGTGTTTCATAAGGGTATGTTCTGTAATGTACACATTCATTTTTTCAATTCCTCGATAAATTTGACGTTGGGTAATTTTCCTTACCCGGACCAGATGTTTACATATTTGTGATCGTTAAATAAAAGAAATACAAAAAATTTCTTACCGTTGTCATATATTTTCTTCAAAATATTTCTTACCGTTGTCAAAATATTTCTTTCACTTGACAAAAATAATTTCTTCCACTTATCAAAATATTTCTTCCACTTGACAAATATTACTTACCGTTGTCATATTATTTCTGCCACTTGGCAAAAAAATTTCTTCCACTTGTCAAAATATTTCTTCCACTTGTCAAATATTTCTTACTGTTGTCAAAATATTTCTCTAACACTTCACTCCCACCTCTCAATGCTAGACCTAATATAGTCACGTCTCTAACACTTCACTACCACTTGTAGATGCTAGACCTGGTATAGTCAGGTCTCTAACACGTCACTCCCACCTCTCGATGCTGGCCCTAGCAAAGTCTGTAACACTTCACTCCCACCTCTAAATGCTGGCATACCCGCCTTAATACAAACACACCAACGGCACAATACAACATCACACAAAAATCCCCCCTAACCCACAACCACCCGCTTTATCCCAACAGAAACATGCGTCGTCACCCTCGCCAGCACAAAAAGGCTCCACTCGCTTCAAAAACCCCCTTAGTAACCTACTAATCCACCATTATCGATTGTTAAAAAATATTTTCCTCTTTAACTCAATATTGCAGGTTTTTATCGATTTTTTATGTCCATTGTCTACCTATATGTATATATCTTGTATAAACAAACACACCAACACACTACCAGTCCAATATAACAACACACAACAACAAGCAAACCAAAAGCAATACCACCCACACCACACCTCTAACACTTCACTCCCACCTCTTCGTGATAGTTCTATTCATGTCTCTAACACTTCACTCCCACCTCTTCATGCTAGAACTGGTATAGTCACGTCTCTAACACTTCACTCCTGCCTCTCAATGCTAGACCTAGTAAAGTCCGTAACACCTCACTCCCACCTCTAGATGCTGGTACCCCCGCCTGCTACACCACAATACACACATACGTCGTCACCCCCGCCAGCCAAAACCACCCGCTTCATCCCAACACACACATGCGTCGTCACCCTCGACAGCACAAAAAGGCTCCACTCGCTTCAAAAACCCCCTTAGTAAACTACTAACCCACCATTATCGATTTTTAAAAATATTTTCCTCTTTAACTCAATATTGCAGATTTTTATCGAATTTTTATGTCCATTGTCTACCTATATATATATATATATATATATATATATATATATATATATATATATATATATATATATATATATATATATATATATATATATATATATATATATATATATATATATATATATATATATATATATATATATATATATATATATATATATATATATATATATATATATATATATACACACATATATATACATATATATATATATACATATATATATATATATATATATATATATATATATATATATATATATATATATATATATATATATATATATATATATATCTTGTACAAACAAACATACCAACACACTACCAGTCCAATATAACAACACACAACAACAAGCAAACCAAAAGCAATACCACCCACACCACACCGCTTATACACTGTAGCCGTATGACCGGCAAGACCGTAGTAGTGAGGTTAGACGTCACCCTACAGCACCCATAGACCACCTAACACCTGTTTGTCAATAAATATATAAAATGTATTTAGTGTGTTTTTTCTTTTATATGTCTGTATATATATATAGTCTAACTGTTGTAATATATGTCTAAATATATGTCTAAGTAAATATATAACACACAACATCACATAACACAACACACAATATAGGACGCAAGCTGAGTGTCAGAGGAAATCACCCCGGATAAAATATATCGCTATATAAAAAGTCACGCGCATCCTCCTGACGCGCATCCTCCTGAATCGATCGGAGTATTTCCTTATTTAAAAGTCACGCGCATCCGCCTGCGCCTCCGCCTGGCGCTCCGCCGCCTGAAATCGATCGAGGATTTCCTTATATAAAAGTCACGCCCCACCGCCTGAAATCTAACCGTTTCCGCCATACCCTACTACTCACATCCTGTAGAAAACGTGAATCCACACACTCAAATAATAATATCGACAGATCAACTATATAAAATAATTCAGCTTTAATTCAGGTTTCTTTCCTCTCGTGATATCACCATGGTTTTTAAAAAGTCGACAATTATCATTGTTAAGATGTTCACATACAAACTGGATAAAATGTGCTCACCAAGTTTAACAAGGAGTTTAATAATTTCAATGAAACACGTTTTAGAAGATGCCGTGCACTTGTTGAACACTAATTTGTGCTTAGCTATAACTTAATCAATAAATGAGCTATTTTATTTTGTTCCTACAGAAAAGCATGCGGAATTGATCTCTGTATTTACAACTCATGTTATAGTAAATAAAAATATTTACAAAAGAGTTTATACCCTCCATTACATAGCCAATGCCAGCTATCAGCATTCCTATATTAAGATGTTTTCCGTGCACTGACATCGTGGGCACAAATGCTATTGCTAACATAACGATACTAATGGGAACAAAGCAAACTATAAATAAAGTGGAAATCATCACAACCATTTTCGCCGCCTTCTGGTTACGGCTGGCAACTCTGTCAACCTGTGAAGGAATGTTAATCTTCCGTCTCCATTTTGTTTTGATGTGTAGCCTATGCGACAGTATTATCGTACATACAAGGATGACCATAAAAGTTGCCCAAGGAATAGAAAAGTTGTTGATAATAAAATAAATCTTTTCCACGTTTTCTCGATCTCCCATGAACACAAGACTAAAAATAGTTTTGTTCCGTACTGGAGAAAACATCATGTCCAATTTGTTGACAGTGTAGACTGGGGCAGCACTGCAGAAGAGGACGATGAAGATACAAACGTTGATGACAGTCACTCGATGTGGAGTAACGATACTTTTTATCTGCACAAATAGAAAAAAAACCCAACATTCTGGAATATTTTATTTTCTCCGCATTTGAATATGAGTAGCAGGAATGAAAAAGAAATAAATGAAAAAAGACCCCAAAAAAATGGCAAACATCTGTCATAAATTATGATAGTGCTAGTGATGTTATATTTAGCGTCAAATTTTAAAGCTTTCATGAACACAACTGGTTACGTTACAATACCTGCAAGAGTTATAAGAAATATTTGCTCCAGTTATAAGCTGAAAAAAGACCACTAAATTGATGAAATGTATCTTCTAAATATATTAACATGGAGATCGTGACAAAGATGAGTAGGTAAAATTAAATAGATTACATGAATGGTTGTCACAGATGGTAGACTGCGTCGAATAAAAGGATTGAAATGTTGCGACAAGAATGCCAATGTGGAGCTGATGACAAGAACCTAACAAATGCCAGTAAACATGACATGAGAAGAAGACACTGAAGATAGATAGGACATAAATTGAGGAATACTGTTGATAGCCTTACGAGGCAGTTCTTTTACTGGAGTCCTCAGGGTAAGAGATTTAGAGGAAGATCAAGAAACAATCCGAGAAGACAGATATGAAAGACAGACGGGAAAGACCTGAAAGTCCTCGTGAAACAAGAGGACGTCTTAAATTTTATGAAGACCCATGCTCCTTTGAAAGATGAACGGTAATGATGGCGAGGAAGATGCATGTTTAACGGTAATGTACTCTTCTCTGTTACAGGCATCACGGAACAGTGCTTAAGTTGCTTGTAAACACCAACCTTTAAAGGTACAGTAATACACAAACATCTCTCTATGGTAATCATGGCGGTGATACAACTGCTCACTCGGTTGAAAGCAAAATGTGGCATAACTGATATCAGGTACGTGACTTCTAGGGGATCGAAAGGCAAATTTGCTGCGATGACTGCAGGGGTTATGCTGATGCATGTCCAAATCATCGTTGTAAGACTGCCTAGATCAGAGACTGATAAACCTGAATAGACAAAATAAATTTGTGCTCGAGTCAATGTCGAAAGAAGAACTGCTTTCCTGCTAATGAGTTGCATTTGGTACATAAACAGAGATGTTCAATATGTCTAACAGTGCATCATCATTCACATTTTGTCCTTTCCTGCGCACGTTGCCCGGCAGCAGATGCTTGTCATCGATTTCTAATTAGGATTCTTTGTTAGCTCCGTTGCTAAAGTTCTAATTGTTCTGGCTATCACTCAAACGGTTTTCAGGTTCCTATTGCCATCTTCACACTGACTTAATTTTGTTTTCATTTCTGGTTTTCTAAATGTATGGTCAAGAAAATAAGGCCCTAACACCATATTCCAAATATGCCTCAATGGGTGTGTTATGGGATCCTTTACCCTACTTTTGGTTTTCTAAATACGTATTTCATAAGGGTATGTTCTGTAATCTACACATTCATTTTTTCAATTCCTCGATAAATTTGACGTTGGGTAATTTTCCTCAGAAGGGCCAGACGATTACATATTTTTGATCGTTAAATAAAAAATACAAAGATCTTTTAGTGAGTGTTGCCACAACCTGTAGAGAACCTTAGCCACATACACTCAAACAATAATATCGACAGGTCAATTATATAAAGTAATTCACATAAGCCACCAAAGACAGAAGAAGGTCCTCTGATAAACAAGCTTATGATGCCACCCAAGGAGAGCCGAGATGAGTCTGTGTTGCTGACACATAATTTTTCTACGAAGAAGTTCTACCGATTTGACACTTGGAATGTTTGTTCAATAAAAACAAGGGAAAACTGCGCAAATGGTATCAGAAATGTTGATTATATGAATGACGCCCTGGGACTAACCCCCACGGTAACGGGAGACTAAAAACACGTGGTGAAGATAAATACAGACATAAGGAAAGGGCTGATGAAACGGTTGAAAAAACCTTGAGCTGATGACACGGGACAAGAGACCTGACATACGCTGTTGAAGACCTGTGTTACTTGGGGATCCATTTTTAGATTTAAGTATTACTGAATCTGATAATCATAAAGTGTTATATATATTCTGCATTTCTGTATGGTGCAGAAAAGTGAACGATGAATAAGCGTTTGGAAGAAAGAATTGAGGCTCTTGAAATGTGGATATATAGAAGAATGGGGCGTATCTCATGGAAAGAGATGAAAACAAATAAGGAGGTCCTAGAAAATCTAGGTATGAAAAGAGAACTAATGAGGGAGGTCAAAGTTCGGCAGCTAAAATACTTTGGCCACATAAAAAGGCATAACACCTTGCAGAAGACCATAACAGAAGGGAGAGTTGAAGGCAAACGTGCAAGGGGAAGACAGCGCTATAAGTGGGAAGATAGCATCAAGAGATGGACAGGAAAGAGTCTATCAGAGTGCACCACCAAGACAAGAGACAGAAGACGTTGGAGATCCATTACAGCCAACCTTCGTTGTGGAGATGGCAACTGATGATGATGATGAATGTGATTAAAAAAAGTAATGGCTTTCTATACTGTTCAAAAAAAGAAACGCAACTTTTTTGGTGTTACTTTTATAAAAGATATTCGCTGATTGGACATCAGTCAACCTATCGACTGTGTCCACCTGGTCATTAAATTCTCGTGGTTACCTGATTTGTACTCACCTCATGATTCGTGACGTCATGAAAGGGGTCAAGGTCAAAACACATTTTTGACAATAACTCATGACAGGTTCATGAGAATCCCTTGAAACTTACTGAACACAAAACTCTCTGACTATATTATTGAATGTCTATAAAAGATTGACGCTCCTCGAATAAATTCAGTTGAAAATGTAATGCGCAAGTATGGCTCATCTCACTACAGAACAACGACTCATCATCATTGGACGTTTACAGACTGGACAGTCACAAAGTGTAGTGGCCAGACAATTTAATGTGGTTAGAAGCACCATTAGTCGCCTTTGGAGGCGATTTCAAGAAACTGGCTCATAGGCAGACCGGCCGCGCAGTGGAAGACCCAGAGTCACAACTCCTGCCGAAGACCGCTTCATACGGCTGCGTCACCTCAGGAATCGACTTGCATCTGCGTCCTCCACAGTCAAGTCAATGTCAGCAGCTCGTCGAATTTCAGATCAAACGGTCAGGAACCGGCTGCACGACTCTGGTCTTTGGGCTAGAAGACCCTACAGAGGTTCTGTTCTTACGGACCGGCATTGCCAGAACCGACTGCAGTGGACAAACCAGCATCGTCAATGGACCGTTGGGAATGACTGGAGACGGGTTTGGTATTTCATAAAATCCTGACTCTTCAGTAGTATTTTTAGTGAATTGTACCTTAGACACCAATAAGATCTTGAGCTTAGTTGATGGATTTCTGTTTTTATTTAGTTACTTTTGCTTATTTAAGTTGGTTTTCTGTTTCTACTGACTGTTGTTAATAACTTATTTAAAATATTCCAGCCATTAGGCCAGACTTTTTCTTTGCTAATCGTCAGTTTTTTCAAGAATTTCGGTGGTGGTTTTGTCTTTGTCTAATTATGTTATGTTTTTCCTTCAAGTGTATCTTTGCAGCTTTGTCGGTTTGATCAAACTGTACTTCATTCTATTTCAACTCCTTCTTGTTCGTCACAGTCTATGACCATTTTGCGTATTTCTTTTAGCACGTTTTCCTTATATGCCTTTCGTATTTCTACTTATTTCTTTAGCAATAAACCCCATTACATATGTGAATGTTGCCTGAATTGTATCAACGAATAGCGATGGGATTTCTTTTGATTTCAGATTTGACCGAGAAATTAGTTTGAACTTATCTTTTGTTCCTTTGTTTGTGCTGCGTGTGCTGTTGCGCTTATTATGTGTGTTCGGGGATGAGAACATTGATAGAGAAATCGTGCTATGTTGGTAATTGAATGACATGAGTGTCCATACAACCTTAATTACTTAGTCGTTCCCCTTCTACCGTGAGGTGTAGAGGTCCATACAACCAATGCGTCAAATTGAAACAGTTCAGATCAAGGTCGGTGGCTGAGTCCACATACAATTATATTTAATCACGGATATCACAATAGTTCATTGCATATAATTCAATACGTAGTTCAATCAGTCTCCTACAGTAATAATGTATCGCCGCATGACAGCCTATATATACTAGCAAAGTCGACAAGGCGAAGCAGTGAAGTAGCGAAAACTGTCAGCTGGCGATAAAAATATATTTAATATAATACTCCCTATGTTTCCTTCTCCATAAGGAATTTACTCATCAATATATGATGCTTAGATACTGCATCAGAATAATATTGTGGCGACCTTTCATTAATTCTTAGCCACGTAGGAAGACTCTATAATTCAATCATGTTGGGAACGAACGAACGAACGAACTTTATTTTCAAACGGTTAAGAATTGGGCACGGAGGCCCGTCTGACATTCTGCCCTTCCTCTCTGTCTCATCATGTATACTATATCCTTTCATCCTCACATTTACTTTAAGCATTATTAAGGCATTTATCATTATAAAAGTAGCAATAATAAGTCACGTCCTTCTTGGACGAGTGTACACGACGAAAGGTCAAGAAGGACCGTTGCCTGCCTATAGCAGCGCATTACTACGTCACTATATTATAGTGACGTCTACACATAATCGCGTTCACTAACTATACTTTATAGTGTACAATATATCATGTTGACTTAAGACAAATATGTTAGCGCGTAAATTTAAACTGGTACGAAATCTAAACGAGGGCCAACATGTAATATACATAAATATACCTTAACAGTTTGCAAGTTTTGATTGTTATTTCATTTTTTTTTTCGTACATCTGAGCCCCTGACATTCATATATAATGAAATTGAAACAATGCAGTGCTTTATCACATGCCACAAGGCAGCAGGATATCACCGTCACGGATTTTTGTGTCAGTGACTTTGTAGACAAGATATCAAACAGAGTTCACAGCTCATTACATGCGTATTTTCCCGCTCGTTTTAAAACGATTTGTATGTGGTTTTATGTCCGTAATTTAGCTCTCATCACCTCATGTTATCATTCTCTTTTCAAGACGTTGTTGGCGTCGAGGTTCTAACCGGAACGCCTACCATAGATGGCCGATACCCAATCTTAAATATATCTGTCTCACAATGACATGTATGGCTTGGGTGAACCAGGACGTCTATAAGCCAACTGTTATTAGCTTTTTTGTGCATCACATATCTGTGTCACGTAGGGTTTATATTCATTTAATTTCCTACATCTTCTTCCTATTCTTTCACATAAATTCTCTCTTTTATTATCTCTGTATTTTTTTTCCTGTGTATTTTTCATCCATTCGTTTTGCGAATATTATTTTCATATAATTCGCAAACTTTACCTGTTTTCCTTTCTCTTAAACTGAGAATCGCGCTAGGACGATATTACGTAGATGTCAGGGCTGCAGGGCGTCAGAAGGCGTGATAAGTCGGTTCGCTGAACATAGGACGTAGCAAATCGTCTACATTCTCACCGAGCGCGCGAGCTTCTTCTCGGCATAAGTCCCGGTGAGGTGTGATACGTTACATCTGCACCGGTCAGTATCCAGACATTTGGCTGGAAAATCCCAAACTGACACGGCGCTCACTTGGGCCATGGTCAGCTGTAGTGTGAAAACTGCCCTACAATGGAGTCAGGCTGTCTGGGATTTGAAACTGACACGCGTACATCGTGGTCAGTAGGTGACAGTTACGACACGCGTTAAGCGGACGTAAATGTTGGGAGTAGGGGAGATAATTTTGCTTGGCGAAGTAAGTTTGGGCCCTTTGTCTGATTTTAAGATATTGGCCAAGTTTGAAACTTTAATTTCATTCTCGCTCATAGACTCCACAGTAGATAGGTCGCTCGAAAAACAGAATAGCTGTTAGCGAAGATCTCAGTTTGTTTCGGCAATTTGTCGAACTTCTAGACTTCCAGAAATATTTTCAGCATTTTTATTCTTAAGTTGTGCGACTACCTGTAATTCTGTGGTTGAGGTAATTAATATGATAGATATATAGATTTTGTGAGTGTTAAAGTGTTAAATCGCTTAATTCATTTTAATCTATTTCTTTAGCGCAGAAGAGAAATAAAGTGGTAGGCTATTATATTTTCTAGGGAAGCATTCAGTGGAAAGCAGACTAAAAATTAAATTTCTAGCTTATAACGGCAATTGTAGCTATTTATAAATTTAATTTAACTGCTAATACTCAGTCGAGTGTGTTTTCCTAAACTAACGTATAAACTCTAGAATCGAGCCTCAGGAATGATGACGGGATACGCACGTGTTCCTAATTTATGAGGAATGCTGATTTTTAAATATAACTTACGTCACGGGAAGTTTAAATGATAAGCAAAGCTCTCTGCTTGCAAGTTTAAATGTAAGTTTTAACCAGTACAGATTCTGTTTATTATATAATATGTGTTATTTTTCCTCCACACAGTGAAAGTTTTGGGGTGACCCTAACTTTACCAGCACCTAGTAGTAGTTTCCATACTTGTGAAGAAATAGACAGTCCTTATTTTGAACCACGTGGGTTTTCTCAAGTAACACTGATCTGACGGTGCAAGTTAGACAGAAATACTAATATCCCTATAACGGGTTTTCAAAGACTGTAATGATAAATACTGGACCTTGGAGCCAGCACTTAATTTCTTCTAGAAACTCTATATAATTTGCTGCCTTGTGGCGTGAATATTAACAATCATTTCCCGACTAGATTATATCTTGTGGACAAATCTGTGGTGTGACTAAAGTGAATCCTATACTGAGGGAAGGCACCGATCTGACATTCATCATTTTTTAGAAACCTACGCTATTGACACTGTGCTCTGCTAACTCCCGCGCCTGGAATAATTGTTAGGTGACTTAATCAGACATTTGAACAAATTTGCATACCCAAGTAGTCGTTCCCGGAGACTCCAAGTTAAATACGTCTTTTGGAACTGGGGACTTCTTGGCAGAAGACTGCATTTTTTTGAGTCTGTGTGAAAATCTAAAATCAATGTGTTCCAAGAGGCAGCAAGCAAAGTCGTGAGTACAAGTGTGAAAAGCCATGGCGGAATGAATGAGTGTACGCTGGTTTGAGTGATATTTTTCACTATTTTATCTTTGACACCCTGTTGCTGTCCTAATTTTTTTTTCCAATCTGCATAATTTGTTGCTAAGGCTAGAGTTCTTGTGTTTTTTGTCTTAGGTTAAATCAGATTTTTTTTTCAAACTCTGTGCATATAATTACGAGATAAAACAAAGAAAAACTCTTAGACTCAAACCCTATGTATCTGTGACTCTGGCGCCATCATCTGTTCTCTTAACGGGGCCGGGCTAAACCTAGAGTTAACACTATAACGGGGGCTATCATCCTTGCAACATTTCCTTGATTTTTTTATGACTATGTGTATATGTATTTTCCTTGATGTACTTTCTTTGATGTTGTGAGCCGATTTTTCCTGATAATAAAATCGCTCTTGAACTTAATAATCGTGTTTGGTCAGCTCGTTCTAGATAATATATATATCATTGTTATAGTTTTCCCACGTCTGTGTGTTTACCTGCCGTCACGTGTATGTGCGTGCCTGTGAGTGATAGAAATATACGTAATATGTATATTGGTGTAGTCTGTCTGACGCTGTAACAACTGTTGTAGAAGATAGGTGAGAGAGAGAAGAATTCTTTTCGCTTTCAGAGACAGCCACTATATCAAATCTATCATCTCACGTGTGTGGAAATTCTATTAACTTTCACTAACTCTCACTGAGTCTATCACCTATTCAAACCTATTCAGAAGGGACCAAACCTAGTCTTAATTCTCCTATCGGAAATCTACGACAATCTGTCAAATACAAGGCACTATGTGGTGTCAAGAACCGTCGCTGAACATAGCGGGGCTTACATGATAACAACCTCCAGCATGAGAATGGAGGTAGAGGCAGTTACTGCTGCCTTAAGATGGCTGTCTGTGACTTTATTAACAAAGGCAGTTATTGTATCAGACTCACAATCCATGCCTCGAAAGGCCCAACATGGATGGCTCCGACATGAATGGAGAACTTCTATAGAAGCATTGAATCTTCAAGGACTAATATGGATTGACTGTCCTGGTCAAACAGGGGTACGCGGCAATGAAAGTGCTGGCAGACTAGCTTCAAGGGCATCCACACAAGATGCATTGGGCATGGATAAGAGATAAATACTGAGGGCAAATCATGTTTGCCCATTAGAGAATGACACTGCAATCGATGAATCATCAGGGCTAAGATTGCTGGAATTTGGCATCAAATGTAAGACCAGCAGTGATGGACGTTTGAGAGGACGCATCTTGCGTGTATACAACCAGTGCGCAACAGGAACAATTAGTATTCATGCCCTTCGACATTTGATGAGGGAGACTGAGCACCTATGGGTTTGCCCAGAGTGCAATGACGTCGATTCTGATTAACAATAAAATTATGTGATGCACAAAAGGCTCATAAAACCAGCGAAAGCTGATTACCATTGTATGAACGTTTAAACAAATTAAGATGGGACACCCGAGGCCTGTAAACAGTAAATAAATAAATAAATATTGCACACATAAAGATATGTTTCTAGTAATGCTTTAGTTTTACTCGGGTCAGTATTTTTTAAAAATTGCCTCGTGTTGGTTAGGCGCGTTCCGTTCACCCTAGACACATAATCCGGCTGTTATATTAAGGAACATGTCCAAATAAAAAAGACCTTTTGGTCTGCTTATTTTTTGCGTGTGCCTTCCTATATGACACAAAGAGCCTATCCTAGGAATTCTTAATGTTAGTGTGAGGTCTTATAATCCCCCCCCCCCACCTTTTCCCATTGTAAACCTGTGCAGTACGTATGTATTCTAACGAGACTAAATTTCACGTTGTTAACTTTTATTACACTGTAATTTCCCCGCATTTCATTTTTCTTAGGCTCCTTTTTAGGTAAATTTGTATTCTTGTTTTCTTCTTCTTCTTTTTCTGCTTTCGTCCTAAAAAGAACGTTTGTTACGTTGTGTCGCAGTTTACAGCAAAGTTGCGATATCTGCGCCTTTCGGCCCGACACATCCGTTTTCCGCATGGCATTCTTGCGACCGGGTTAGCCTTCCCTCTTCGATCCCTTCTTTCTCAGCCAGACTGCAGTGATGTAGCCTGTTTCCAGGACCACCACTTGGAGGTGGAGTAGGGTCTTGGTCAGCTCTGGCTCGCTAACCCTGACGCAAGCAGTCAAGCTATGAGTCGCTTACTGCATTCCTCACTTTTGATACTTCTTCGGTCCCTATTCTTGTTTTTAAACATTCCCATTTTGCGGCTACTTTTTCTTCTGGGTTTTCTCTTCTGTACTGTTCCATGCTTTCTGTCAGTAACAGTTCATACTTATTTTTGGGACCTCAAGACGCAGCAATAGAGACCGCAGTCAGCGACTCATAACTTGACTGCCTGCGTCAGGACCAGCGAACCAGAGCTGGTCAAGACCGCACTCCACCTCCACGTGGTTGTCCTGGAAACAGTCTGCAGCTGTGCAGTTTGGCTGAGCGAGTGTGGATCGAAATGGGAATGCAAACCCGGTCCTAAAAAGTGCCGTGCAGAAGTCGGATGTGTCGACCGAAAGGTGCAGATATCACAGCTCAGGCGTAAACAGACACAACGCAACCACCGTCCTTTTCAGGACGAACGAAGAAGAAGATACTTATTTTTGACATCGACAAGATGTTTTTGTTTTACAGGTATATCTGGTTGTTTCAGTGCTGATATTTCTATCTGGGGTTCCTCCTTTCTTCTGTTTTCTGCTCTTTTTAGCTTCATATTTACTTTGATGACGACCAGATTGTGATCTGAATTTATGTCAGCTCCAAATGTGTCTTTGCGCATGTGAAACTGTTCTTAAATCTATGTTTTATCATGATAAAGTCAATTTGATTTCTTGTTACATCGCCTGGGCTTTTCCGTGTGTATAGTTTCCTTGGGTGGTGTTAAAAAAAAGGTATTAAATATAACCAGTTGGTTTTCTTCACAGAACTGGATAAGTCTGTCTCCTCTATCATTTCTTTTTCCTAGTCCATACTGTCCTATTATTTTCATGTATTTTCCTTTTCCTATTTTTGCATTCATATCACCCATTACTATCAACACATATGTAGATTTTACTGGTTAAAGTGTGTGTTGTAGTTCTTCATAATATTCCTCTATGTCTTCTTCACTGTGTTCTTTAGTTGGCGCGTATGTTTGTAAGATGGATATGTCAAATGGCTTTGCTCTCATTTTCAGTAACATCATTAAGTCATTGTGTGTCCAGTATCCACAAACATATTTTTCTAATTCCTTCTTTATTAACATTCCAACTCCTCTTTCGTGTTTTTCTCCTCCTGAGTGTATAAGCGTGTATTGGTTTCTTTTTATGTACCCAATAATCTTGCCTCTGCAACTCCCAGTATATCAAGTTTCATATTTGTTGCCTCTAAAATTAGATTATCTAGCTTTCCTCCTCCGTTTAGAGTTGTAACGTTCCATGTTCCTATTTTTAGGCTCCTCCTACTAGTTTTTAGGTGGTCTATCTCAGAATTCTCCCTTTTAAGAACACTCGTCATTATGTACTTCCTTACTCATTAGAGTATTACTCTTCTCTGTTGTTATGTACAGTAGATTTCTCCCCCAGGGGACCAAGAGTTCTCTACATATCGTTTCTTATCTTTTTGTTGCGATTCCATTACATTCTTTAGGACGTACGTGGTAAGGCCCCAATCTCTTCCAGGGTGGCTAGCCGTTGTATTTTTCTATGTCCGACACGCCTCTTGTGCGCCACACACTTCGCTGTTTCGTTTTGTGAGCCGTTGATCTTTTTAGGTTCCTCCGCCTCACTAGCCGTCTCTGTCTTTGTGTACTAGGGATGGACATTTCCTTGAGTAAGATCGCTCCCACTTCACTCATGCAAATTTAACTAAAAACGAGCCTAAGAAAAGAAATCAAATTTGGATTCTTCTTCTTCTTCTTTGATCCTTAGCCGCCGACCGTCGAAGCAGTCAGTGGCCATCACGCCTGGTGGCGTCTTGTAGGGCAGCAACAAATTGATTCCAGTTTGTTCGGTCGGTGGCCATCCTTCGTACATTGCCCCAATTCTGGTTCATTTTTTGCATCTCCGCCTCCACCAAGTTGTTTTTGGTCGGCCTCTCTTTCGTTTTCCTTCCGGGGTCCATAGCATAGCTGTTCTTGTTATGGCATCGGGGTCTCTTCTGAGGACATGGCCAACCCAACTCCAGCGTCTGCCAGCTATGATGGTGTGCATGTCCGCTTGCTTGCTCCGAGTAAGCAGATCTTGGTTGGTGATGGTATTCGGCCAAAAGATTCGGAGAATATTTCTTAGCAATTTGGATTAGGGACAAGAAATAAAAGAGGAGACAGATTTATCCAGTTCTGTGAAGAAAACTAGCTGGTCATATGTAACACCTCTTTTGAACACCACCCAAGGAAATTATACACATAGAAAAGCCCAGGAGATGTAACAAGAAATCAAATTCACTATATCATGATAAAACATAGATTTAAGAACAATGTCACAAGTGCAAAGACACATCCTGGCGCCGACATAAATTCAGATCACAATCCGGTCGTCATCAAAGTAAATATAAAGCTGAAAAAAGCAGGAAACAGAAGACAGGAGGAACCTGTCGTAGATTAGTGACAGGGGAATTAAGACTTGCGTTTGTCCCTTCTGAATAGAAATAGAACAGGTGATAGCTCAGTGGGAGATAATAATAGAAAAAGATTTTCACAAGTGAGACGGTGGAAACTAGGTAATTCTGTCCCTGAGACTCGAGAAAATTCTCTCGCTCAGCCTATCTCTACAACAGAAAGTATTTGTCAGACAGATTACTCAGTTGTATAGATGTACTATATATCAACCACTCACCGACACACACACATAAGTACCGACAGTTCGACGTACAAACGTGAAAACTATAACAATGGAATATGAATATTTTTGGACGAGCTGACCGACAAACTTGAATAAGTTTATGTAAATTTTATTTATCATAAAGAATTTCACAACACAGTAAATAAATTTAGACTATCAAATCAATCCACAAATAAACATAGGTTAATGAATCAATAACAGAGTTGACCCATAGGTGTAATCCTTTCCCCCTCTGTTGAACCAAGATCCCGTTATAAGAGAAGTTATTCGCCCCAAAGAGTCCCAGATTTATACACTATGGTCTAAGATTTCTCTTTACCGTAAATAACAGAGGTTTTTCATGTAATCTACTCTGAAATAGATAGCATATGTAATCTTTAAGACGAAAAAAACAATCAATGGATATATGGATTATAGAATCAAAGAATTATATCATCCCTCCATTTTCTCGCTCTGACACGCTTGTGATCACAAAGACATGCGTTCTTACCTAATAGGCACTCTAACCACATCTGGAACAATTGTTTAAGGAACATACAGCCCATCCAAGGGTGTGTTTTGGCGAAACAAGCCCCAGCTTTTCCAAGGCTAATAAATTCAAATCTTGGGTAACGCTCGCTTCACTATGGTACGTAGGATGCTGATAAATGTCACTTCAATTTTTGTCCAGGTAGTAAAATAATTAAAATGTCTAAGGTTCACAAGGGTACAGTAGCTTGAAATAATTGATCGTTACCTCGATTTGCAGGTAAATAACTCTGTTCAGGATTTATCTTCTTCTCAACACAGTGGTTGTTATACAAGTAATGTCATAGGTTTGATTATGTTAAATGTTTGATTTAGTCGCCACCACGGGCCGACTGTAAAACTGTGATTATTGGAAAAGAACTCTGGAACTCAATGCCAGTTACAATATAAATTTCAGAAAAATATAGTTCTTTTCGTCTAGTTATTCTCTGCTATGCCCAATGGGCTGATCACCCGTTGGCTTGTCACACCGATTACGGAAACAACGGCAGATGGATCTATTTGTTGTTGCCCTAAAGACGCCGCCAGGCGTGATGGGAAACTACGGCAGAGAAAATCAATCTGCTGTTGCCCTTAAGACGCCACAAGGCGTGATGGCCTCTGACTGCTTGGTCGGTCTGTGGCTAAGGACGGAAGAAGAAGAAGAAGATTATCTGCTATACATAAACAGAAACCGCTGGTAGATTTTCGGCTTGACCCAGATACTGTATAAGGAAGAGAAAAACATAAATACTCAACCCTAATAGTATACACACTCCTACGCGTAAATAGAATATGTTCACTTCGGTCATTTAACTTAGATTATAAACCGCAAACTTAGAGCTTGTCTTATCGTTTAAAACTCCCGTGAAATAAATTCTAGTCATTAAAAAAAATCAATCATCATGAATTAGAAATAAATACATATCTCGTCAACACTCATGATAAATCAGTGCATTTTTTTAGTTAGTTAAAATTTTCTCTGACTGGTTACTAGCAATTTAATTAAATTATTTATAGCTGAATGAGTTTTAGCTAGAAATTTTAATTTATCCTGCTATCCACTGTAACACAGTAACTTAGAGAATTATAATGACGATTAAACTAGCAAATCACTCTGCACACAAACTAGTGAAGATATAATTCAAACTAATAATTCTATCACTCGACAATACTAGTCAATATATATTTACCTTCACACAAACTTCTAAGATTTCCTACACGAGAAACTAAGACTCTACTATTACAGTGATTCTAGAACTCGCGCTAGCTGTATCTCTAAAGCTGTGGCAGTACTGAATGAATGAAGTCTAAACTGCTGGGGTATAAATATCTGAAACTGACAAAGAATCAAAGGGAAAGTTGTAACTAGCAGACTCTTGCCAGATGTTGGCACCTTTGGAACATCTACATAAATTCTATCTCATTCTGCGAATCAAACACCTTTTATCGCACCAATGCTGAAGCCAGGTCTATATTAAGATCTAGATAAAATAGAATCTACATACGTATATTATTGCCTTACTCTCGCCATCTGCAGAAGTGGTCGTAAATGAATTATAGCGAGAGGCTTTGATATGGCGGTTCGCATCGTGTAAATTAACTTACAACGAACGAATCCAGCCAAAGGTACTAGACAAATTGTCTCCCCTTTCCATCACTGACTGATCTCATTACGGCGATTTTTATGATCGCTGCTGAGATAATTACAGGTGAGCGGGACCTGGTCTGCTCGTAAACCTTCATCAAAGAGAATGCAATTAAATGCTAACAGCCATAAACTGCTTGCTAAATTATAAGAAGGACAGAGGTTTGAATATGGGAAGGTGTTGAACTGCTTTATATTGTTGAGAGCTGTTGCTAATACTATTGGTGGTATGTCTATCTTGTTGGCAGATATGTTATTGAGTCAATAGTGCAAATTCCGCGAATGTATCAACTTGATGCAACAAGATGCAAGCTCAACGTAGGCACATCAACAAGTGCCAAAACTGTGATAGTCCAAACTCGTTAATTGAAAGTTCATACATTGTTTATTGACATCACATCATACAGGACGAAACACTCAACGTTGACGGTTAATAGATAGTTGAACATGATGATTATGGACGCATGTCCTCAATAATAATTCAAATAAATAGTCTCAGGAGAATCCTCCAGCAAATTCTGACTAGGTCTCCGAGTACATACATCTATAGTCATAAAGGTCATGAAGTAGTCAGTACAAGGTTCTTTGACCACGGTTGACCTTTTCTCAAGGACAAGAGATTCTCATTATACTTGGTAGTATCTAAGATCCCGATCTCAAGAAGTCCTCATCAATAAAACATATTATAACGTAGGTTCAGGTTCCTACTAAATACTTTTTTTGCATGCAAAGTTACTAAGGCATAGATACTTGAATTACCTCTTGTATTAGCCGTGACTGACCCCAACGGCTTCCTAATATTATATGGTTAACGTAGATCCACGGTATTACCGCCGATCCCCCTTGATAGACATTTACTGGCATACAAAAATATATCTTCAGCTGTGAATCCATTTCGGTACAGGCTAGTCACCTGTTATCGACTAGATACTCACGCCTGTGGAGAAACGATCATTTTTATCACAATGAGTATATAGTTGGCTCTTCCAACGATTCAGCACTTACGTGGATGACCACCGGCTACAACTGCTAATCCGCAGGACCGGGTCTCAATAGAAATTACTTTACCCAAAACACGGGTCTCGAACTCCCAAAGCTTCGTCATTGGAACTTGGGATTCTTGCTTCTCAAAGCCATTCATGACGTCAACTGACTGTCTAGATACACGTGCGGTCTGCATAACCCCTATACGCCTTAGTGCACAACCGTGCGCTAAAGAAATCAAACTCACCAATAAGACTTACTCTCATGTAAGTCGGTGCGCAAAGTTATTACAGAGGTAGGGCAACATATTAACAATATGATACTACCTTCATCCGTAAAGGAGTGTAGAGGTCTACTAAAAAGGGCTCTACAGATTCCTTAACAATCCCCCCCAAAAAATTAATTATATTAATTTTTTTCTTTAATACCTACACTAGAGGTGATTCAAGTTTACATATTATCATTTTACAAATATATCATGATAAAAATAATCAAATATGAAATTCCAATCAACTCAAATGAACAAAAGGTATGCATAAAAGCATACATCCACAATTGACCACCTTTGGTACAATGTGGTAAATGAAATAAAATAACATATTTAGAAATATTGAATTAATACAAATGTAAACGCAAATGAAAAGAAATGATGAGAAACCAATGAATAAACAGAAAAGTGATGGATATGCATTTAAAATGACAAGTGAAAAAATGAAAAAAAATGAAAGAATACAATTTAAACACGTATAAGAGCAACGCACTTAACTGTGTCTCTAAGTTATTTTGTGGTACTAATTAAATTACCAGTCTTAAATTAATGTGCTTAAATACCAATATTACTAAATCTAATTAAATATTGTATAGTTAATTACACCAATCATTATGTTAACTAACTAAGTATCTAAGTTTAATAATCTAATTAATTCGTTTATTTCACTTTAATAGTGTTATTAGTTCCTTAAATAACGAAAGTTCCATTTTCCTGTCAGTAAACAGTTCATAATATAACAAGTTCAGTTCCACGAAGAAAATCCAAGTGTTCGAAATGTTATTTCTGTGAGAAAATATAATACTTTTCCAAAGTTATTTTCGTTCAATGTCATAATTAAGGGACTTTTATTTTCACAAAGATAGTCATATAACTTAACGTTCCATGTTATTTTGATACATAAGCATTGTAGATTTCGCTTGACTGAAGGTTAATGACTCTTATAATCGAGGTATCACACGTAAAAAGTTACCCTCGATGAAGTGTCAGTGTCCAAGTTCAGTTGTATTTAGTGCGTAGCTGTTAACTCGATTCATTCGGACATCTTGACAAGATGTCAGCGAGAACATTCTGTGTGCCAGGTATGGATCGAATCGTGAAATTAAATGGTTGTAACGCGATCGCATACCTGGTAGATTTGGCAGATTTCACGTCTTTTGTGTTGAGTGCAGTAAGAGCTTTTTGGTCTGATTCCACAATAAAGTGTGATCCAAGCAAATATCTTTGAAGTTTATTTATTGACCATACAAGACCGAGAAGTTCTTTATCTAAAACTGAATAGTTCTGTTCAGTTGGAGTTAACTTCCGTGACACATAGAGAACGGGATGCAAGGTACCATTATATTCTTGTAGTAAGACACTGTAGTGGTGTTGATGGTATTGTATGATGGTGATATTACTAAATGTAATTGTATGAGGCCAGCTGTGAAGGCTCCTGAGATAAAATGTAGTTGAGAATTGTCAGAAGGCCTTTCTTGCTACCACTACGACCTCACACTTAATTTTTTTTTAATGAATGTGGCTACGTAAAGTGTCTAGGGTTATGATATGTAGTGTGGTGTAATAGGTTATAGATATACCCACAGATATTTAACAAGACTAATAATATTAATAAATGTTAAAATACACTGAACTAACTCACGTGTGTAAAATTTTTTGATAGAATTATATTACATTTATTTTGTTCTGGATCAATTTTTTAGGTTGACCAGAACTTAAAAGGATTTAGAGATTATGCAAGAAATGCATGGAATATTATATCATAAATGCAATAGTGTACATATATATGTACTATACTAGTTAGTTTTATTAAAATGTTCTAGTAGTCATTGTTACGGTATATGATATTAACGCCGTCTGCTAAAGGTTACCAGACGTGCAATTGTAAAAGGTTAAGGCATTTAATATATTGCGATAGAGGTTTCAATTTTGAACGCTTTAGACACGATCGATTATGACGTGTATAGAGTTGTTTAGGACACAGTCGGTAACTAAGAAACGCTACCCTTTTCACATTGACCGTCAAGCTGTTAAGACGCGTCTGACTCTCCTTCCAATGTTGGGCATGGTATTGCCATACAGATATATTTTATGCAAGTACGGACATGGGTCAGTCCATTGCTATTACGAAGATTTGAAATGATTAAAGGTCAGTACGAAGTGAAAATTAAGGAAGGATGAATTACAGTCCATAGTATTTGATTTTGCCAGACTCATAGACTCACTGTCGGCCGTTGGAAACCCCAACCGCGCGTGCATACAGCTATGACAATCTGCATACAGTAATTTGATTATTGGACAAGGACTGATAGGATATCTACATATCTATGCCATATATTTTCAAGTTATAATATGTACCTTTGTGATCAACATGCATGAATCGTCTTGACGTGTAATCTGTATTAAATAATTGTGGACTCAATGGAACCGACTTGTCACATCAATCGTATTCCAAGGTTCAATTATTATTCAGAATCTTCCACCCCTGCATTCGCGTAATCTTACATAGAAGGCACGATACACGATCACTCAAGAATATCAAGAAGATAAAACAATGGCCAGAATTTATAATTACTTTATTGACATTATATGGAACATTGTTCAGAGCTAACCAAACCACTACTTGCAACAGACCACTTGCAACAGTGGTGTCCGGTGTCTGGGGATCGACAAAAAAAATTTCTGAATGACTTTCGAATGAAATGTTTACGATCAAGTTACGATCACATGATGTGCTGAATTATGACCTATGACGCAGTACTCAGTCTAATGCCTAACAACGCGACGTCACTGAAATTCGTGTAGGTGAAACTATCGGAGAAAAACTGAAGTCGTTCTTTTAAGCCTAACCAAGGGAAAAATAAGTCATTTGAAGCAGACACAAGAAATGGACTACAGGAGCAGGCAGTCAAGGGCATTAGCCTAGCTGTTGACGACCTATAGCACTGACCGAAGCAACGGGAAAGATAAGTCTAGCTGTTTAAATTGTCGTCATTGCAAAACCGTAATACTGAGTCCATTTCGCTTTGATTAGGCATGTCTATGTATTTTCATGTATATATGTTAAATTTGTTTTCCATCGTATGTATTTGTTGTTAATTCGTGGGCCGGTTGGAGAGGGAACTGAAATCTCTGGGAATGTCGCGAACAGCTGACCACCTAGATTTCAGTCGTTCTTAGGGAACTTAAACGATCGCACTTTTGGAAGCCCATTGAGGTTGCCATTGGACAGTCTGTCCAAATTTGCTACCGTTTGACAATTTGCGTTAGCTGTACTGTCCCGTAGATAATTGGTGTATTTTATTCGTATTCAGTTAATAATTTTATTCAGTTCTGTACCATGTTCGTCACTATTTCGTCCATTCTCCTCTGACTATCATTTATTTTATGATTATTAAATTTTCGTCCGTTATGAGTCCTGTGACGTCATCATTTTTCGCAGTCATTTTTTTTGTGTGTGTACCTTGAATATTCAGTTGACCTCAGGTCAGACCTTGACCTTTCATTTGGTCTGTGACATTTCCGCTTATTTTATTTAGTTCATAAATTCATTTTTAATTGTGAAAATGTCTTGTTTGCGTCTTGACATTGTTTGTACCCTTTAGTTGCATCATTGCTTGTCTGTCCTCATAATATATATTAATATTACATTAATAATATGATAATTATATGCAATAATACACTTGTAATTTAATTTAATTAATTTTTTTTGATAATTAAGATTAATATGGGACATTGCATAATTATGCAGTGATAGTCCAAGAAAGTAGCACTACAATTTATCATAGATGCCTAGGGCATAATAATATAATATATATATCGACAAAATAAACTAATCTTATATCTACCTTTGAGGTAATAGACCCATTGTATATTATTTAATATACTTTTCTAGTACTAAGAGAGTGACTTAGTACATTGAATAATATAATTACTAGGAATTATACCCAACATTATTGGATATTGAGGTTAATTGGGTGATATAATTACATTATATTTAACAGATATCATAACTATTTATGATATAGTATTATTTAGATACAATATTGTTACAAAATATTGTCTATTAGTTGAACTTAGACATTAAGTTCAGTACTATTGTGATTACTTATATTGAATATTTCTAAGTTGAGTAAGTATAATAATTACTCTGAAGCTACTATTGACTAATTTAATCAGTAATTATCAATAATTACTTACAGATAAAAGTCAAAATGCTTACTATAGACCATTTCGTTAAAATTGGCCGTGATTATGGCTACAAATCTCAAGAACTTCGTCAGTTTGCTGAATCAGAACTCGAAAAATATGAAAGAAAGGAAGAAGAGAAAAAGGCTGCATTAAAGAAAGAGGAAGAGGAACAAAAGGCAGCATTAAAGAAAGAGGAAGAGGAACAAAAGGCAGCATTAAAGAAAGAGGAAGCAGAACTTGAGATGAAGCAAATTGCCAAGGAAAATAGGTTGAGAGAGATTGCTCAACGTGAAAGAGAAGAGCAAAGAGCAATCTCCAGGCAGGAAGAAGAGAATAAATTGAAACGAGAGGAAATTATTTTACAACAAGAAATGGAATTGGCGCGTATTAAATTGGAGACAGCAAGATTACAAGCACAAAATGCTGATGCAAACCAGAATAATAACGCACAAAATGGATCATCATCCAGCCAGCCTAAACACTTCTACAACTTTAAACTACCCATTTTCAACTTGAACGTCGACGACCTTTCATCGTTCCTGGCACGTTTTGAACAGACTTGCAAAACAAACCATTTGCCTGAAGAGTCATGGGTACTCAAGTTAAATGAATTCTTGGTTGGAGAACCACTGACAGCTTCTCAAAATGCTGACCCATCAATAGCTAATAACTACGGTGCTATTAAGTCCTTGCTTCTACGAAGATTTCACCTGGACGAGGAACACTGTAGGTTGAAATTTAAGGGAATTTTACCTGAATCTCCAAGGGATTTTGCAGGATTCATTGCGAATATACGCAATACATTTAACAGATGGGTTGAACTGGCAGAAGTCAACAAATCATACGACAAATTAGTTGATTTACTACTGCGGGATAAGGTATTATCTTCAGTTAGCCAGCCATTTTTTGCATATTTGCAGGAGCGTAAACCCGGTACTATGGATGAGTTAGAAAAAATTTCTTTAAACTACTGTTCGGCACATCCGAATGCAACCATTTCTAACTCCTCATTAAGAGAACCTCTACCTGTGGCGTCTAATATGGCCTACAATCATAATAGCAAACAAAGACATCACAGTGTAGACAGAAGCAGGTTCCAAAGAAATCACAATGTTAACTTTCAGAAGGGACATAATAATGATTTCAACAATAAAAAATGAGTTCAACAGAGGTAGATCACGAGATAGAAATTATTCACCTCAAACAAACTACCACAATGGTCAACATAACACTCATTATAATCGATCACATACTCCCAATGATAATAGTAACTGGAAGGGTAATAATCATGGCTCGAGACATCGAGATAATAGTTACTATAGAGGACGACGAGATAATTCTAACAATTATACTCGGAATCGATCTCATTCTCGGGGATCATCTCATTACAACCATAATACAGGGGCGGCAGTTACAAATAATACTACCCCTATAGCTCAGGTCCCACTTGACAATAATACAACACAGTCTTCTGCTGCATGTTTTGCTATTAATTATAATGTGGCAAATAGTTGCCAGCAATGCAATCTTATTTTTCAGAAGGCGAAAGAAACAGTGCTTAACTGCGGACATATTATACCACAGGTAGGTCTTGCAGTCAACGATGGAACAGGCCTACTAATTTTTAACAGGGGATTAGTTAATGGATCCGTCGTCTCAGTATTGAGGGATTCGGGATCCACAACGATTGGTGTACGACAGTCGCTGGTACATCCCAGCTGTGCAACGGGGGAATATGTTCGTTGCATGACGTTTGGTGGAACAATAGAGTTTTACCCCACAGCTATTATTCATGTTAACACTCCTTTTTTCACAGGGAATGTAAAAGTATGTATGCTAAAAAAGCCTATAGCTGATTTGATGGTTGGTCGTATACACGGCAGTAAAGATTGTACTCCAGATGAGATTATAGAATGGGAGAAACATAACCTATGCACTGGAAACGCCGTGACAACTAGAGCACAGACTCAACTCATGGAGAAAGTTGATGATAATAAAATGGATGCAGACAACCAAGAGGAATTTGTAGTCAATTCACCTATTGACAGGGAAACATTTGCAACCAAACAAAAAGAGGATAAATCTTTTAAAAAATTTTTTACGTTGGTTGATAAAGTTGACAATCTATCCTCAGGTAATAATAACAAACATTGTTTTGTTATTAAAAATGGCATATTGATTAGATGTTTTTCATGACAAATCACAAATGAAACAACAAGTTATGGTCCCATATACTTTCAGACGGTACATTCTTCAACATGCACATGACTCACATTGTGCTGGACATATGGGATATACTCGAACACGATCTCGAGTACTGTCTTCATTCTTTTGGCCAGGGGTGTCAAGAGATATTTCGCAGTATGTACGTTCCTGTACTACATGCCAAGAAGTGAAAGCACGTGGAGCTTTTCACACGGCGCCTATTCAGGCTTGCGATATCTCAGTGAGACCTTTTGACAAGATGGCAATAGACATTATTGGTCCATTGCTACCATCGGCCAGAGGACATAGATTCGTCCTTACGTGCATTGATTTGTGCACACGATGGCCGGAAGCTATCCCATTAAAGACCACCACTACCACAGATGTAGCTGATGCACTACATCTCATCTTTTCTAGAATAGGGTTTCCTAGAAAACTTTTATCAGACCATGGGTCACAGTTTATATCTGACACCATGAAGGAAGTCATGAAAACTTGGGACATTGATAGAAATTTAAGTAGTATTTATCATCCGATGAGTAATGGTGCGGTTGAAAGACTTAACCGTACACTTAAACAACTACTACATAAGGTTACTGCTAAGCACCCTCATGACTGGGACAGAGCACTCCCAGCTGTTCTATTTGCTTATCGGGAGGTACCGCATGAACAAACTGGCTTCTCTCCCTTTGAATTAGTTTTTGGTGCTCCCCCAAGAGGTCCTATGGGACTAATAAAAAACTTATTAATTGACGACGAGATGACTCAGGACACTCAGTCATCTTACGAGTACGTAATTAATCTTCGGAAGAACATTATTGAGTCTTGCCTGTTGGCAACAGCTTCTTCTGAGGCTGCAAAAGCTAAGGCTCGATCTCTACAAAATAAGTCTCGACGATTACGCCAATTATTCCCAGGCGACGAGGCTTATGTGTTACTTCCTCACAATAACAATAAATTATTGATATCTTGGAATGGTCCTTACAAAGTCATTGATAAAATTTCCGACGTTGATTACGTCTTAGATATCAAGGGACACAAAAAGATATTTCATATTAACATGCTCAAGCAATTTCATACACGTCCTGAACACTTACAGTCAATTTTTCATGAACTAGATGACAACACAGTATCCACTTGTCATTATACTAACTTATCTGTCATCCAGGAAGAAGAATCTTCTTTTCCTGAGGTACAGTTACCGTTACCTGTACCAGTAGTTCAACCTACTGAATCTTGGCGGGATGTAACCATCTCTTCAACGGTTACACCGCAACAGCGTCTACAGATTGCTAATCTATTACAATCTTATCCAGATGTGTTGACCGACGTTCCGGGTCGCACATCGGCTATCAGTCATGACATTACTCTCAATGACGATACACCTATTCGTGTACATCCCTATTCTGTTCCTTTACATTTCCTTGCTAAAACTACTAAGGAACTTGAACAGATGTTGTCTCTTGGAATCATTGAGACTAGTAATTCGCCATTCTCTTCTCCATTAGTGATTGTCCGGAAGAAGGACAATAACATTAGACTATGTGTTGATTATAGAAAATTAAATGCTAAGACTATAGTTGACAGTGAACCACATCCACTTATCGACGACTTACTACCACGTCTATCCAACGCAACTATATTTAGTAAGATAGACTTAACTAAAGGTTATTGGCAGATACCACTGACCGAAAAGGCTAAGTACTACACCGCATTTTCCACGCCACAAGGTCTATACCAGTGGAACGTGATGCCTTTTGGGCTTGTTAATGCGCCAGCTACCTTCATTCGCCTGATGCGACAAATTTTATCAGGTAGACCAGACGTTATTACATATATTGACGACATATGCTTGTTTAGTTCGTCGTTTGAGGAACATGTTCGGGACTTAGATATGTTTTTGACACTCTAAGGAATTATCATCTAACTGCTAAACCTACAAAGGTGCAAATCGCGTGTAATGAGATAACCTTTTTGGGACATATCATTGGATCGGGATATATCCGAACGTTACCTAGTACAGTCTCAAAAATTCTAAACATAGCAATTCCTCAGACGAAGAAACAGGTCAGGAGTTTGTTAGGACTTGTTCAATATTACAGTAGATTCATACCAAACTTGTCATCCATCACGGCTGTATTGTCTTCATTGTTAAAAAAAGATATGCCGGTGAAGGTGACATGGACTGGTACATGCAATGAAACTTTCAACAAAATTATAAATTTGTTCTCACATGAACCAATTTTAAGACTTCCCGATGCTTCCAAAAGATTTTTCTTACGAACAGATGCTAGTAACTACGGCATTGGTGCATGCCTGCTCCAGAACCATGACGGCATTCTACACCCCACCTTATATATATCAAGAAAGCTGAAGCCGGCTGAAACAAAGTATTCCACAGTCGACAAGGAACTTTTGTCTGTGATCTGGGCAATAACGAAGCTGGAGAAATTCTTACTCGGTGCCCCCTTTACCATACAGACGGACCAACGTGCGGTCGCATCCTTGCGTCGATCCAACCACAAAAGCCAAAAACTTGCCAGATATTCAATCATCCTACAGCCATTCGAGTTCTCCATCGAACACATACCTGGCACTGAAAATTGTGTGGCAGATGCGTTGTCACGTAATCCTATTGACGACGAATAATCAACATTGACACTCTTAAACTACATCAATCAGAACTACATTGGATTGAACGAAGTATCAACTATAAAGGAACTAACCTTGCCTTCAATTCAAACTTTATAAACACTATATGCATCACAGAATTGAACGACAAGACAATCAAGGTATATATACTTACATTCGAACTTCGTATAATATCCATACACGATATACGAATATCATTGAACAATCATGGAATAATATCTGACGACAAGTCGAACTTATTATCCTATGGACTCTTAATTCTTCGATGCAGTTATAAATGACATTTCTTTCCGACGTGGACATTTGAACACTTTTGCCTAAAAGAATTCATCAGGATCAAGACTACGGATGGATCATCATATCCTATACTAATTAATTAGTTAACTTAACTTCTTAATTGAATTATTATCAATAAAATGAAAAGTGAGAAAAAAAATTAAATGAAAAAAAAAAAAAAAGAGAACGAAATACTAAAAAGAAGAAATTATGAAAAGAGAAAATAAATCTCACACAAGTATTAGATTAATAATTTTTTTTAATGTACCTATACAGTATTTAGTTAGTTAAGTTAGTTAGTTATTATTCACTAACACTTAACACACACAATTAAGTTAAAACTTATATTCGAATTTCTTTCTATTTCTTCTTACTTAGTTTGTCTTTTCTTCTCTCATAACATCGCGTTACATTAGAACCTTAATAATTTAACTCTTAGTTTAATTAATTAATTTAATTTTAATTAGTCAAATTAATTCCTATATGACATACTAATACGACAGACCTTACTTTAATTTAATTTTATCATTCACTATTAACATTGGACATTTATTTAGTTGATATAATGACATGTATAATATTGATATATAATGTGATTTATGATTAGATGACTATGACAAATAGTTAGTTGACACGACCGCAACACGGTTCTACTCAGAACATCGTCGGCCATATGTCACAATTGTGTTAAATTTTTTTTGAAAAATTGTTAAGTCGGATAGATATTGAAAAAAAAATCTATCGATTTTTTTTTCCCCGGTGTACAGGGAATTGTTACGGTATATGATATTAACGCCGTCTGCTAAAGGTTACCAGACGTGCAATTGTAAAAGGTTAAGGCATTTAATATATTGCGATAGAGGTTTCAATTTTGAACGCTTTAGACACGATCGATTATGACGTGTATAGAGTTGTTTAGGACACAGTCGGTAACTAAGAAACGCTACCCTTTTCACATTGACCGTCAAGCTGTTAAGACGCGTCTGACTCTCCTTCCAATGTTGGGCATGGTATTGCCATACAGATATATATTTTATGCAAGTACGGACATGGGTCAGTCCATTGCTATTACGAAGATTTGAAATGATTAAAGGTCAGTACGAAGTGAAAATTAAGGAAGGATGAATTACAGTCCATAGTATTTGATTTTGCCAGACTCATAGACTCACTGTCGGCCGTTGGAAACCCCAACCGCGCGTGCATACAGCTATGACAATCTGCATACAGTAATTTGATTATTGGACAAGGACTGATAGGATATCTACATATCTATGCCATATATTTTCAAGTTATAATATGTACCTTTGTGATCAACATGCATGAATCGTCTTGACGTGTAATCTGTATTAAATAATTGTGGACTCAATGGAACCGACTTGTCACATCAATCGTATTCCAAGGTTCAATTATTATTCAGAATCTTCCACCCCTGCATTCGCGTAATCTTACATAGAAGGCACGATACACGATCACTCAAGAATATCAAGAAGATAAAACAATGGCCAGAATTTATAATTACTTTATTGACATTATATGGAACATTGTTCAGAGCTAACCAAACCACTACTTGCAACAGACCACCTGCAACAGTCATCTACTTGGGAGGATAGTTAATGTTTGTGCTGTTGGGGTGGCCTCATCACACCTGTCTATATTGACTACACAGTGTCCAGAAAATGGTGGGAATTTTTGTGGGGATATTAGTAACTACAAAGCGTTGGTGAATGTCCAGCAGACCAGAGGCTCACTCATCTTGTAGTTGTAGCTCTGGTGCTGAAATCTTGTGGTCCCACCTCTCCGTGCTGGCGGGCAATAATGGTGGTCTCTGTCACAAGTACTGCACAGATACACTCGAGTAAAGTCACCAACTGAATAGACACTGCTTGGTTGACAACAGAAACTCACAGCTCTGCAATCAAAGTATGGGCCATGTGTCAAAATCTATTCTCTACCCACGTCTGGACACAACACTGACACAACAACCACATCATACAGACAGGTCAGATCTCTCTGACCAAACAGCACATTTACCATGGTGGTTTTACATCAGATAGATCCTCCCAGACTATAGATTCTGAAAAATATTTATTAGTTTTCTGCCCTAAAAGAGGATAGGTAATATGTTTCATTATTCTCAACACTTGATCTGTCTTGCCTAACCCTTGCTGGAGTTTATGTACATTGTTGGTCCCTAGACCCTGACTAGGGCGGGGGGTCTAGAGCAAATCCCTACTTGTTTGTAAGGCTAGATTTCGATATGGCAGTATCAAATCACTCGAACATGAAACAATATTCAAAATATATAAGGAAATAATTTCAATCTTACCAGATTATGAATAAATAACACAGAATTGCTAGCAAAACTCAGCTGAGCTGCTGGCTATAGTATGGCGTCCCTAAATTTATTTCACTTTCTTTCATATGGAAATCACCACACTTTAAAATCTGTGTCTATCACTGAACAACTATTGAAGAATGGCCCCAAATTCGCTCTGAGCGCTAATAATATGATTGTCTGTGGCCAATCACTGCCTAGGTTTATTTTAAATTCAAATTTCCTACCCTAAAGTCATTTCAGTCATGCTTCAGTCAAGTATGGATGGTTATCTGTTAGTCTGTCCGTCTCTACTTGTGTTTCTACAAAAATGTACTCGATTTTTGAACCAACCTTTCTCTCCCCTCCAAAATTTTGTCGTTAAAAGTTATTTTTAGACACAGCCACCACAATATCCCCTCTCCTCCATACCAAGTAGATTTGAACACCTGCGTCTCGAGGTCGTGTTTTTTTTTTTTTTTTTTAAATAGCGACACTTTTTATTCAATACAGTTCGTCGATGATGTGAACAACACTGTCTTTTGTCATTATCTTCAATATTATCTATCCGTCTGTAAAATTAAGAACATATTAGTTCACTGCTCAGAATGGGCCATCCGGCCAGCTAATTTTTATATTCCTAACATTAATATTAAGAAAAAAGTACTTTTTAAATTTTGTAATATTTCGAACATCTGCGTTTTAGCCGCTGAATTCAAATCAAGGGCTTGGTATTGCAAAAGCGTCCAATAAATGACTGTGGCGTAACATATCTATGGTCCCTTCTGTAGAGTTGCTTACTTTTTATGTCAACTCGGGAAACGTGACTTTTCTCCGTTTCCCCCCCAATTGCGTCTCCTTAGCCTTTCCAGTCTCACGCAATCTTTCCAGTCATATTTTTTTCCTTTTTGATCCGCCGTTCCCCTCCTGTCTAGCGAGTCAATTTTTATGGAGGGTGATGACCCGCGGTCTGGGCGATCATGTACATCAGCAGCCTACGCATTATGTTTTTTTATCCTTACATGTTATCTTTGGAGGTATTTTACCGTTGTATCTCTGTCAATTTCACTACACATCTCCCCACTTGAAAACATGCCTATGGCAAGTTCCAAAACCAGCGATACACATAGGTAAAATTACTCCTCACGTCTGCCACTACTCTAATTTTGATCACAGGGGTGCCGACTGAGGAAATCTGCACCGACATTCAATTTGCGGCTTGCATAAGCGACTGGTTTCAGTTCCCCATCAGGTGAAGATGATCTTTGCAACAAAGCCCCTCCTAGTCCTACATTACTTGCATCGGTTCTTAAGACAAAGTCCTGTGTCAAATCAGGCAGTTTGAGAATAGGCTTGCTAGTGAGTTTTTCCTTTAACTCTTGGAACGCTAGTTCACATTGTGCAGTCCAAATAATTTTATCTGGAAGTCCCTTGCGAGTCAGATCAGTCAGAGGAGCACATATAGCGTTAAAATTTTTGATGTATTTCTGATAAAATCCGCATAACGACACGAATGATCGCACGTCCTTCTTTGTTTGTGGCCTAGGTGCTCTCTGCAGTTTTTCCAAGTTCTTAGGATCAGGGGTCATATTACCCTGATATACAGTGTATCCCAAGAATTCCAACTCTTTGCATCCAATACAACATTTTGTTGGCCTAGCAGTTAAGTTCGCCTCCCGAAGTCTATCAAACAACATCTCCAGAGCTTCAATGTGTTCTTCAAATGTCTCTGTGGCGACGAGAATATCATCCATGAAATTCGTGATACATGGGTTATTCAGGGGATCCAACAATTTGCGCATCATCCTTGAAAACACACTCGGAGCATTTTTCAGTCCGAATGGTAGCATATTGAATTCATAATGTCCATCCGAAGTGCTAAAAGCCAAATAAGGTCTCACTTCAGGCTTCACTGGGATCTGGTAATAGCCTTTACTAAGATCCACTTTTGAAAAGTATTTTGCCTTGTTCAGTCTGGCAAATAAATGTTTTGTGTCTGGTAATGGATCCACTTGTCCTTCTGTGACAGCATTCAGTTTCCTGTAATCTATGCACAGTCTGTGTTCCCCAGACGGTTTTCTCAACAAAACGACACTAGAACTAAAAGATGATTCACTGTGCGAAATAATCCCCTCCTTCAACAAATACTCTATTTCTTCCTTCAATGCCTTCTCCTTCGCGAACGGAATAGAATAGGCTCTCATACAGATTGGGTTTGAGTCTACCAGTTTCATGTCATACTGTAGCAAATTTGTATGGCCTGGTTTATCTGTTAATACATCTGTATGTTCCTCCAGAACCTGTTGAACTCTCTCCCTCTGGTTTTTAGTCAGGTGCTTACTGACTTTTACCTGTGCTGCTGTTTCACAAGGATGTAATGGGTATTCATGTGAGGTGAGTGGTTCTTTTTGCATCTGGGTTGCAATAGCCAAGGTCAATAAGGGGTGCTTTCCTGGAGTGGTCTGTCCAGATACTTCTTTAACAGGTTTACATGATAAACTTTTTCCTTCCCCTTTTTGTCAATTTTATAGTTTGTTCTAGACACTTTCTCTAGAACCGTATATGGACCTTGCCAACCAATTTGTAATTTATTAGGCTTCCGGGTAGTAGAAGCAGCACCTTCTCTCCGACTGCCAGTTCCCTGTCCTTTGCCTTCCTATTAAAATATGCTGCATGTTTCTTCCTGGCTTGTTTCAAATTATCATTTGCCAGTTTCCATCCAGCTTTCAAACGAGTGGTCAGTTCGTTCACGTATTGATACGATGAGGTAACAGTCTCTTCCGCCTTCTCATCTGTCCAGGTCCTTAATAAAGTTACATCTGGATCTTTAATTTATCATACTTATTTTTCATGGAACCCATCGGGTCCCGTCCCTTAGAAGCTTTATAATGAGGACTTTTCTTCCTAGAATCATCACTCACAATTCGACCACTACCAATTTTTTTCTGGGGTTTGTCTCCCCACATTAGATTGCTTATGAGAGATCTTCGCTCTCTTGTCTGTTCTTCCAGTTTATATAAGTCTGACCGAGGGATTGTCATCTTATCCTGGGTAAAATTTCTTCTTTGTACTCTTCGCATAGTGGCCATGTTAATCCATTCAAGTGAAGACTGGGTGTGAAAAGAGGGCTCCCATTCCACTTTGTCTACCCGAGTATAATTAGTTTTCCTTTCAGGCCTAAAGTTGCCCCGTGGCGTTTCTAGGTCCTGCACATATTTTCCCTTTGTGGGTGTTCCCTCATGAAATACGCCACATGCTTCTACAAAGTTTTCAACATCGACATTTACGTCGGGCCAATAGTATTTTCGAGCAATCTTTTGGCAGATGGTACCGACTTTCTCATGGTCACCATCTTTTCCAACATGTAAGCTCCTTATTAAGTTTGCCCTATATATCTTGGGAAGAACTAACTGTCCGTGACCAGTGGATCTAGTTCCTGTCTTCCTGTATAATAGTTTGTTCTTCATGAAATATTCCCCCTTGCTCGGAGGTGTGTGGCATTTGGGCAATTTTTTAAAACAGGGCTTGAGTGTCCTATCCTCAGCCTGCGCCTTCCTCATCTCCTCTGGATGAGCATTTATAGGTTCACCTTCTTCCTCCTTCTTCTGTGACCTGGTCTGCACTGTCGCCATGATCACAGGTTTCTCGGGATTCCCCAAGAAGACGTATCTACACCCCAATATCAGAGGGTAGATTGGTTCATCTATCACTGCTGCTCTGATTTCTCCTTCCACATAGCGAGTTTTCACCGTTATCCTTGCGATGGGAAGTGTCATGAGTGGTATGTCCTTAGTCGCCCCTTGTATTTCCACTGTTTCTGTGGTATACTGACTTGGGTCCACTAGGCTAGACTTCACAACTGAATCATAATCCAAACCTGTATCATAAAGGCACCTTATGGTGACCCCATTAGAAATAACATCCTCACAAACTGGGGGGTGATAAGGTTCCTGTTGTCCATTAGGATTAACCTTTAATCTTCGCGTCCCCGACTTCATTGCAGCAATGTTTGAAGGTTTCCTTCTACAAAATTCGGTGTTATGGTTATCCTTCTTGCACCATTTACACAAGCTTTTCCCTTGGTTCAACGTTTTTCTTTCATTGAACTTTTGGTCATTGAACTGTGAGTTTCTGTCGCGATAGTCATTTCTTGGCCGCTCAAAGTTTGTCCTACCTTTATTTCCCTGCTCTCTATTATCAAATTTATTAAATTGCTGTGGAGCTTTAAAATTGTCTATGTGCTTCTTCTTAGCACCACTTACCTCTGCCTGGGCTGCCTGATACCTCTCAGCAACATTTAAAATTTCCCCCAACTTCTCTGCACCTTGTTCCATGAGAAATTTTCTCATGTCTGGAGCCATGGACTCTCTCAATTGCTCAATCATGATCATTTCTTTAAGATCTTGGGTCTTCCCCAGAGCCGTCCATTTCTCCAAATAGGTTTCTAGTCTAGCAGAGAATTGGTGGTATGTCTCCCCAGACAACAGTTTGGCATTTCTAAATTTCTTACGATAAAATTCACCATTCTTCTCGTACCTTAACAACAAAGCCTGCTTTAACATGTCATAATTGTCTTGGTCTTCCCTGTTCATTTTGGCAAATACTTCATAAGAAGTACCTCTCAATCCCTGTGATAGCTTTAAGCTCCACCTCTCTCTCTCTAACCCATATGTAGTAGCTAATAACTCAAAACGTCCTAGGTACCCCTCTATGTCATCGTCTTTTTCAACAAAATGGTCTAAATGAAACCCCATAGCGGAGTTTGAGGCTCCCAGACTGGGCGTAGCATCTGAGGCAAAAGGGCTGGCACCATTTTCAGGAGCCTGGCCTTGTAATTCCAGCTCCCTTAGTCGTAATTCGTGCTCCCTTTGCAACCTTCTATCTTCTGCCTCCCTTTCGGCCTTTTTATCTTCTGCCTCCCTTTGCTGTCGTTTTTCTTCTGCCTCAATCTGCAGCCTCTTAATTTCTCTATCAGCCTCAATTTGTAACTGATGCGTGATGCCATATGATGATGGATGGTATCCGCATGTCTGGTTTTGTGTGGTGTGCAGATGTGTTCAGTCAAAACAATGTTCATACAAAAATAACAGGGCAATCCACATAGGACGTCAGTAAACTCACGACGTATAAAGTCAATGATTCTTGTAACAGCCGTTGACGTTTTTCTTCATTATTTATTGTGGACGCCACAGTGACAAAATGGTTACGCGAATATGTAGACACATCAAACAGTCATTATCACAGCAACATTCAATACAGCAATGGACGGTAGACAGCATTACAATGATGAGTCAGATGCATGTTATATTTCATAGTGCTGTAAATGTAGTCAGGTGAAAAACTCCATCCTTTTCTATAACAGCCAGGAGATAACCAGATATATGAGATCAGTTCACTCTCCTTAGTCTGACTTCAGCAAGACAGACACGTCTGCCGAAGTATAAATAATGTCCTCAAAAATATCCTCTAGATAATAAAGGTTTTTCAAACCTAGTTCATTTAACAAAGTAGCAAGTAATGGTCCTTGGTACCTGCATCAACCGATGCAGTACAATACAGCGACATGTGAGCTAGGAAAACATCTCGTGACGACGACTTTCGAAGACAGGCGATGAACCAGAAATCGTTCACGACCAAAAATCGATAGAGTTAATGAAAATGTTAATTTACCTTGCCTTCCGGAAATACACAGAAATATTATGCCTCCCGGCATGTGCAAATACACTAGAGGTATTATCTCGAATAAATGAAATATCCATAAGAGGACTCTCACATTCCTGACAGAACAAAAAAAAATAGCGGAGATCCCCTCTTCAACGAGGCATCTCTTTCGCCATTCCAAATCGCTCACTCCACTAGTGGTGGGCGGAAACCGCTCGACCAAGAAGCAAGACAAGTCATGCGCAGTCCAGCGCAAAATGACCACAGCTCAAACTTAACTGCATTCGATACCAACGCGAGAAGACAAATGCTTACCGAGAAAAGTGACTATAAATTTCAAGCAGTTGTTGCCCTTGCGTTATAAAATAGATATTGTAATAAAATGATGTTGCGAGAATTTATCACGCAACATATCACCACCTCCTCCCGATAAAAAAAAATGTGGAACATATTTTTTTTTTAAATATCAAAGAGCATGCGATAAGCGGCTCAAAACGCACGAATTATGCGCTGATAGTTAACTAAATTGCCAAACAATAGGCTAATTATAGAGTGTCTGGTGAGGATATACCTCAACAGAAAAATAAATATGTCTCAAAAAATATTCACATCGGGGAGGTGTCACCAACACACATCACGTTAGCATGTAAACACAATATACGTATGCAAGTTACTATAATCATCATTAAACAGCATACTCTAATATTGTCTTTAAAAATGGATGTACAAATCTGATAGGAAAATTTAAATAGTACATTCTTTGACATGTAATGACATAAGTACATAGTAAAGTTAAACTACATGACGATCCAGGACATATGCTCTGGTATTCCGAGGGTAAGTACACAATCTAGAACTCGTCATGCTTGATACTAGTAAGGTAAGTCCTCAGCTCAACAATGACATTCTGAGAAAGTACAAGCAATATAATGCTAATTAATAACTAATATGCTTCATAAGGTACAATACATTATTAATAATTGTGGCTGTTTAGTAAACTAACGGCCCTTATATTAACTACTCAGTCCTCCTCTATCATCTTAAAATACGAACAGAAGAAGATGACAACAAAGCACGATAGTGTGTACATATAAAGTGAGTACAGATGTGCTAATCTATTGTAGAAATATAGGTGTGTTATGACTCTGTAATATATGGAAATATAGGACAGAAGTATTAGTTGGAGTCATGTGGGCATCTAGACAAAATGTCAGCCATCACATTATCCGCACCACGGATAGCTCGTACCGTGAAGTGAAAAGGTTGAAGAGCTATAGCATATCGAGTGGATCTCGAACTCTTCAAATTCTTAGTCTGAATAGCTGTAAGAGCTTTCTGATCGGTCTCTAGAATGAAATGTGCGCCCAGGAGGAATCTTTGTAGTTTTAGAATTGACCAAACCATCGCTAACAACTCACGGTCTAAAACCGAGTAGTTCCTCTCTGCCGCATTTAGTTTTCTAGAAATGTACATAACAGGATGCAGAGTATTTGCATATTCTTGCATCAGTGCTGCTCCAATCCCAGTGGATGAAGCATCACTCCGAAGAACAAAAGTCCTATCAAGAGTAGGTAATCTTAAGATGGGAGGAGAAGAAAATATATTCTTGATTTGGTCTAGTGAAGATTGGCATTCTTCAGACCAACGGACCAGATTAGGCGAACCTTTCTTCAACAATGTTGATAGAGGTGCCATGATCGAAGATAAATTTGGAATAAATCTCCCATAAAATTGAATTAAACCTAAGAGACTCCTAACTTGTTTCTTCGTTTTAGGAACAGAGATGTTCAGTATTTTGGAAGTATTGTGGTCTTCTGTCTTCAAGAGACCATGACCAACACGATGACCCAGGAAAGAGATTTCACCAAAACCAACAAAAGCTTTAGAAGGTTTTGCTGTCAAATTATTTTCACGTAGAGTGGACAGTAAGTCATATAACCCTAAATAGTGATCTTCCCAGGTATCACTGAAGAGACAGATGTCATCTAAGTATGCGATGACATCCGAACGATGTGACAGAATTCGACGCATCATGCGAACGAAAGTGGCAGGGGCGTTCATGAGACCAAAAGGCATAACATTCCATTGAAATAGACCCCTAGGTGTAGAAAAAGCAGTAAGAGGTTTGGCATGCTCTGCTAAAGGCACTTGCCAATAACCTTTAGACAAGTCAAGTTTAGTGAAGAATCTAGAATTAGAAAGTCTAATCAGTAGATCTTCTAACAAAGGCATCTGTTCAGCGTCGAACTTTGTGACCTGATTCAATTTGCGATAATCAACACAAATTCGTATGTTCTTATCCTTCTTCCGGACAATAACCATGGAAGAAGAATATGGTGAAGTCGATGGTTCAATTATATTTAATTGAATCATTTCATCCAATTCCTTTTCCACTTGCGACTGAAAGTGTATAGGAATAGGATACGGCCTAACCCTAATTGGATTATTGTCGGTAAGAATTATGTCATGTTCTATGACATCTGTGTGTCCAGGAATGTCAGTGAGAACATCCTGAAATGTTTGTAACATCGACAAGTCTCGTCGATGTTCGTCACCAGAAAGATTAGGAGAAACAGAAACGTTTTTCCAAGATTCCGTGGAATGTAATGGAACCACTGGAAGGGGAAGGTTGACATCAGAGAAGGTAGCTTCCTCATCCTGTATGACAGACAGGGATGAATAATGACCGTGAGGTGCAGGAGCATCATCCGTTGCCTGGAAAATAGGTAGCAAATAGTCCGGACGTTCGTGAAATTCCGAAAGCATGTTTATGTGGAAAGTTTTATGCTTTCCATCAATATCGACCACATAGTCAACATCGGAAATCCGAGAGACTATTGCATACGGACCTTTCCATGCAATAAGAAGTCTATTTTCCCTACTGGGGAGTAGGACGAATGCTTTGTCACCTGGACAAAGTTGTCGTAGACATCTATTCTTGTTAGCAAACTGCCTTGCCTTCTCTTTAGCAATTTCTGATGAAGCAGTTGCTAGCTTACATGCCTCAATGATCTTTTGTCTAAGAGCAATGACATACTCATATGAGGATTGAGTTTCATCGCTAATATCATCGGCAGTGATGAGATCGTGTAATAAAGACATAGGGCCGCGTGGACGCGCGCCAAAGACAAGTTCGAAGGGAGAAAATCCTGTGTGTTCATTAGGGACTTCTCTATAGGCAAAGAGAGCCGCGGGTAAAACCTGTCCCAATCTTGAGGATGATCTTCAGTTATCTTACCAAGCAAAGTCTTGAGCGTTCTATTCAGACGCTCAACTAACCCATTAGACATAGGATGGTAGATACTACTGAGAGATCGTTCAATATGTAAGGTAGACATTACCTGTGACATAGTGTCAGATATGAGTTGAGTGCCATGGTCTGACAATATTTCTCTGGGGAACCCCAAGCGAGAAAATATCAACCAAAGAGCATCTGCGATATCTGTAGTAGATATGCCCTTAAGAGGAATAGCCTCTGGCCAACGTGTGCACATATCGACACATGTAAGGATAAACTGATGTCCTCTGGCCGACTTGACCTTAAAAGGGCCAATAATATCTATGGCCATTTTCTGAAACGGCCGAATAGGAATATCAGCAGCCTGGATAGGCGCAGCATGTCGTGGTCCTCTAGATTTGACCTCCTGACATACCTTGCATGATCGGCAGTAAATACGAATGTCCTTATTGACAAAAGGCCAAAAGAAAGCCGCAAGGACTCTCGACTTCGTACGGGCAAAACCCATATGTCCAGCACATTGCGAGTCATGAGCATGTTGCAATATTTGCACTCTCATGCTCTTGGGAACAAGAATTTGCGAATGTGCCGACGTAGTCGAATCTTGTACCATACGTACAAGTACGCCGTTTCTCATTGCAATCCAAGATTTTCTATTTGTATCCTGATTCGGATCACCTTTCTTCGCAAGAACGAAGAATTTTTTTAAAGAAGGATCTTCTTCTTGCAATTTTATGAAAGAGTCACGAGTGATTACTAAGTGACTATCTTGGCTATCAACTTCATTATCACTATTCAGTGATGTTTCGGGTGTTTGTAGAGCTTGTGCTCTTGTAACTACTGCATTTGTAGCTTGCATGTTATTATCTTCCCAAGCAGCAATCTGCTGTGGGGTACACTCCCTAACTCCGTGAATACGACCAATAATAAGGTCCGCAATAGGATTAGGTAAGAGACAAGCATGCACATCTCCAGTAAAGAAAGGAGTGGCAATGCGAATTACAGCAGTAGGATATTTTTCTAGAGTGCCGCCAAATGTGACACATTTAATAACCCTTCCTGTAGCACAAGATGGATCTACAAGCGATTGTCTAACACCAATAGTGGTGCATCCGGAATCGAAAAGTAGTGAGACCGGAGTATCATTAACAAGACCCTTATGTAGGATTAAAGAACCCCTCCCGTCATGCGCAACAGCAGCAGGAAGAGCGGGAAGTGGGTGACCACAACTCAAAGTAGTTATGGTACCCGGTTCGAATAAAGTACTGCATTGGGGGCATTTGTTTGCTCTCTCAAAGTCAAAAGCAGAACCAGTGACAGCGTCAAAGTTTTTACTATCAACAACATGATTACAGGCTCCCTCAGTTTCCTGTTGTACAGCATTAGCCTGCTGATATCTCTTTTTTTTGTGTTGAGATCTACCCCGACTACACTGACAAACAACATTTTCTTTCTTATATAAGAATAAGTGTTCTTAGGTCAGTTTCTTGCGCTGATTTCAAATTTGAAATCCGTTTATCTCTATCACGTCGGGTTCTTAAGATATTTGTGAATAAATATATTTTTGGGAAACCGTTATTTGCTCCGTTTCATTTTTACTATATAACTTTTTAAAAATTAATAAAATGCAAAATAATTCTACTTTTTATACTGCTAAAAGATGCATGACATATGTTACGTTATATTTCAAATAGTTACTGTATTTTGAAATAATTCTGAGTGAAATATGGCTTCTAGAAGTTGTAGAAATTCGGCTGATCTGTTCTGTTGCGTGTGCTGATATTTTACCGATCGTGTTCACCAGAAAAACTTTACACCATTGCTAAAGAAAGCATATGAACTTTATTTCGATTCGAAAGTTGATGATGCAAATAAATCTTGGAAGCCAAATGCAGTTTGTTCGACTTGTGCAAATACATTGGCAGGTTGGTTACGAAAATCGCCGAAGCATAAGTCTATGCCTTTTGGAGTGCCAGTAATATGGCGTGAACCGACAAATCACGCTACTGATTGTTACTTCTGCTTGACAAATATCTATGGTTTCACTTTTTAAACTAGAAAGTCTGTGGTTTATCCAAATATTGAATCGGTTTCGAAACCAGTGCCTCATGATCCAATCACGTGTCCGATCCCAGTTCCACCAGAACAATATCCGTTGGACGTGAATGAACCATCAGAAAGTGATAGTTTACCTGCTTTAGAAACTAATTCTGACTCGGATTATGTACCGGTGAATGATGGTGTTCACTTAATTAACCATTCAGAACTTTCAGATCTTATACGTGATCTCGCTCTCACCAAAGGACAAGCGGAATTACTCGGTTCGCGACTCAAAGAATGGAATCTTTTAGCGCCCAATACTCCGATATCTAAATTTCGTCATAGACACAGAGAACTTGTTCAATACTTTGAGATGGATGATGACATTTGCTATTGCAAAGATGTAAAAGGTCTAATGGTGCACCTCGGTCATGAGCACATAGTCAACGAATGGCGACTTTTCATCGACTCTTCCAAGACTAGTCTAAAAGCCGTGTTATTGCATAATGGAAATTTATTTTCATCAATTCCAGTCGCCTACTCTGTTCATATGAAAGAAACTTATGACAATATGGCTATACTTTTGGCAAAAATAAAGTACAATGACTACCAATGGCGGATTTGTGGAGACCTAAAGGTCATTGTAATTCTCACGGGCATGCAGACTGGGTATACTAAATTTTGTTGCTTCCTATGTGAATGGGACAGCCGCAACAGACAGGAACATTATGCAAGAAAGGTGTGGCCTATCAGGGATCGTATGCAGCTCGGGCATAAAAATGTAATACACGAGCCATTAGTTAACAAAGACAGCATCATTTTACCACCGTTACATATAAAGTTGGGGCTCATGAAGAATTTAGTAAAAGCGTTAGATAAAACGAGCAAAGCTTTCACTTATCTTCGAGAAAAGTTTCCGCAAATTAGCGATGCAAAGATAAAGGAAGGTATCTTTGTAGGACCTCAGATTAGGAAAGTTATTGCAGACAAACAATTCGAGAACTTGTTACATGGTAGTGAACTTCGCGCATGGATGACATTCAAATCGATCGTCGATAACTTTCTGGGAAATCACAAATCTGTCGACTATGTGCATATTGTTAACCAGTGCATAGATGCATACAGAATTATGGGCTGTAACATGTCCCTCAAAATCCGTTTGCTCGATTCGCATCTTGACTTTTTCCCTGACAACCTTGGCGAAGTCAGCGATGAACATGGAGAACGATTCCATCAAGATATCGCCGTAATGGAGTCACGTTATCAAGGACGGTGGAGTGTGACCATGCTTGCCGATTATTGTTGGATGCTTCATCGCGATGAACCACATGCCATTCACCGACGAAAGTCGACTGCAAAGAAATTCAAGCTTACATAACTGTTATACTTCTTGTACAAATGATGTTGTAATACTGTATGCGTTGTTAAAAAACTTCAATTGCGTATTTCTAGAGATCCCGACCTGATAGAGAAAAACGGTTTGCAGATTTAAAAACAGCGCATTAAAATTGACCAGAAAAACATAGAAATGTTAGAGAAAGAAAAAAAAAATTTTTTTTTGTTAGTCAGTGCTATTATTACCTCTGAAGTTATCAAAGTTATTATTATCTCTGCAGTTATTATTGTCTCTATTGTAATTGTTATCCTGGTTCGAATTCCAGTTTCCACGATTACTATCATGTTCACATTGATGCGAACATCTATTTGTTTGGTTCTGAGGTCTTCGGCAGGAATAACCTCTATTACCATATCCTCTTTTGAAATGCCTATAATTATTAGGGTGATAGTAACGACCACTATCAGGTTGTCTCCAATTCTTCGAAGAAGAATCACCATGAAATTGATTTCCATGATTTTGACAGAAATTACCGCTACTCTTTCTATCAAAATTTTGTTGGAATCTACGAGCAAAGTTTTGACCATACGGAGCTGCCGAAGCAACTGGTAAACCTTCTTTCACCTTAGAGTTACCCATGGTCATGTGTGGGTGCGCAGTTACGTATTGGCAACAGAAATCTTCCATTTCTTTTATTGTTTTAGGTTTACGTTCATGAAGGAAAGCAAGGAAAGACTCATTGACAGACGACATGACTTTGTCTCTAAGTATTAAGTCCATAAGTCCTTCATAAGTTTTTTCCGTCTTAGATAGTTCAACCCATCGTGAGAAAGTAATGCGTATTCTTGCAATAAACTCGGAGAATTCAACTCCATTTTCAGGTAACATGTTTTTAAATTGTAGACGATAGCCGTCTTCGTTAAGCTGATATTTCTTTAACACAGCGGCCCTGACAACCTCATAATTGTTCTTGTCAGGTTCATCCACCATATTTAATATACTTAGAGCTTTACCTGTCAGTATCCCTGATAACTGATAAACATATTTTGCTTTGTCTATGTTATGAGCTGTACATGCTTGTTCAAATCTGTCCAGATAGAACATTATGTCATCACTGGAAGGACTAAATGTTGGTAACTTAATCTTAAAAGTATCATTATTAGCCTTACCAGAAGATGAACCCTTGTTTGAATCATTACCATTACTCATGCTTGTCAATTTCAATTTTTCCAACTCTAAAGCTAAGACCTTTTCTTCATGTTCCATTTTTGCTTTCTCTTTCCTCTCATCAGACTCTCTCTGTAATGTTCTTTCCTCAGCCTGAGCCTCTTTTTGAAGTCTTTCATTTTCAGCTTCTTTTTCAAGTCTTTTATTTTCAGCCTCTTTTTCAAGTCTTTTATTTTCAGCTTCTTTTTCAAGTCTTTTATTTTCAGCCTCTTTTTCAAGTCTTTTATTCTCAGCCTCTTTTTGAAGTCTTTCAGCTTCTAGCTGTAGCTGGAGTTTTCTTTCCTCAGCTTCTGATTCCCTTTTTTGTTTTTCCATTTCCATTTGGAATCTTTTTTCATCCACCTGCATCTGCAGTTTCTTTTGTTCAGCTTCCATATGCAGTTTCTTTTGTTCAGCTTCCATTGCTTTATCATATCGAGCAGTTGCAAATTCTTCTAACTTATCACCAGTCTTGCCAAGCAATTTACCCTGCTCAATAAAGTGCTCAAATGTAGACATGTTGTCTAACATATGAGTCCAAAACCTGAAATAATTAACTAATTTATTTCAAACCTAAGTGTAACAAGTCTTAATTAAGCACTTGTATATTCACATCACATTATATTATCCCAGTCTCTGTGGGAAACAAGTCTCCAATCAAAGAACTTGTATATGAAATATCAACAATCAATTCTTGATCATAAGTGCACTTCTCATTCAATAGTGCACGACACTATTCATCATTCATTTATCATCAGTGTAGTAGTAACCGTGCATTAGCATAGCCCATTAACTAATTACTATAACTGTAAACAATGACTATGTAAACACATGCAGAATGTAAACATTGAAAATGTAAACAATACAAACAATGTAAACAATAACAATGTAAACAATAACAAAGATCAGCAACAATGCAAAAACTTTCGCAGAAATCAACTAAAAATAAAGCAGAAATTAATGAAATATCACAAAAAATGTGACGATATCTGCGATAGAATTAAACAAAATACATGACACCACAGTGTATAAACAAAAATGTTGTATGAAACTAAATTATAGACAAGAGTAGGCTAACAAATACAAACAAATCAAAACAAAACTAAAGAATGCGAAATAATAACGAAAACAATATTAAAACATGTCATCACAGCTAACATAAATAGCAACAGAAGTCGCTTAGCAAATTCCAGTATTGGAAATTTGCAAACCTTACAGAAAACGCTCACAATAGACGACCTCTATGACGTGGCATAATCTAACGGAGACACCACCCAACCGAGAACCCGCTGAAATATAAACATATAAATATACGAATAACATATAAACATATAACATATAGAATGAGATGATACACAGAAGACTCAGCAGAAGTATAAGGGCACAGTTTACATACAAACAGGCCACTTAACTTATAGGCTTCCAATCGTAGAACAGCAGAAAAACGGATGTCAATCAACGTCCTAAAGAGCGAAGCTCCAACGATGATGGCACATCTGAACTGCTTCCACTGCTAACACGATGGTACAAGAGCTTCTGAAATACTGTGTGTTGAGTTGTTTCGGCACTTGACCTTCTAATCCAAAAGTAAGTTGATGGAAATCGGTACTTGGCCTTCTTCAGAAAACAACCCGTTTCAACCGGCACTTGACCTTCACAAAAACGACAGCACTGGAACCTTGACAGCAGCAACTTGCTTGACTTGCGTAAAAGATAACAGCAGTCCGAGTTATCCGGCAACATGTAACAACGCCGGGTACTGTCAAATTCTTGTTTCCGTCAAAAAGTTGAAATTTTGACTTTTACCGGGCAACGCCGAGTACTTTGAAAATTTTGAAGATGTTGACTGTATTGAAGAATGTTAATTTCTTGAAGGATGCTGATGAATTCTTGTTGAAAATGAAGTGGGTAAGGGACCCCGTGTTTGCTGGTACCAGAATCAAACCAGCTTATGGCCACCAAATGATGCGTGATGCCATATGATGATGGATGGTATCCGCATGTCTGGTTTTGTGTGGTGTGCAGATGTGTTCAGTCAAAACAATGTTCATACAAAAATAACAGGGCAATCCACATAGGACGTCAGTAAACTCACGACGTATAAAGTCAATGATTCTTGTAACAGCCGTTGACGTTTTTCTTCATTATTTATTGTGGACGCCACAGTGACAAAATGGTTACGCGAATATGTAGACACATCAAACAGTCATTATCACAGCAACATTCAATACAGCAATGGACGGTAGACAGCATTACAATGATGAGTCAGATGCATGTTATATTTCATAGTGCTGTAAATGTAGTCAGGTGAAAAACTCCATCCTTTTCTATAACAGCCAGGAGATAACCAGATATATGAGATCAGTTCACTCTCCTTAGTCTGACTTCAGCAAGACAGACACGTCTGCCGAAGTATAAATAATGTCCTCAAAAATATCCTCTAGATAATAAAGGTTTTTCAAACCTAGTTCATTTAACAAAGTAGCAAGTAATGGTCCTTGGTACCTGCATCAACCGATGCAGTACAATACAGCGACATGTGAGCTAGGAAAACATCTCGTGACGACGACTTTCGAAGACAGGCGATGAACCAGAAATCGTTCACGACCAAAAATCGATAGAGTTAATGAAAATGTTAATTTACCTTGCCTTCCGGAAATACACAGAAATATTATGCCTCCCGGCATGTGCAAATACACTAGAGGTATTATCTCGAATAAACGAAATATCCATAAGAGGACTCTCACATTCCTGACAGAACAAAAAAAGCGGAGATCCCCTCTTCAACGAGGCATCTCTTTCGCCATTCCAAATCGCTCACTCCACTAGTGGTGGGCGGAAACCGCTCGACCAAGAAGCAAGACAAGTCATGCGCAGTCCAGCGCAAAATGACCACAGCTCAAACTTAACTGCATTCGATACCAACGCGAGAAGACAAATGCTTACCGAGAAAAGTGACTATAAATTTCAAGCAGTTGTTGCCCTTGCGTTATAAAATAGATATTGTAATAAAATGATGTTGCGAGAATTTATCACGCAACAGTAACCTCTTCTCTTCAGCTACCTTTCTATCTTCCCTTTCAATATATTTTTCACATTCAGTCGTTACGTATTGAATTAAAATTTGACCATCCATTCCCATCTCCTTCGCGGTGAGCACAGCAGCTGATCTAAATTTTGCCAGCTCCGCCATACTTTTTAGACAATATAATAATATACAAGATAAATCTCTAACCAGTAAATACACTAAGTACTTCTTATGACTATAGTCTAACCAATTCTAACCAACCAGTTAACTAATTAATTATTACTGGTTGTGAAGATTCACCAACTTTTATCTGCAGGGACACTTTTAATTTTAAAGGGAATTTTACAATTTATTTCCCTACTTTTATTTCTCCCACCAGGAGATCCTAATATTACTGTTGGGGTAATTATCCCGGACGAGCCCCCAATTTATGTAGTGGTGTTGATGGTATTGTATGATGGTGATATTACTAAATGTAATTGTATGAGGCCAGCTGTGAAGGCTCCTGAGATAAAATGTAGTTGAGAATTGTCAGAAGGCCTTTCTTGCTACCACTACGACCTCACACTTAATTTTTTTTAATGAATGTGGCTACGTAAAGTGTCTAGGGTTATGATATGTAGTGTGGTGTAATAGGTTATAGATATACCCACAGATATTTAACAAGACTAATAATATTAATAAATGTTAAAATACACTGAACTAACTCACGTGTGTAAAATTTTTTGATAGAATTATATTACATTTATTTTGTTCTGGATCAATTTTTTAGGTTGACCAGAACTTAAAAGGATTTAGAGATTATGCAAGAAATGCATGGAATATTATATCATAAATGCAATAGTGTACATATATATGTACTATACTAGTTAGTTTTATTAAAATGTTCTAGTAGTCATCTACTTGGGAGGATAGTTAATGTTTGTGCTGTTGGGGTGGCCTCATCACACCTGTCTATATTGACTACACAGTGTCCAGAAAATGGTGGGAATTTTTGTGGGGATATTAGTAACTACAAAGCGTTGGTGAATGTCCAGCAGACCAGAGGCTCACTCATCTTGTAGTTGTAGCTCTGGTGCTGAAATCTTGTGGTCCCACCTCTCCGTGCTGGCGGGCAATAATGGTGGTCTCTGTCACAAGTACTGCACAGATACACTCGAGTAAAGTCACCAACTGAATAGACACTGCTTGGTTGACAACAGAAACTCACAGCTCTGCAATCAAAGTATGGGCCATGTGTCAAAATCTATTCTCTACCCACGTCTGGACACAACACTGACACAACAACCACATCATACAGACAGGTCAGATCTCTCTGACCAAACAGCACATTTACCATGGTGGTTTTACATCAGATAGATCCTCCCAGACTATAGATTCTGAAAAATATTTATTAGTTTTCTGCCCTAAAAGAGGATAGGTAATATGTTTCATTATTCTCAACACTTGATCTGTCTCGCCTAACCCTTGCTGGAGTTTATGTACATTGTTGGTCCCTAGACCCTGACTAGGGCGGGGGGGTCTAGAGCAAATCCCTACTTGTTTGTAAGGCTAGATTTCGATATGGCAGTATCAAATCACTCGAACATGAAACAATATTCAAAATATATAAGGAAATAATTTCAATCTTACCAGATTATGAATAAATAACACAGAATTGCTAGCAAAACTCAGCTGAGCTGCTGGCTATAGTATAAAAAAAGGTAAAGGAACCCGTTACACGCCTTTGAGGCATATTGGGAATATGGTGTTAGGCCCATATTATCTTGACCGTCGGCACACGAGGGGTGATGTGGTCGGCATCACGCCGGCCGCCTTAACCTTCCCAGAGTAGCTCTGGTACCCATTTGGGGCTGGGTCGACCCAGGAGCCGTTTGTGGCCTAAAAATTTTCCGCCTCATCTGGGGATCGAACCATAGACCACTGCGCTAGGAAGCCAGTGCACTAACCACTATGCTACCGCGGCTCCCTTGGCTATAGTATGGCGTCCCTAAATTTATTTCACTTTCTTTCATATGGAAATCACCACACTTTAAAATCTGTGTCTATCACTGAACAACTATTGAAGAATGGCCCCAAATTCGCTCTGAGCGCTAATAATAAGATTGTCTGTGGCCAATCACTGCCTAGGTTTATTTTAAATTCAAATTTCCTACCCTAAAGTCATTTCAGTCATGCTTCAGTCAAGTATGGATGGTTATCTGTTAGTCTGTCCGTCTCTACTTGTGTTTCTACAAAAATGTACTCGATTTTTGAACCAACCTTTCTCTCCCCTCCAAAATTTTGTCGTTAAAAGTTATTTTTAGACACAGCCACCACAATATCCCCTCTCCTCCATACCAAGTAGATTTGAACACCTGCGTCTCGAGGTCGTGTTTTTTTTTTTTTTTCAAATAGCGACACTTTTTATTCAATACAGTTCGTCGATGATGTGAACAACACTGTCTTTTGTCATTATCTTCAATATTATCTATCCGTCTGTAAAATTAAGAACATATTAGTTCACTGCTCAGAATGGGCCATCCGGCCAGCTAATTTTTATATTCCTAACATTAATATTAAGAAAAAAGTACTTTTTAAATTTTGTAATATTTCGAACATCTGCGTTTTAGCCGCTGAATTCAAATCAAGGGCTTGGTATTGCAAAAGCGTCCAATAAATGACTGTGGCGTTACATATCTATGGTCCCTTCTGTCGAGTTGCTTACTTTTTATGTCAACTTGGGAAACGTGACTTTTCTCCGTTTCCCCCCCAATTGCGTCTCCTTAGCCTTTCCAGTCTCACGCAATCTTTCCAGTCATATTTTTTTCCTTTTTAATCCGCCGTTCCCCTCCTGTCTAGCGAGTCAATTTTTATGGAGGGTGATGACCCGCGGTCTGGGCGATCATGTACATCAGCAGCCTACGCATTATGTTTTTTTATCCTTACATGTTATCTTTGGAGGTATTTTACCGTTGTATCTCTGTCAATTTCACTACAGACACTTCCCACGCCGTAATTAGAAGCATCGCTGCGTAAAACAAATGGCAAATTCTTGTTAGGTAACCTTAAAACAGGATGATTAGAAAAAAATTTCTTTATGATATCCAACGCGATTTGATGTTCGTTAGACCACCGAATCACGTTAGCTGCACCTTTCCTAAGTAATGAAGAGAAAGGAGCAGTAATGGACGAAAGATGTGGTATGAATTTCCCATAGTATTGTACTAGTCCTAATAGAGATCGCACTTGTTTCTTTGTTTTAGGTGTGGAGATGTTAAGGATTTTGGAAACATTACTGTCCTCTGTGTATAACATACCGCGACCAATACGGTGTCCCAAAAAAGAAATCTCGTGGAAACCCACAAATGCCTTTGATGGCTTAGCAGTTAAATTATGATTTTGTAACGTTGACAGTAATGAATTTAATCCTTCTAAATGTTCTTCCCATGAGTCACTGAAAAGACAAATGTCGTCTATGTACGCAATGACGTTGGGATGATGAGATAGGATTCGACGCATCATGCGTACGAACGTGGCAGGAGCGTTAACTAACCCGAAAGGCATAAAATTAAATTGGAATAGGCCTCGGGGCGTCGAGAAAGCAGTTAGTGGTTTTGCCCTTTCTGTCAATGGTACTTGCCAATAGCCTTTTGACAGATCAAACTTAGAGAAGAAAGTAGAATGAGATAATTTTACTAATAAATCTTCTAAAAGTGGCAAAGGTTCAGCGTCAAATTGTGTGACTTTATTTAATTTTCTGTAGTCTACACATAGACGAATGTTATTATCTTTCTTTCTAATTATCACCATAGATGAAGCATATGGTGACAACGAAGGTTCAATTATGTTTAATCGAAGCATCTCATCTAATTCCTTTTCGACCTTATCTCTAAAGTGCAAAGGTATGGGATATGGACGAATACGGATAGGTGTTTCATCAGTTTGGAGAATATCATGCTGAATAGCTGATGTATGACCTGGAATGTCAGTGAGAACCTTATCATACATTTGAAGTAGTGATGAAACTTGTTGTCGTTGATCAGTCGAAAGAGAAGAAGAAATAGTGACATCATTCCAGTTTTCCGTGGAATGAAGAGGTACAACTGGTATGGGCAATTGTACGTCTTGAAAAGAAGATTCTTCTTCTTGAATAACTGACAAATTAGTATAGTTGTGAATATGAGGAGTAGGATCGTCAGTCGCTTGAAATACTGATTGTAAATAATCAGGACGTGAATAATACTCTTTCAACATGTTAATGTGAAAGGTTTTGTGTGTTTTCCGTTAATATCCACGATGTAGTCGACATCGGATATTCTTGAGATGATCCTAAATGGACCTCTCCATGTGATAAGTAGACGATTATTATGTGAAGGCAGTAAAACAAAAGCCTCGTCACCAGGAATAAGCTGGCGAAGACGTCTATACCGATTTGCAAATAGACGAGCTTTTTCCTTAGACTCTTCGGATGATGCAGTAGCTAACCTACAGGCATCTATTATTCTCTTTCTTAAAGAGATGACATATTCATATGAGGATTGAGTTTCCTCAGGTATGTTATCTTCAACCAATAAATCATGGATTAAAGACATAGGACCGCGTGGTTGTATGCCAAAAACCAACTGGAAGGGGGAAAACCCTGTTGCTTGGTTATGCACTTCGCGATACGCGAAGAGAGCAGCGGGTAGGACCCTGTCCCACTCCTGAGGGTGATCTTGAGTCATCTTACCCAACAACTGCTTAAGTGTCCTATTCTGTCTCTCAATTAATCCAGTCGACATCGCATGGTATATAGAACTGAGAGATCTATCTATACCCAATGTCTTCATGACCTGTGACATGGATTCGGAAATAAATTGGACACCATGATCTGATAGGATCTTACGCGGAAAACCAATGCGTGAAAAGATCAGCATTAAAGCTTCTGCAACACTGGCAGATGAGGTGTTCTTAAGAGGTATGGCCTCAGGCCAACGCGTACACATATCGATACAGGTGAGAATATGTGTATGTCCTCTTGCAGATGGCAATATAGGACCAATGATGTCTATTGCCATTTTATCAAATGGTCTAATAGGTATGTCCGCAGCTTGGATAGGAGCATCATGATACGGACCTCTTACTTTAACTTCCTGACATGTCACGCAGGAACGACAATAGAGATTAACATCCCTATGAACGCCAGGCCAATAGAATGCGGATAGCACTCTAGATTTTGTTCGGGAAAAACCCATGTGACCTGCGCATTGTGAATCATGAGCATGTCGTAATATTCTGGGTCTCATAGCAGACGGGACCAGAATTTGTGTGAACGCACCAATGAATCTGTTTCTTTTAGTAATCTAACTAAAAATACCTTTTTTTAGAGCAAATTGGTGTCTAGACTTTGCAATTTTGTTGTTATTATTACTCTTAGTCGCTAATTGAAAAATCTCTGCAAAGAATTATCATTCTTTTGTAGATTAACAAACAGCTCCCTTGAAATAGGAGAATCATCATCATTACTATTATGAACCGTAGGTTCAGAAGTTGATTCACGCGACAATTCAGTAGCTTGCGCTCTGGTAACAACTGCATTTGCAGCATGAATGTGTCGCTTTTCCCAGTCATTAATTTGCTCTGGTGTACACTCTTTTATACCGTGTATACAACCAAGTATTACATCGCTAACTGGATTCTGCAGAAGACAGGCATGTATCTTCCCTGAAAAGAAAGGTGTATGTAAGTTAATGATGGCTGTGGGGAACGTTTCCACAGTACCCCCAAATGTGACACACTTGACCACGTTGCCTGTGGCCAAGGAGGGGTCGATCAGAGAGTTCCGCACTCCCACCGTGCTGCAGCCTGAGTCAAACAAGACAGAGCAAGGAATAGAGTTGACGTATCCTCTGTCAAATTTTAAACACCCTTTCCCTTGGTGAATTGATGCAGAAGTAGCTGTACAAACTACGGGTAGACTTGGTAAAGTGTGCCCGCATCGCAGCGTCGTGATCGTCTTGGGCTGGAATAGCGTTGAGCATTCTTGACATGTCTTTACCAGTTCTAAATCGATACAAGACATAGCGTTATGTTGATTAACATTAGTATCATTACCTATGTTAGTTTGTGCTTCAATTGAAGCAACATTTGAATGTTGTCGTGGTCTGCTCGACGATCTATCTCTTCGTCGCGATCGAACCTGATTATTGTCATTAAAATTGCTATAATTTCTGTTTCTGCTATCATTAAAATTTGGCTGAGTCCGCCAATGAAACTTTTCACTGTTGTGATCTTGGCGAAATGACCTATTCAGAAATCTATTTCTATTTTCTGGATGATATGATTGAGATCTCCAATGTTGTTTATTATTATTACCTTGATTATATTTAGGATTGTTGTTACTAAAATCTTGAGATCTGTGAGCTTGACCCCATGATACATTAAATGGAGCAGAGTGTGAGTATTGTTTCCCCTTTTGAAAATGACCCAAGTTAAAATTATTATTACTTCCCCTTTGAAAATTTCTATCGCTACTTATTGAACGATTTCTAGGGAAATTGTTTTGTTGCGAGCGAAAGCAACGGGTAAATCGTCCTTAAGTTGCGCATTGCTGACATCCATGTTAGGATGAGCTGTGCAGAAATTTTTACAATGATCTGACATTTCTTTTATATTACCTGGTTTACGTTCATGTAGGAACGCAAGAAATGCAGGACTTACTGATGATAAGACTTTATCGCGAAGTAATAAGTCAAAAATACCCTCATATGATTTATCTATCTTGGATAGTTCTATCCATCGTTCTAAGGTAAGACGTATTTGAGACATAAAATCATCAAAATTCCTGCTAGATTGCGGGAGCATAGACTTGAACCTAAGTCTGTATTGATCCTCTGTCATCTGAAATTTATTTAGAAGAGCGACCCTGAGAGCATCGTAATCATTTTTTTCTATAGAGCTAGTAGTGTGATACACAGCCATTGCCTCTCCTGTTAGTAATCTGGATAAGTGGGTGCAATATAATGATTTATCCAAGTTGTACGATCGACATGTAGCCTCAAACCTGTCCAGAAAAAATATGACGTCGTCGGATGGTGGAGTAAATTTAGGCAATTTGAGATGAATCTCTCTAAAATTCTCATGTCTAGATGAAGACTGGCCTTCCTGAGTCTTTTGCGTATTACATTCACTTGCCAATCTTATTCTATCAAATTCCAATTCGGCAAGTTTCAAATCATGCTGACGTTTCTTTTCATTCTCTTCTGTCTCAAGCTGAAGTCTTCTTGTATTTTGTTCAGCTATTAATCTCCTTTCTTCCATTTCCTTTTGTTTAACTTCCATCTCCTTTTGTTTAACTTCCATCTCAATTTTAAGTAGTCTTTCTTTTTCTGCCGCATCTCTTTGCTTATTTTCAATTTCAATCTTAAGTAGTCTTTCCTTTTCTGCAGTATCACTTCTAAATCTTTCTTCAGCCTCGAATTTTTTCTGTTCGGACTCACGCTGAAATCGTTTCTCTTCTAATTCAGCGGCTAATCTCATTTTTTTCTCCTCTTCTGCAGCCTCTATTTCCTTTTCTTTTCATTTTCCTCAGCCCGTTTATCTTCTAATTCAGCGGCCAATTTCATTTTTTTCGCCTCTTCTTCAGCTTCAAATTTCAAATTTTCCAATCTTAATTTCTCAGCTTCTAATCTTTGAGATTCCAACCTTTGAGATTCTTTATATTCTGTCATAGCAAATGATCTAATCTCTTCCGGAGGTATATTAAGCGCTTTAGCCTGCTTAATAAAATAGTCTAAGGTAGACATTTTCAAAATTATTCTGAAATATTTCTACATAAAATGTTACTTCAACAAATGGTCTTCGTTCCTGTCCTAGAACGGTAAATTCAAGTTATATAATAGGCCATTATATCAATAATTAATAAAGTAGTTTATATCATGAAATGTTATGAAAGTAATAACGTGACAGACAATAGGCACAATACTGACACGACACGATAATCAAGACAAATGAAAACAGTCGTAGAAATCAACAAAATAAAAATGTGGAACTAAAATAGAATGTCGTAAAAAATTACGATGACATCTACGATCCGATAATGCACAAGACAGTTGACAACACAGTGTATAGACATCAATGGTGTAAGAAACTGAACGACAGTCAGGTTAGAAGGACGCATAATACAAACAAAATACATCATAAAACTAAGGTACGAGTAAAAATAGCTACCAAAAACAACGATTAAAACTTGACGGAACAGCTAAACAAATGCTATCATAAGAAGCAAGTAGCGATCTGAACTACGGCAAGGTTTCTAGCCTTGAACCGGAATTATCGCTGCTCAATTGAAACTTATAATTCAAAACCTATAGAACATCTGACAAAGAGCCCGAATCGGCTTCGAGATGAATCTCGTTTGTCAGATCGACCTCCCTACCTCCCACCAGAAACATCAAACATAGAACATGCAACATGAAACATGAATAAAAAGTAGTGGACATATTACTAGACAAGATGCAGCTACACGTAAAACGGTGTAATCACAACACGACGTTTTTACTTATCTCAACCGGCTAAAGAAAAACAATATTCCTCGCATCCAGGACTGCATGTATGAGACATCTATGTGACGAAATATAAAGCCAGAGTACAATGTCGAAACTTGACAGTTGAAGTCCCTGGGTTGTCCTTGACTTGTGATGACCGTTAGGAGTGCTGCAAGGTCCAGGTTGTTGTCGCCTTGAAAGATGCCATATTTCTATTCAACCGAGTTGGAATGAAGGCTTGGGTTCGATTCCGTTAATGAAAACTGGATGTTTTCAAAGCATACTGCGCCACCATATTGTTGAACTGCTTTATATTGTTGAGAGCTGTTGCTAATACTATTGGTGGTATGTCTATCTTGTTGGTAGATATGTTATTGAGTCAATCGTGCAAATTCTGCGAATGTATCAACTTGATGCAACAAGATGCAAGCTCAACGTAGGCACATCAACAAGTGCCAAAACTGTGATAGTCCAAACTCGTTAATTGAAAGTTCATACATTGTTTATTGACATCACATCATACAGGACGAAACACTCAACGTTGAACATGATGATTATGGACGCATGTCCTCAATAATAATTCAAATAAATAGTCTCAGGAGAATCCTCCAGCAAATTCTGACTAGGTCTCCGAGTACATACATCTATAGTCATAAAGGTCATGAAGTAGTCAGTACAAGGTTCTTTGACCACGGTTGACCTTTTCTCAAGGACAAGAGATTCTCATTATACTTGGTAGTATCTAAGATCCCGATCTCAAGAAGTCCTCATCAATAAAACATATTATAACGTAGGTGCAGGTTCCTACTAAATACTTTTTTGCATGCAAAGTTACTAAGGCATAGATACTTGAATTACCTCTTGTATTAGCCGTGACTGACCCCAACGGCTTCCTAATATTATATGGTTAACGTAGATCCACGGTATTACCGCCGATCCCCCTTGATAGACATTTACTGGCATACAAAAATATATCTTCAGCTGTGAATCCATTTCGGTACAGGCTAGTCACCTGTTATCGACTAGATACTCACGCCTGTGGAGAAACGATCATTTTTATCACAATGAGTATATAGTTGGCTCTTCCAACGATTCAGCACTTACGTGGATGACCACCGGCTACAACTGCTAATCCGCAGGACCGGGTCTCAATAGAAATTACTTTACCCAAAACACGGGTCTCGAACTCCCAAAGCTTCGTCATTGGAACTTGGGATTCTTGCTTCTCAAAGCCATTCATGACGTCAACTGACTGTCTAGATACACGTGCGGTCTGCATAACCCCTATACGCCTTAGTGCACAACCGTGCGCTAAAGAAATCAAACTCACCAATAAGACTTACTCTCATGTAAGTCGGTGCGCAAAGTTATTACAGAGGTAGGGCAACATATTAACAATATGATACTACCTTCATCTGTAAAGGAGTGTAGAGGTCTACTAAAAAGGGCTCTACAGAAGGTTAAATTCCTACAGGCGTAGGTGACAGAGAAGGTAGAAGAAAACAATGAAGATAAAGAAAAAGATATATGAAATCACTTAATCATAATCTACCACAGAACCCCAGATAATAATATCAGCACTGAAACAACCAGATATAAAACAAAAATATCTAGTCGACGTCAAAAATAAATATGAACAGTTACTGACAGAAAGCATGGAGCAGTAAGGAGAGCAAACACAGAAGAAGAAAAAGTAACCACAAAATGGTAATGCTTGAAAACAAGCATACAATCAGCAAATGCAAATTTACCTAAAAAGGAGCCTAACGAAAATCAAATTTGGATGACAGATGGCATTTTGAATAAAATGTCAGAAAGAAAGAGAACAAAAAACAGTCCATAATATAATACAATAAACAATGACATACGTACTATGTGTAGACAAGCAAAAGAACGGTGGATATAAACAACATGCAAGGAAATAGAAGACATGGAAGTAAAGCACACGACAAGAGATATGCATGTAGAAATAAAGAAATTATCAAATAGGTCGCAGTTTGCCCAAGGAGGAAGCTGTATCAAGAACAAAAATGATGAAATCTTACTTGATGAGATAGAAATGGTCAGACTATATTCCTATCTTCCCACGCATTGTTGTTATGAATCTAATCAGAAAGATCCAATCATTTCAAATCATGCAGATAGGGTGTGATATCAAAATATTACAATGTAAGGCAGAGTTCAATTCTGCAGTATATGGTAATATGATGTCCGCTGCCCTTGTGTACAAACTTACAGACAGATCGGGGAACTCACATGGCAACATGGGTAAGCTGTAATACTTATTACTTTATTAGAAAGTAATGTTGTCATAACAAGTCGGCCCGGAAACGATTATGTCACACTTGTCTGCCCACATGTCACACAGACAGTAATCTCGTTATCTGTCGTATGAGTACGCAAAAACTCCGTGTCTGCCCATCTGGGTTACCAAATGAGTCGTCTTATCAGCAGTTCAATCTAAACACGCCGGCGACTATCTTATCTCAGTTGCTCACCGCAAGCTGGGATAACCGGGTAAAAAACAGATAACATCACAGAGCGGAGTGTCGAATGATTTGATAAAATCAAATATCTGCTACTTAGCAGAAAAATAACGACGAAAGAAAGAAAGAAAAGTGCGATACTTGACAGCACATAATAAAAATCAGTACCACAAATGTACCGATACTGCCGGAGAGAAACTAAGATCGATAGGAGATGCCCCGTTTTGTCACACTTATAATGCCCCTCCCCCCTCATTGTTAGCCTGTGCAGTACGTATGTATTCGTACTAGACTAAATTTCATGTTGTTAATTGTTTTTACACTATAATTTCCTCAAGTAACAGTACAAATAGCATTTTTTTTAAATACATTTATTGTTGTTTTTAAATCTTATCGTAGAACATTTTTTTCTTTCTTTATCCACGTGTAGAAACACAGATGGTCACCAAATGCGCTGCATTTGAAAATTAAAAAAAAAAAAAGAAAGAAAGAAAAAACACAATATAGACTTACAGAAACAAGACCAGTTTCACATAAGTAATTCATTATTTTTTCCTAAAATTTTCCGGGTTTTTTTTTTAAATACTTTAATGATGTTATTCTTTAAAAAAAATAAAATCGACGCCTCCTACCCAACATGACGCCCCCTGCAGCCGGACTACTCGCGCCGCCCAAGAGCCAGCACGTATCACAAAATGTATTTCATAGGAAAATACACATTAACAGATCTAACATTTTTTTATACCCGAAGTTTTAAGATCATACCCATTCTCTAAGAGAAGCAATGCATGTACATCAAAAAACGAGTCCAGAAATTCAAACACATAGATAGTCTTTAAATGTCACACTTACCCAATAGACTGATATTGACTGGTTCCTTGAAACCTTGACTGATAAAGCAGACGATGTTGATAACATTCGTACCGATGCCAAAGATGTTAATTATCTGACACACTGTACTAAAGACAATCCATGTATATATTAATATTGTCTGGTCATCTACACCGACTACGTCAATGGAAGAGTCTCCTGTATCGGACCGGTTTAATGTATCTATCATCCTGTTTACTCTGACAACCCTTGTGTCAAAGTTTCTGAAAGATACACTTTGGATTTTACAATGATTAGTGCAAATCTGTTTCTTCAAGACGTATTTCTTGCAAGTTAGCACATAATGTGCTATGGTATTCTTCTGCAGACATGCTACGCAGTAGGGTTGCTCCACCATGAAATAGCCTGTTCTTGGTTGAAGTCTAATCAGTTTTATATTGTATGATATTTTTAGTTCTTTAAATTTCTGACTTGTTCGTGATGGATCTGTTAGGATTTTCTAGGAGTGTCTGCGTTTCTGGCTTTGTTTCCAGTTTTCTGTCCATTCGTTTGTTATAATATTTTAAATTAAACGTTTGATCTCTGTTGTGCCTAACCTTAAGTTTATGTAGTTTGGACTGCTTCTTCCTGTTTTTGCTTCCTTGTAGGCCGCCTTATTTCCTTCTATTCCCACGAGCGAGAATATGCATGCTGATAATACTGTGCAGCCTCTATTATTTAGGTGTGCACTAAGCTGCAATATTTCTTCTGCTATGTCTGGTCGATATATTCATGTGAATTTCTTAGCACTTGGAGAGGTGAAAGTGAGTCGCTTAAGATTAAGTAGTTGTTGTTTTTTTTTTTTGGGTGGGGGGGGGGGGGGGGGGGGGGGGTGCGCGCTTGTCGGTAATTATTTCTAGTGCTTTTGCTATTGCCACCATTTCTGCTGTGAATATCGATGCGTTTTCAGTTACACAAAAATTTGTCTTTAGCTTCCATGCTGGAATGTGTATTCCGAGTTCTTCATTTTTTTTCGATCCATCAGTGTATACTTTGAAGCTACCTTTAATTATCTGCTCTATATATTCACCGGCTATGTTTTTAATGTTTTTTTCTGCCTTTGTATTTAATATCTCTGCAAGATGAGAGTCAATTTTTGTTTTCTTGAGCTCCCAATGAAGAATCACTTGTGTGGTTTTACTACTACATTTTGTTGCATTTGTTATAGTATTACGTTATTCCATTTCCTCCTTGCACTTCCATTCTATTGGGTATCTTGTGGGATCAAGTGGCATCCCAGGTCGTTGGGAAATTCTTCACAAACATTGCATGGGCTAGGTTTCTTTTGTCTGTTAGTACTCTGGTCATGTAATTGAGTCTAAGTTCTTTCTCCTTAGCTTGAGGGGTATTATTCCAGAGGCCTTATTTTTTCAGCCATTTTGAATGTTCTTTTCCTCGATCCAGCTAAGTGATTTTTTACGCATTTTAATATTGTTGTTCATTTCTGTCTTCGTTTGGTTGATTATTTACTTTCTTGTTTCGACATGTCTTTCTGGTTTCACGATTTTCTTGCATTATTACTGTTATCGTTTCGCCCATCACCGTGGTTTCATCTGCTTGTATCGCTCATTTGACGTTTTCCGCATCATCATAGACCTTTGTAGTACCTATATGTAGTTCTTGTCCTTGTCACCTGTTCGTAACTGTGGCTGACGAAGGGTAAAACCTGAAACGTCCCTTGTCTCATGTGTACCGTTTACTTGTAAAACTGATTTCAAACCATATTATTTTTTAATTTATATATTTGTATTATTCCTAATACTAGGGGTATCTAATGATTCAAGTGATGTTGATCGTGAGGCTCCACCAATTGTACTTAGTACCCGGTGTTGTATTTAGTCCAGTTTTTTTCTTATATTTGTGACCTGCGTAGTCATATTTTATGCTTGAATAGTCCATTTTCCCCGTTACAAACGACCTTTAGAACATGAGAATTGACTTGATGCTTGCTCCCCATTCACTGTCTATTCGGTATCTCATCATATATGTGAGTCCTCTGTAACTCTCAATTCTGCTTGTCTATATGTTTTTTCCAGTTTAGTTGTTAATCTAAAGTCATGCCTAAATATTTGTTTGTTTCTACTGTTGTTTTTTTGTGCCCTTGGATTTGTATGTCTTGTTTTATTTTTTTTATAAATCTACCTCTACTGACGATCATTCCGATTGTCTTTTTAGCAGTTAGTTGGAATCGCCACTTAGCCATCCATTTTGCGATCTTGTTTATTTGGGCTTATAAAACTGTATATAATCTGGGAAAGGTTTTCCCCGTACTCTCGATAGCTGCATCGTCTGCAATTTATGACAGTTTCTTCTTCTGTGGCTGAATGTCTCCTCTAAGTCATTAACCATTATAGAAAATAATGAAGGGAATAATACTCAGTTATGAGGGATGCCGTTTTGTTGCTCGTATAACTCTGATTTGTACTGTAAGTATCGGCCCTGTAATAAGTTTTCTATGTAGTTGTACATGTTTCCTGTTATGCCTATCTTGTTAATCTTATATAACATGCTTTCTCTCCAGCATTCATCGTATGCCATTGATACATCTAAGAATATGGCTACTGTTTTTGCATTTTTTTTAAATCCAGAAATTACCACATGTTCTAGTCTGATAAGTTGGTCCATGTTCTAGTCTGATAAGTTGGTCCATGTTCTAGTTTGATAAGTTGGTCCAGGTTCTAGTCTGATAAGTTGGTCCATTTTCTAGTCTGATAAGTTGGTCCATGTTCTAGTCTGATAAGTTGGTCCATGTTCTATTCTGATAAGTTGGTCCATGTTCTAGTCTGATAAGCTGGTCAATGTTCTATTCTGATAAGTTGGTCCATGTTCTAGTCTGATAAGTTGGTCCATGTTCTAGTCTGATAAGTTGGTCCATGTTCTAGTCTGACAAGTTGGACCAAAGTACTTCTGTTTTACCTAAACCCAGATCGGGTTGTTCTGCAAAGATTGTTCTTTTCCATGTGGTATTGTGGTCTACTGTTGACCACAGTTTCCATTATTTTCCCTATTTGAGATATTAATGCTATTGGTTTGCAGGAGCTCGCATCATGGGCTACTTTATCTGGTTTTTGTATTGTTATGACTATTGCTTCTTTCTATGCCTATGGTGTTTTACCTTTTTTCCATATATTGTTGTATAGAGAAGTAATTATTTCTATGGTGTATTTTGGTTTCGTTTTTAAGGATTTCGTAGCTTAGAATGTCGTGTCCTGATGCTGAATTCGACTTCTCATTTATTACTTTTCTACTTCTTCTACAAGTACTTCCTTTTCGGCCACGCGCGTCCGTTCGCGGACAGCAAATAGTGGTAGGATTTCGATGCCTTGCCTTCATGGAAGTACCTAGGTTTTATATTTATTTAATTTCTTATGTGTCCTATCTATCCTTCACTTTCTTTCCTTTCCCTGACGAAGGCCTTGTGGCCGTAACGTAGACTATTTTCTTTGTCTTTTGTCCTCGTAAGACGAATCACCTTTTTCGATTTTTTTTCACACCCATCCATTGTACTTCTTCTACGGCAATTTCAGAGATTAGATATGATTTCTACCCTACATCATTTATCTCGTTTTTTTCTAATCTCTGTAATGAATTTTCCTCTTCACCCTATTTCTTCCTGTCCCAGGTTTTCCCTGACACTTACATTATAGAAGTATTTAGCTAGGGTTTTTAGCTCTTTATTTGTTTGATCCTGCCTGTTCTTGAATTTTGATAGTAGGCATTAATGTTCGTGTTTGATTCCCTTTAAGGGTTTTTAATCTTTTCATGTTTTCCAGTAAGCTTCCATTTCTTGAGCGTCCGATTGGCAGAGTGGTTAGAGCGCTGGTCTCTCGTGACAAAGATGCCGGGTTCGATTAACGGTATCGAGACGCTTCAGTCTACCTAGCTGTAAATGAGTACCTGACTTTGCACTTGAGTTAGAGAAGGCAGCGAGGAAGGGAGCTGGTCACCCCCCACCTCTCGATGCTGGACCTAATATAGCCAAGTCTCTAACACTTCACTCCCCTACGGCAGTATCTGCTATGGGACGACCTTTTTTATCTTTCCTTTTCTTGCAGTATTATTTTATTGGTGTCATTTCTTATTCTCTTTTACTGTTCCTAGTTGTCTTCGGTTCTATTTCTACTATATTTTTGTCGTGCTTGTTTTCTACTTAAGTTTTTTCTGTACATTTGTTTGTCCACCAAGGAGCTGGGTTTTTATTCCAGTGTTCTGTTGAATCTTTTCTTTTCTTCTGCTTTGTAGTGACGTATGGTGGCATTTTGGAGTGTGGAAAGTTTTGAATTTAGAATACACTCGGAGACTGTGTTTACATTCTAGAACTATAATTACAGCAGTCAGAATAAAACTTAACTCTATTAAAGTTTCTTTCTCCCCGCCTATAACATAATATTACCAGAAACAACGGCAACTATTGGATGGTTGAATGTATGATGCCGTACAATTTTCAAAGTGACACGGAATAACTACTGCGAACTTCAGTTTAGAAATATCTATAACATATTAAATTTCCACTCAGAACAAAATCGGGGGTACTAAAATGTCAAAATTTAAAAGTACGTATAAGTTGCTGTATCAGTGACAAGCAATGTTTAATGACTGAATACTTGAAATCGTAAACAGAATCTTAGTGACACTATACAATTTTAAAGCAGATTATACCGTATAATGTTATGGTTACTAGCGTGTAAGAATGTGTACTTTAACCGTACTCAATATACGTAAACCTATATCCAGATATTATTCATCAACCTCTTCTTAGTTCTACTTCCTTCGGTAACAACGATTTGAAATTTTAAGACACGGTAATTCGTAATTTTAGAACAAGAAGACAACACTGAATATTTCATAGTTTCAAGATGTAGCAATTAAAAATTCAAACATCTAATTTCCCCAGAACGATGCGTATTTTAAAATAAATTAATAACGTCAGTGCTGAATTCCCCCTTCGGAACTGTACGAGCAGACCATAGGGCTTACAAAAATTGTTAGAGCCTTCGAGTGAAGGGAACAATTATAAAGAGTTCTTCAAAAATAAAGGACAAAAGGTTGGAAGACAGAAAAGTAATGAAACATAAAAATTCAAAATTATATATTACTATAATAATTCTGCAGTTGTTAGTTTACTTTTAACATTTTATATCAAGCTTTTTTTCGGCATTTTTTATTGCAGCAAAGACTGTAAAATGATCTACAAAGTCCATATCACGAGGAATAATCTTCTAAATGCCCAGAAAATCAAAAAGAAGATAGGCGGATCTCGGCTCATAGTTAAGTGCATATTGTTCTTATTCGTTCAATTTGAGATAATGGTCTTCCTACTTCTGCATTTGATCCAATTTTTGATAAATGAGTCCAGTTGTGAAGCTAGGTTTTAACATCATTAGGAAAGAACATATTAAAAGGAAGCGCCATATGGAATCTCAGATTACTGATTAAAACGAATAGCCTTAAAGGACATGAACCTCGATAATCACTATATTACGTAATGACAATCCATGCATTTACAGAAAGAGAACTTCGCCTATTACGTCGTAAAATCTCTTTGCTTTCAGCCGTTAGACGGCCAGTTAAGACTTTTCTGTCGTTGTTGACCAACACGTTTTGGTAAAAACAATTCTATATATGCTCTTTTTTTATTTTTTTTATTTTGTGAGTTCTTTCCTTTTTATGTATTTCAATTTTGTGCTATCTTTAACTCTTGCAATCAGTTTTTGGATCAGTCCAAGCATCCGGCCGATTACCGTAAAAGCCAACAGGGGGACAAAATAATAATGTTTGCATTTGATGAGTAAATCAGCGTTTATCCGGTCGACTGCACGAACACTTGTAATGTTTTATTTTTTGTTGTTGTTGTTGTTGCCCAAATTGCACTGAAATAACGTCCAATTTCATTTTTTGGAAAATTGCCAAAATTATATTTAAGCCATGGCACACCAGGCTCTATTTCAAACAGAGCGCGTATCAGACCAGGTGGTGTTACACGTGTGTCACAGAACAACTGTGCACCTGTTGAGTATTCCCTGTGTATATTAACTACAACATAGTCTTACATTCTTGCCGTCTGCGAGATAGTCAGCTGGGGTAAACAGGTCGTCCACTTGAACTACCTGTGCAGCTATTGAGCCCTCATGCTGTAATTAGCTTGTAGGTTAAAGGTACGTAGCAAATCTTCAGAGGCTTTTATCTTTTGGGAAGCTGCATCGGCCAGGACATTGTCTCCTGCTCCTGGAATGAAGGTACGTGCTAAGTCTTCAGGATGTTCCCACTCTGAGGCAAATGAATGCAAAGGTGGATGCCGCATATATTGTGACGATTCAGTAAGTACGTGTGCATTTTCCTTCATCTGCCTCCTATTCCATGCTGATAGTTTTTTTCTTATTGCGCTTTTCCATTCTTTATCAGAACCACACACAAAAAACAATTATAAAAATAAATATATGTAGACAATAGATGATTTATTTATTTCATTATTATTATTATTATTATTATTGGAGTGGTTTTAAATCCGCTAATCGGTTTAATCCACACAGAGCCAACCATTTTGGAATACGAAAAGGAACCGGATCTGATTTTGTGAAAAGACGCCACTTTATTCAGAACGAGAGAAGTAGAAACAATCCGCACACTGTGTAGTAATCAGACTTAACAGTAAATTAGTCATAGAGTTCCGCCCATGTTTTATATTGATGGAAACATGTCTTATTGATACACTCATTTTTGTTGGTGGATGGGTAGATGAGTTCACAAAGAAACTTAAAAAGGTACCGCAAGTGGAGAATCTTTTCTGTCCTCCTCCCTCACACACACCATCTCCGTTACTGGATAAATCCTCAAATCAATACATAAAGTTTTGTCAAATAGTGTCAAATTTTCATTATCAGTTCCACTAAAGAAATTTTGTCCTTATACAGTGCAGAAAACATCATAAACTCATCAACAATCTTTTCTGACGAATGCATGCTGACTTACTCATACGCTTTGGATTGAGTTTCATGTTTTAATAGAAGTGTGTCTGCAAGAAAACTGAAAGCATTATGTAACGTGCTTTTTGCAGCACACCTTTTTGTCATTTATGTCACTAGTACGTCTTTAGTACGATAAAAAAAAAATTAATATCTGATCTCGTACATCTTTTCCACTTAGTTCTGTTACTAACACCATTGGCGTTTAATCAAACGGTCTATTTCTTTTCTGCATTTGTCTTTGCGTGGTCTGTAATCAGAATCTTGAACAACGTTTATTAACTTGTTTTTTGTTTGTTTTTTAATAAAGATTTATATCACGAAAAAAAGAATTTCATTTATGAACAGCACATGTTTCTCCGTATATATTCTGAAAGCGCAATATTTCTGACATCGTATGTCACACGGTTTTGAATAATAATTGCATTATTCTATTCATGAATGATTATTGGTGACTTTGCGAGTTGCTAAGCAGTTAGAGCGCTTACCTGTCGCGGCGAAGTCACCGGTCAGGTACCCATTTACAGCTGTTTGGACTTGAGCGTGACGCTACTAGGATTCGATCCAGGAACTCGGTAACTTCGCCAGGAAAAGAAAGCGATTTAACCGCTTAGCAAACCGGACGCTCCCATTTATATTACGACTTATTAATCTCATTTCAAGCTGGTTGTCTGTGGAAATAATAACCATGAAATATTAACACTTGGTTGTTGTATGTAGTTCCCGGGGGTAATATAAGAAAGAATAGTTGAAGCTGGTAATCTGTGGAAATAATAACCATGAAATATTAACACGTGGTTGCTGTATGCAGTTCCCGGAGTAATATAAGAAATAATAGTTCAAGTTGGTTGTCAGTGGAAATAATACCCATGAAAAACTAACACTTGGTTGGTGTATGTAGTTCCGGGAATAATATAAGAAATAATAGTTCAAGCTGGTAATGTGTGGAAATAATAAGCATGAAATATTAACACTTGTTTGTTGTATGTAGTTTCCGGGGGGGGGGGGGTAATATAAGAAAGAATAGTTCAAGCTGGTTGTCTGTGGAAATAATAACCATTAAATATTAACACATGGTTGCTGTATGTAGTTCCCAGTGGTAATATAAGAAAGAATAGTTCAAGCTGGTAATCTGTGGAAATAATAACCATGAAATATTAACACTTGGTTGTTGTATGTAGTTCCCGGGAGGTAATATAAGAAAGAATAGATCAAGCTGGTAATCTGTGGAAATAATAACCATGAAATATTAACACTCGGTTGCTGTATGTAGTTCCCGGTGGTAATATAAGAAAGAATAGTTCAAGCTGGTAATCTGTGGAAATAATAACCATGAAATATTAACACTTGGTTGTTGTATGTAGTTCCAGTGAGTAATATAAGATAGAATAGTTCAAGCTGGTTATCTGTGGAAATAATAACCATGAAATATTAACACTCGGTTGCTGTATGTAGTTCCAGTGAGTAATATAAGAAAGAATAGATCAAGCTGGTTGTCTGTGGAAATAATAACCATGAAATATTAACACTTGGTTGTTGTATGTAGTTCCAGTGAGTAATATAAGAAAGAATAGATCAAGCTGGTTGTCTGTGGAAATAATAACCATGAAATATTAACACTTGGTTGTTGTATGTAGTTCCAGTGAGTAATATAAGAAAGAATAGATCAAGCTGGTTGTCTGTGGAAATAATAACCATGAAATATTAATACTCGGTTGCTGTATGTAGTTCCAGTGAGTAATATAAGAAAGAATAGTTCAAGCTGGTTGTCTGTGGAAATAATAACCATGAAATATTAACACTTGGTTGTTGTATGTAGTTCCCGGGAGGTAATATAAGAAAGAATAGTTCAAGCTGGTTGTCTGTGGAAATAATAACCATGAAATATTAACACTCGGTTGCTGTATGTAGTTCCCGGTGGTAATATAAGAAAGAATAGTTCAAGCTTGTAATCTGTGGAAATAATAACCATGAAATATTAACACTTGGTTGTTGTATGTAGTTCCAGTGAGTAATATAAGAAAGAATAGTTCAAGCTGGTTGTCTGTGGAAATAATAACCATGAAATATTAACACTCGGTTGCTGTATGTAGTTCCAGTGAGTAATATAAGAAAGAATAGATCAAGCTGGTTGTCTGTGGAAATAATAACCATGAAATATTAACACTTGGTTGTTGTATGTAGTTCCAGTGAGTAATATAAGAAAGAATAGATCAAGCTGGTTGTCTGTGGAAATAATAACCATGAAATATTAACACTTGGTTGTTGTATGTATTTCCAGTGAGTAATATAAGAAAGAATAGATCAAGCTGGTTGTCTGTGGAAATAATAACCATGAAATATTAACACTTGGTTGTTGTATGTAGTTCCAGTGAGTAATATAAGAAAGAATAGTTCAAGCTGGTTGTCTGTGGAAATAATAACCATGAAATATTAACACTTGGTTGTTGTATGTAGTTCCCGGGAGGTAATATAAGAAAGAATAGATCAAGCTGGTTGTCTGTGGAAATAATAACTATGAAATATTAACACTTGGTAGTTGTATGTAGTTCCAGTGAGTAATATAAGAAAGAATAGATCAAGCTGGTTGTCTGTGGAAATAATAACCATGTTATATTAACACTTGGTTGATGTATGTAGTTCCCGGGAGGTAATATAAGAAAGAATAGATCAAGCTGGTAATCTGTGGAAATAATAACCATGAAATATTAACACTTGGTTGTTGTATGTAGTTCCAGTGAGTAATATAAGAAAGAATAGTTCAAGCTGGTTGTCTGTGGAAATAATAACAATGAAATGTTAACACTTGGTTGTTGTATGTAGTTCCCGGTGGTAATACAAGAAAGAATAGTTCAAGCTGGTAATCTGTGGAAATAATAACCATGAAATATTAACACTTGGTTGCTGTATGTAGTTCCCGGTAATAATATAAGAAAGAATAGTTCAAGCTGGTAATCTGTGGAAATAATAACCATGAAATATTAACACATGGTTGATGTATGTAGGTCCAGTGAGTAATATAAGAAAGAATAGTTCAAGCTGGTAATCCGTGGAAATAATAACCATGAAATATTAACACTTGGTTGTCGTAAGTAGTTCCCGGGTTGTAATATAAGAAAGAATAGTTCAAGCTGGTAGTCTGTGGAAATATTAACCATGAAATATTAACACTTGGTTGTTGTATGTAGTCCCCGGGGGTAATATAAGAAAGAATAGTTCAAGCTTGTAGTCTGTGGAAATAATAACCATGAAATATTAACACTTGGTTGCTGTATGTAGTTCCCGGGGGTAATATAAGAAAGAATAGTTCAAGCTGGTAGTCTGTGGAAATAATAACCATGAAATATTAACACTTGTTTGTTGTATATAGTTCCCGTGGGTAATACAAGAAAGAATAGTTCAAGCTGGTAGTCTGTGGAAAAAATAACCATGAAATATTAACACTTGGTTGTTGTATGTAGTTCCCGGGGGTAATATAAGAAAGAATAGTTCAAGCTTGTAGTCTGTGGAAATAATAACCATGAAATATTAACATTTGGTTGTTGTATGTAGTTCGCGGGGGTCTCTGCGGAGATAACAATAGCACTACTGTTTCGTTGTGCAATGTCATAAGAGGCGGCTAATATGACGTTGTGCATTGTCACGAGTGGAGAAAAAGAGTCTGTCTGTGACAGACCAAAGTCTGAGTGAGGTGTGAGATAATAGACGTGTGTCTGAAGCTGAGAATGTGAATGTTGAGTGGTGGTGTAACAGTCAGGAGTACAAAGTTGATAAACAATCTCTTATCCCGCCATTCGGACTTCTTTTAAATGTTAACCCCACTTACCCTCTCTTCCACACATATATCAACAGTTGAATGTATATTAAGTAAGGGACTCATACACAACAAGTGACTTCATATTCAACAATAACAAATATAGAGATAGAAAGAGAATTATGATCCGCTAATAGTTTTTCTATGTTTATTAAGTGCAAATATTAAAAAAACCTTTGTGCATGAGCGATGTCAGGGAAACCAAAAAAAATTAACAATCACCAACTTAAAGAAAACTACACAACAGAAAAAACCTCAACTTGATTCTGGTTTACAATCCAGAATGGCAGCCTAAGTTGAATAAAAATAATAATTAGAAAATCCACAGGAGGTACCTGGAATGACACACAAACCCACTCCTACTCTTTGACTCGTCAACCGTCCCTTGTCTCTATGGCGAGACGACCGTGATCTAGGCTACATAGAAAAAAACACAACAACCCAAACTCATCAAAGCCCAAAGAAATAATTCCGAGAGGTAAACACTCTCTCTTATAAGCACAACTCGGCACTCCCTCGATAATTCATTAACTCCCTCCCCGTCTCTGAGTCTATATTTTCCCTTTCCGTCAGTGTCGTATTATTCCTCTACACTTGAAAACTATCCTCTTCCCTTTCTCTCTTCCGACGAGGGGAGAAAATCAATTTAATCCAAGGATGACAGACGTCAGTGGGGAATATATCCACGAGTGACTCAAATTTGAATAAACCCTGATATCCAGCGGGTTTAAAGTGTCCAAACTCAGGTGTTGAGTAGGTAATGCGCCCTTCTATATTCGAGAGGCGCTGGCCAGTCAGAAGGTGACTGCGCGTGGAGTAAACAGGGCCAAAGCATCCTACAAATGAGGTTAGGATTGGCGCACTATTCTGAAGTTTGGTGAGCTTGAGCGTTGGCTCTCTCTGAAATCGTTGTACTGCAAGAAATGGTTCAGGTTCCCAAAACCCAAACTGGACCCAAATGGGGAATCCAATCAGGACCAGTAAATTCCAAATAGGGAGGGTAATTACGGGTGCGACTTATTGCCTCCCAGTTTTCCTTTGGTAATGTATGTGAGCTTCACGATATGTAAAGAATTCCATTAACACCAAAAATGTAGCTGGTCGTCAGTACTGTCACGGAATGCTTCCCCTTAGCTCTGCAGTAGTGACGCACCAGTGGCCAGTACTCAAGAGTATCTAATATGGGTCTTCAAAGGTGTCTACCTTCGCACAAGACTACTCATGGCAGAGTTGTAGATAGAAAGATAATGACGCTTCTATTTCAACGGAGTATTCACAATATGTTTTCAGAAGTCAAGAACAATGCTGCATAGGGCAGAGCACTATTATCGTATATCTGATCAGTCGCCTTTTGTGAAGAATTAAGCAATGGTTTAACCAGTTCAAGCTCCCAGCTGGTGTAAATCCAACTAAATTCTTTTATAAGTATTTTCTCTATAGATGTAAATATATGTCTATATGTATATATATTAAAGAGTCTTGATCATACTTTTGCTTTCATACCTATAATAACTGAATCAACTATAATTGTTTTGTTTTAAAATAACATGTAACAAATTTAATAATCAATTAGTCTTAACAGTTAAAAAAAACGATGGAATGATGGTGAATTTTAGATGTAAATAAAATTGTCTTTACTGAGACGTGGTTTAAGGATTGATAAAAAATATTGTCCTTTTGCTGTTTCATTAATAAACTTAGCTGGTCTAAGTGAGTCCTGCGGCTGTAGTTTCGTCAATGCTGTTGTGATGAGGACACTTCTTCACACAACTCGTCCAATGTAGTCGGTTAGTGATGATTCCCTGCTTTTAACTCACAACTAGTGGCGTAGAAACTTTAGTCTTGCAGCTTCGTACCATTAACAGTCTGATAGTTTCGTTCCACGTAACTCAGGAAAGATGATTAGAATTCACCAATATTCTTCTGGGTATTAAACTGGGAAAATATGTGCTTGGACAGCGTGAGGGCAATGGCTTGCTGGAATTACAATTAACAAGGTACATATATCACATAAAATGATACGATACACTTTATGCATATGTGATGTAATCATCACTCATCAGTTTGGGGTCACCTCTGCTGTCGGTTTTCTGTACGACTAGCAAGAAGCAATCACCCGCGCATGCTGTAGTGTTTTATGAATATACCATTTTCATATGTTGAGGTTACCAGCCTCATATATAACCAGATAGCAAGGAACACATGTCAAATTCACATTTGTAAAATATAGGTTCACAACTTACCCCAAATGGGATCTACAATCTCCTGGCACAGTTAGAATGGACACATCAACTTAGGCTAGATGCGTTTGAATAACTTGTCTGGGTAATTTTATTATTCCTCTTATGACTTGTGTTCTCATTTCTTAGGTATCCAGTCTTTGTGTGTAAAAATGCGGGTTTACTTTTAAGTTTCAAAGTTGCCCAAATACTTTGTCTTGGTTCTTTAAGTTTCCAGTCTTTGTATTTTAAAATGCGGGTTTACTTTTCAGTTTTAAAAATGCCCACATAATTCGATCTGTCACTTATAATTTTGAAATCCTTTGTCCGATCCTTCTCTCTGGCTCTGGTGAATTGCTAGCTTGACTTGTCGATGCAGTCTGATTTGTGACTCCGATTTCGCTAGATGATATTGTCATTACTCAGGTCAAGTCCGAGATGTACTTTTAGACCAACTTGCCAATTAAAGTTAAAGTCTATTCCGGCTCTCAAATCAAGCCAGCAGTACGCTCTTTAGAACTATAGGGGTCGGGGTGTTAAATCATAATAACCCCCGCGTCTTTTAAAATATCAAATTTTAAAATTCCAACGCGTGACCTCTTTCTTATAAGACAGTAATACTTCCGATTGCATCTTTATGGAAACTCATAAACAAATCAGTGAACTTATTTCCTGTCTAGATGCTTTTCCACTATATAGTCTCCCAAGACAGATTATTGGTATTATTGATACAAAGATGGGCCAGCAGAAACGATTACGTATTATCACCTGCGTCTTCGTGCATCCGCCAGATGGTCAAATACGGTTTGCTGGCAGCTCAAACAAACAATATGACTATCTTTTCGTACTCTGCCGGGTCATATTGTTATAAGGAGTGATCGGGACCTCCTTGGACCAACACAGGTCGTCTCTATCAAAGGTGGCTAGACGACGTAGGTGATAAACGTATTAACCGCTGACCTGTCTAATTAGCTTACGACAATTCACAGGAAAAATATATACAAGTCTGAGAGCGGCTCGGAGCAAAAAATATAAGGGCATAAAATATGCCAAATAATAAGACGATGAAGGAGAGAGAGAAGGGCGCAAAAGTACATGCACAAAACGTTTTGTGACGAGTACTAGTTATTGAACAGGTTACATTCTACAGTAGAGAATTCTGGAGACATTAAGTACTAGACAAAGTGAATTTCTAAATTTATATCAAACCAAGTCCATTGATGTTTCGGTCATCTGCAGTTAGCAAATCTGCTGCCCTGGTTGAGTGCATAACGAAGAGACAACCACTACGGAAGGCCACAGGGAAAAGTTCCCGTCTTCCGTGACGAAAGCGGGCTACAAGAAGGGACCGACATATCTAGCGTAATAGGTTCTGACCCTGTACGGACACATAAAAGGCAACGGCCTTCCCAGGGTTAAAGGCCAAGAAAATCTGTCGCTCGTCTACAAAAAAGACAGTGCTGAGTTCTACCTCGGGATCAAAGAACTCTAAGAATTATCGCCGCCACCAGCAACAACAGAGTCCCGGGACGCCTTACAAATTATACCGACCAGCATACAGAAGACATGAAAAGACTTAAGATACTCTCCCGCTCACCAACGCTGGAGAAAGGGGAGTTAATCTGTCCAATTAAAAAGTGACAGTCCTGTTTCCCCAATCTAGCGCTGTCAAGAGATAAAAATAATAAGGAATGGGAGGGACTAAAAGACCAGACTAGATTAGGGGTGGTCTTAACTGCTAGAGTGCTAGGGCGTTCTTAGCCAAGCGTGACATGCATGAAGCTAAGAACCTCATCATGTAAAACAGATTACTACAGAAACCATTGCTGCAAGAGAAATGAGACTTAGAATCAGGCTTATATCAAGGGGGTTCCAACTACTTTTGTGACTCCATGCTCCACAGGGAGGGAGTAAAATGAGAAATCATGATGACATGATGGATAATTTTGAGGACTGTTTCATGGTGGGTAATCATCTTGCCTGGTTTATTTTCGGTCGGGATGATTGCACCATTTAGCATCCCAACTAGATACACACTAAGACGTATCACGTTTGGAAAGATGACGCGAAAATACATAGTTACAATCTGTCTGCCTGTGGCCATAGTGCCTGTCGAACGTGTTTTTAAAATATGTGGCTTGGCCACTAATATATGTGTAGCAGTAGTCTGTGTTATGCCCTTAGGAACCATCAGAAGTGTATTTTACTTAATGTGGTGTTAAGCACCTCACAGTGTATATTAAAGTGTGGCCGCTGCCACTTTGATGTATTGATAAGAAGTGTTGTTCAGGACCGGAGTGTCCAAATAGATTAAATATATTGTATAAAAGAAAATAGATAATTCGATAATCGCCGAACGAACGAACGAACTTTATTTTCATTTGTGATTGCCATCATAATCGAATAATCAATAAATGATGCGTTAGTAATAAAAGGGCGCGGTAAGCCAAATGAAAATAAAATATGAACTAAGAAAACAGTTAAACTAACAAAGCTACGATGATTATGCAGACGTCAATAAAATGTCTAATGCAATAATAGAATAATGCCTAACGCAATGGTATAAAAGATACGAGTATATACACTATGAAGTTTGATAATTGTAATTGACGCACAACAGTCTGTGCAGAACTTTTAAGAACCTAATCAGAGTCTAATGATTAAAATGACAGTGCTCAGTTACGATGTTCTATTGTTGTCACGTGACTATTAATTTACTTTACCATCTCGTCCGATTTTTTTAATAAACTAATGTTTTGGTTTCCTTGTCATTTTATATTTTCTTTCCAACCTTCGTGGCCCTATTTTTTCACCTTCTCAAACCCCACCCGACGGTTGTGTACGTTCTGGCAGGCCTTCAGAAAATTCCAGCTACGGTCAGTGTAGTGGTAACGTAATGTTATCTAAACGCACCTGTGGTTCGTGACCAGAGAAACATTTCTGTTATGCCTAAAGCGTTTGAACGAGCGAAGACGGTTTCTGTGTAGACACGGCTCGTTAGCAGGGATCAAATCTTCTGCGGTCGGTAAACGAGTTTGAGCTGTTTCAGGGGGAGATAACAATCGCGGTCTGCCTTTGTGGGTTTTTGCCCCTTAGAACACAGCAGTAGTGGTCATAATATTACGTATCACGCCGATACATCTATAGAAACAAGCCATGCCAGGTGTTTATTTGTAATCTATAAGAGTAGACGGGTTTAATAAGCCAACACACTCATGAATATATTCCTGGCCCGAGATGGACCATCATGAGATAAGGCAAACTTTAACACAGAACTAAAATTTTAAGGCCTATCTCTAGTCATTTTTCGGGTTTCAGGGAGACCAAATCGATAGAGCAGACTCCAGTCAGGCGAAGAACGTCATATTCTCTTCGATCTAGAGGGTTTCTGAATACCGCTAGCGTCACGAGTCGTCAACCCCGTTCCTGAATCAAAACCCCTTTTGTCAACGCCAAGTTAAGCTCACGCAGTGCAACGAGCCCACGCTAAATCCTGGAGAATCATCTGATGTAGTAGTAGTTCCTTACTCGCCTCTTGATTGCCAGTCAGAGCATGGCGGCTTACAGAATATCAATCAGCCCAGCGTCTATAGCAGAATTTAATATCACCCGCCTTTGTGTGCCTAAACGGGGCAGTCAGTTAAACCACACTCAAACCAGCCCAAACCAGATTTAAGGCCAAGCAAGCAATAGCGCCGGATAAGAGCGCCTGGGACTCTTTGTCCTCAAGTAACTTCGTCTGGTACTTCTGGGTTATGAAAACCTCGTACGTATGAGCAGCCTTCTATGGACAGAGTTCCAGCCCCCCTCACGCAAGTAGCGGACACCAACGTTTAGCACCACCAAGGACAGTTTTGTATTTCACTTCAGTCACATTGAAGGATTTACTTGTAAGACACTTTTCTAGAGCTAGCGCCTTTGGTAGCACGAAAGCGGACAGGCTGTCGCTCAGTTCGTTAAATTGGTCAGCATGAAAGATAGACAGAGTTCCAGCCCCCTCGCGCAATTAGAGGTCACCAAAGATAGCGCCTACATTGGATTTACAGGTCAATTCCATTACCCATGGAGTATATGTTTTACGTAAAGACATTGGAGCTATTTCATTTGGTCCCACGAAAGCGGACGGACTGTCGCTCAGTTTGTTTATTTGGTCAGCAAAGATAAACAGCGTCTTCCAGCCTAACTCGCGCAATTAGGGGTAACCCAAGTCAGCACCAACAAGAAAGTTTTTACAGGTCAAGTCCATCACCCATGGAGTATATTTTTACGTAAAAGACACTTTCTGTAGCTGGCACATTTGGTCCCACGAAAGCGGACAGGCTGACACGCAGTTTATTCATTTGGTAAAACGGAGGTAAATAGAGTCTTTCAGCCCACCTCGCGCAATTAGGGAGGAGTCACCAACGATAGCGCCTATACAGTGATTTTATTCAGGTTAATTCCATCACCCATGGAGGATATATACGAAAAAACCACTTACTGGAGCTGTTTCATCTGGTCTCCGAAAGATGACGGACTGACACTCGATTTATTTATCTCTCCGTGTTCTACAGGTTTTATGATCGGTGGTCTGTGTGTGTGTGTGTTGTTGGGGCATGTGCATCTTTGTGGTTATTGATGAATATTGATGACTATTGATGATTAATTGATTATTGATGTAATTTTATGTTGTTGTGATGAGATGCATTATTCCATGCTTTTCTTCATTTAATAAAGTTTACACCTTTATTAATGCGCTGTTTCCGACCCTTTCATCCATAATTAACTTGTTTTAGCTCTTTACTATAATCTCTATGTTTTTTTGATAAGAGAAAAGAGTGAGAGCAGGAGGTGCTTAGACAGTAAAAGTGAGTTGAGGCTTGGAGAGAGAGATCATTTTGATAAATCTTCTTCCAGGTTGTCTCAAGTCCATCTCCTGTTTACACCTTTCTGTGTGTGTAATCTATAACTCTGTCAGTCCACTATCCCTTGTCGATTTCACTACTATTGTCCAACTCGACAAATACTCTACACTTTAACTCAACCACGACAATTGTGAAGGACTGTATTCGATAATAAATACTAACAGTCGTCTGTGATGGTGATATCTTCTTGATGAAGTTTTATTCGTCAAGCGCATTGATGGAATTTGACCGTTATCCTTTAACCTTGGTGTTGATGTTTGACATTCGACAATGCATATTATCTACGCAGAACAATCCCCTAGCAACACTTGGTACAAGATCATATTATAATATCAATCTAATCATATAGTGACACTAACTTGAAGAAAATAAAGAATAAACTCTTTAAGAAAAATGATAACGATAGAAATAATAATAATCTTCAAGAACCCGAAGGGAAGCTTATCAACAACTCAAGTTTATTCAAGATTGAATAATGAAACTTCCAACAGATAACATAGTATTTATGGTGCTTTTACCTTGGAAAGTAAAGAATTGATAGAACTGAATTATTTTTCAAAAACTATTATTTTAAAAAAAAAAAGTTAATTAATTGCGGAATGAAAAAATGTCTGGTTTATGATCAGTGCTAGAGTCATGGACCGCATATATTATTTATGTAATATATTAGAATTAGCCCTGAGTAGTTCCCGAAGGTCTCTTATTGGACAAATAAACAATCAGACTATTGCTCACACTTGGATATCGTACAAGGTGACTAATATGAGGTTGTGCGTGTGGCTGGTGACCTCATCATATAAAATAAATAGCTACAGAAGCCACTGTTGTATGAGCATGTGAATACTTTCTCCAAGAGGGGGCAGCTAACTGTTAAGTTAAAACAAGTAAAAAAAATGATAATGTAACGATTTATGTTTGAAGCATTCACAAATAATAGGAATGTCAATCAAACTAAAATCTTTCAATCATTCTAATATCTTCTTCTTCTTCTTTGATTCTTAGCCGCCGACTGTCAAAGCGGTCAGTGGCCATCACTTGTGGAGCAGCAACAAACTGCTTCCACTCTGTTCGGCCGGCGGCCATCCTTCGTACAGTGCCCCAGCTCTGGTTCATTCGTTGCATCTTGACCAGCACAGTTCTCCGCTAAGTTGTTTTTGGTCGGCATCTCTTTCGTTTTCCTTCAGGGGTCCATATCAAAGCTGTTCTTGTGATGACATCGCGGTCTCTTCTGAAGATGTGGCCAACCCAACTTCAGCGTCTGCCAGCTATGATGGTTACTCTCTTGGTTTCTCCGAATAAGCAGTTCTAAAATGCAGCATTCATTTCGTTAAAAACAATTGCTGCTGCAACCAAATCGTTTTTTGTAGCCTGTCGCAGATTATGTTAAATGAACTTCAAGGCTAAAAGCAATCTCTCTACACTAGCTTGAGTTTTCGACATGTTCATAGTTGCTCTATGTGTAGCCTGTATTTGAGCAGATGTGGCTTTTAGGCAACCAACAGATTTCATGGGCTCACGATCTTGCCAAGTCTATCTCTGGAATAGTGTTTTATTACAATTAAGAATCACTGACTCTCTCGCTCTCTCTGTCTCTCTCTGTCTGTATCTCTCTGTCTGTCTCTATGTCTCTCTCTTTCTCCCCCCACCCCCTCCCATGTCTTTCATGCTTATCCGAATCCTTTACAAAGCCATCATCTTCCAAAGAATTGATCATCATAACCATCTATCAATCAATCATCATTGCCTTCTCACTCCTAATGAAGATGTGGCTGCGCTTTTCGTGGCACTCTCTTCACTCTTATTGAAACCACATTGTTTGATCTCGCATTCTCTTAATTTTCCGACTTTAAATAAATACGTTGTCGATTTTTTCTTTGCTCTTCTCAAAAGTCCAAATTTGGGCCTTTCAAATTCAAGAGTTTTGACGTCTGAGATTTATTTCCGTAAATTGGCTATCAATTATGTAGGCAGATGGGACGATACGGCTGTGCGATATCAAGTCCACACCGGCAGGATTGCATTACGTTCCTGTGCGAGTGATATTTTCTTCTTTTTCTCTCCCCTGTCATTACTATGTGGCATATGCTATGCACCATTATTTACTCTCTTTGCTGAATCTAGTAGGGGACAGTCTCTAACACTCCACTCCCCTACGGAAGTATTTGCTAAAGGACTGTCTTTATCTTGTTTACCACTCCTCAGACGTAGCATAACCTTAAAGAGGTATACTTTTGGCCCAACCGATGGAAAAACGTTCGTCAATACGTATTGAACTGTAAACATTGCCAAGCGCGTAATTCAAACGCTCGCCAACGAGAGAAGGAGGAGAGAAAAACTGTCGCACTGATAACCAAAACCAGTGTACATTAAACCCACGGACATATGACCGCCCAACGCTGGATATTCTACAAATATCTTAAGATAGGAGGTATGTGACGATACGGCTGTGCGATAAGTCCACTCCGGCAGGATTGCATTACATGCCCGTGCTAGTGATATTTCTTATTTTTCTCTCCCCTGTCATTATTATGTGGCATATTTTATGCACCATTATTTTCTCTCTATGCTGAATCTAGTAGGGGAAAGTCTCTAACACTACACTCCCCTACGGAAGTATTTGCTATAGGACTGTCTTTATCTTGTTTACCGCTCCTCTGACGTATTTACGTTCCGCCAAGTGAACGATGGGACTATCGTAACAATACCCGGTCATTATCACCGGTCAGCGAGCGATATTCCTATCATGAACAGACGGTCTCGCCCGATCAACATCAATAGAAGCCAAGATTGTCTGTCGGAATTGCCGACGACCGTGTCTGTTTGTCTGGCAGATTACACGGGCGGTAGAAGCGTTTATCGCTTTTGTGGGACAATCCCTTGTGATTGGTAGAGATAATCTGTATGGAGAGACATCTTGCCGGAAGACACTACGCCAGGAGGAAACACAATCTGTGATTTGAACTGAGAATAATTGATATAATCTAGTGAACTCAGAAACACAGAACAGACAGCTTCGCAACTTCAACCGAGCAACTCCCAAGAAGCCAGAAAGATAAGGATCGGACCTAGAATTCCTATATCAAAAGTGACAGATCGGCAGTATTTGGGCAACTCTGAAACCTTAAGAGTAAACCCGCTTATTTAAATACACAGACTGTAAAACCTCAGGGACCAGGACTTTATAAATACAAGACTGGAAACCTAGGTAGTGACTATCCTGTGATACCAGTGTACCTTTCCTTAACTGGGACCTCACACTTTCTAGAGAGAAGACTTCTTCTACTCTAATACTAGCACTACACACAATAAAAACCTTTCGCTACACCAAGGAGCTCTGAGAAGTATTCTTTCCATCTTTCCATTACTTCTTTTGGGGCAGTAAGGAATTTGTCTTCAATACAATACCCTTTAGCTCCCCAAGGAGCATAGGCCTTCAACAAACACATACCAAGTCTTCCTGTCCTGTGCCATCCGCTCAAGTTCTTTCCATGTTTTCCTCATCATTTTCACTTCTGTTTCCAGTTCTCTTCTCCATGTGTTTTTTGGTCTACCTCTGCCTCTCTTTCCCTGTGGATTCCAGAACAAGGACTGCCTTGTAATGCTATCAACAGGTTTCCTGAATGTGTGTCCTATCCATCGCGAGCGTCTTCTTCTCAACTCTTGTTCCACTGGCACGTCTGGTTATTGTCATCAATTCCACATTTGTGACTTTGTCATACCATTTCAGTGCTTTTATTCTACGCAAGCACCCGTTTATAAAAGTCTAGCTTTTTGGTTGTAGTTTTTGTTGTTCTCCATGTCACAGGTTCATACAATAGGACTGACTTCACATTTGAGTTGAAGATTCTTATTTTCGTGTTGGACTTCAATTTGTCTTGCTTGTTCTTAAATGGGCACTGGTTTTCCTTACGTTCGTTAGGGTCTAGAAGAACAATTTCTGGTTTTCTTGAGCATCTTTTTGTAGCTTTTCTCCAAATTCTTTCCAGAATTGTTATTTTGCTGCTAGCACCTTGTTCTTTGCTTCTGTTCTGAGTTTCACATTTTCTCTGTATTTCCATGTTTTTCCTGCTGTGTTTTTAGCAGTATATTAGTAAGTATTGTTTAGATGCCTTTGTCTTTTCTCTTATTGTATCTTTAATCTTCCTCCTTTTCCATACTGATAGTTTCTTATTGCGATTCTCCATTCTTTATCAGAACCACACACAATAAACAATTATTATAATAAATATATGTGGACAATATACGATTTATGGGGTGGGATTGGCTAAGAGAAATGGCGTCCGCTTCGAGTTTTGGAGGTGCCAGGTTCGATTCCCAGTTGAGGGAATATAATTTATGGAAATCTTTTTCAGAATCAGTGGTCCTAATGATGTCATACTCCCCCCTGTCTCTTGCGTAGTGAGATCAGATGCTTAGCCTTCTCGGATAAGGGCAAAAAATGTAGAAGGTCCCGTGTGCAAGTTGCGCACGTTAAAAATCCCACAGAAGTTGGAAATCGTAAAGCGTAGGCTTATCAGGCCGCTGCCCTGGCAAAATTTAAAATACAGTATTAGAAACCTACCCATCACAAAAATATTTATAGAATATGTGATTCCTATATACACACATTGGGATTCTCGCCGGTGCTACGGAGATCATGCACTGTCATTAGATCCTACTTGTGTGATCTAAGTGCCAGCACTGATCGAGTGGTCCGTGTGCAATGAAGATAATCCTTAAAATCAAACCAAACCAATCTTTAATTTCGTTTGAGCACCAAGGCGTCCTTTTTCCCTTCTTCCCAAGTCGGACTTCACCACATACTTCTGCTGCAGATGCTTTTATGATTCATTGAACTTAAACCAGATGCCTTTGATCGTCCTTCGGTTTTTCTCTCTGCTGTAGCAATACGCCCCTGATACTTACTTACTTACTTAGTCGTTCCCCTTCTACCGTGAGGTGTAGAGGTTTGGAAGAGAGAGCGCCAGACTATTCTATCGGCTGTCTTCCTCCTGGCCTGGTTCCATTCTAGTCCTCGGTCCTTCAAAGATTGTCTAATGTTGTCCTCCCAGCAGACTCTGGGTCGTCCTCGGGGTCTGGATCCTTGGCTCTTTGTTTCCCATGCTTGTCGTGGTAGCCGATCTTCTCCCATTCTGCAGACATGGCCAAACCATCTTAGTTGGGACTGTTCTACTTGGGTCTGTAGGGGGTGGCATTTTAGGCCTTGACGTATCGTCTGGTTGCGTACCATGTCTCTTCTTGTTACTTCAACCACCTTCCTCAGATACCTCATTTCTGAGGTTTGGATCTGGCTTTTATGGGTTGTAGTCATTGCCCATGACTCGCATCCATATGTCAAGACTGGGACATAGGTGGAGCGGTATACAGCCATCTTCGTTTTCTTACCAACCTCTCTCTTGCTGAGGAATCCTCGATTTATGGCCTGAAAAAGTCTCCCAGCTGCTGCTTTTCGAGTGGCCAACCGCCCCAGATACATTGTCTTATATTCTGTCATTATTAGCTTGTAGTTCTTATTATGCAGGAGGCTCTCTACGATTATAAATCAACCATATCGATTGGAGGCCGACCTCTGTGCAACCTACGTTTTGCTGATGATATTGATCTGATAGCTGGATCAGAATCAGAACTTCAAGACCTTACCTCTAGACTGGAGAAAGTAACAAGAACGTATGGGATGGAAATTAATATAGAAAAAAGCAAGATATTGGTGAATAGCCATAAGAAACATGTTCCGACCAACATTACGTTAAATGGGCAAACGTTAGAAGAAGTTAACACCTTTAAATATCTCGGGTCCACTATATGTAGTGATGGAAGATCAAGTAAAGAAATCAAGACAAGACTTGAGATGGCCTCAGCTGCCATGACAAAGTTGAATGTGATCTGGAAAAGTAACATCAGTTTTCCTGTGAAGATCAAATTATACAAATCACTTTGTATTATCTATTCTCTTGTATGGGTGTGAGAGCTGGACACTCACTGCAGATACGGAGCGAAAGATTCAGGCTTTCGAGCATAAATGTTATAGAAGAATTTTGCGCATTTGCTATAAAGAGCACAAAACAAATGTCTATGTTAGAGAGAAGATAAACACCTATGCAGGCCACCAAGAACCACTTTTGTCAATAGTGAAACATCGAAAGCTTGCCTGGTTTGGGCATGTAACTCGTCATGACTCCCTTTCGAAAACGATCCTTCAGGGGACAGTCGAAGGTAAACGGAGAAGAGGAAGGCAGAGAAAATCCTGGGCTGATAACATCAAAGAATGGGCAGGACACGGTTTTTCCACACTTGTACGCATTGCTGAGGATAGAGAGCAGTGGAGGACCCTGTCTGCTGATGCTTCCACCATGGCACCCCTACGACCCATGACGGGTTACGGGCTGAGATGATGATGATGATGAGTTCTTAATACTTATCTCTCCTTCTTTATTGTGTAATTTCTTGCTTGATGGTGCGCTATGCCGAGGCCGACCAACTCTTTCAGTTATTCTTTTAATCGTCAGCAGGTGGTGATCACTTCCAATTTCTGGCCTTCTCTAGACTCTAGCATTTCGCAATTCCTTGAATAAGATGACTGATATCTCATTCTTAGTTGGTTCATATCTGGTGTATGTATGTATGCGCTTATATGGGAATTTTGTGTTCGCAAATGCCAAGGTTTTGCTCAGTGCAGAATCTAAGGAGTCGCTTTCCATTGTCATCTGTTCCATGTCTTCCGATAACTCCACCCGATCTAGTATGATCATTTCCAGCTCTCGCATTGAAATCTCGAAAGAGGATAATTTCATTGCACGCAGTTGTCCACTATATTTTGAAGCAGTTCGAAGAATTCTTCTTTGACTTCTGTTCACCCATCTTCATTTGGCCCATACACAATTGTAGCAAAATATGCGAGAATAAACGCTCAATTCAGTAAGATCTGGGCATAAAACGATAATAAATACATTTGCCCGCATTTGTCTGACTGTTGTCATCTTCGAAGCCAGCAGCGCTGCTTTTTGCACAGTGCTAAGCCTATAGAACGATTTCACGGAAAAAGTCTGACACGCTTTAGTTTCGTTTTCGACAAACACTACTAATATTTAACTTTTGACCAATCTGCTGTATACACTTTGTAGTCTAGCCTTACAATTAACTATTGGCGGAAGTATAACGCAATATAGCTATCCGAAGTAACACTTTCTGTCAACTTTGTAGCAAAATCCGTAGTAATCCTTACATTTTTGGTAATATTACACGATACAATGCTAACTAGTAACGCAAATTCTTAAACCCGCCCCGTCTACCCCGCTTCGATGACACAGTCTGCAACGCATATATTCACACTGCGAAAAAGCCAGCCAATGCATAACCACGCAGACAGTTTTATTTCCTCCTCGTGGTAGCATTTCTGATGTAATTAAAACAAGTAGTTATTGGAAAAAATACATACACACTGGCGTTCCTGCTCATGTTTTTTCGGTAACGTTAGGGGGACGCGAGCTGGAAAAAGAGGCAGGGCGGTACATTCAAATTCGCTTAGGGTGAACAGAGTATGAATGGGAAAGGGGAACGATAGGAGAAATGTAATCTTAAACGTGATATCTTTTGTATTGGGCATTACTAGAGCAGACGGGCCAATCGACCACCAGTTATTCAAAATTGTTTTGGGTTTTTCATTCAAACTGCATTTGAATTCAAGTAGTAGAACGTTACGATTGGCTGGGCTGGTAGATATTAGCAAAAGGCTTTGATTATTCATTGCCAGTTGAACTAAAATGTGTATACAGATACGCTGAAAAAACAGCTGTGTTAATTTTAAACTTAAATATAGATTAAATTAACAGTCTGTACAGTTCAGAAAAAGCTGAGGCCATTTCTTCACAAAATCAGCGTCATTTGTTTATATATTTCTTGATTGTGGTAAGGATATTTTATGAAATTTACTATGTTTGGTCCAACTACAAAAGTTAGATACTGCTTTTGGGGAAAAAGTGAAGGACATCTCGGAAGCAGACATTGTTGAGTCCACACATTAAATGGTATGTATGTTGTTATGATTATGTTGACATATTATTGTATTAAAATAGATTAGTAAAGCCTCTGTGTTCAATGAACACTGTTTACATGCCTGAAGCAAATATAAGTGTAAAGAAAAGAAGAGAAGATCATATCACAGGAAATGTGGTTACTCCACATTATTGTATGGTGGAAAAGTATGTGAACGTACAGTGGCTTATCTACTATAAGGATTTGAGGTGTGGTCACAACCAGGTGGGAGTCCTGTACGATTCGGGGCTAGTGCATTTGTAAGGCACGCGAGGCTGACCCCATACCCACGTAGGAAATTAAGTGTTAGAATAAATGATCAGAGATAAAAGGCCAGGGTGTCCTTTTGTTGCAGGGGGTCTATGTTCCTGTTGCCGGTTGGTGACAGGTAACCTGCTGAGTGCTTATAAACGCCAACCAGTCTCCAACCAGACTTATATGCTGTTGAATATCCAGTAGGAGCTTTGGCGATTGTTGAACTTGAAATTTCTGCAACTACCCATCGTATTATCTTACAACAAGGACTCTCAGGTGAAGAGTAAAACGTCTGGGGCATCTCTGACATTTGCTTGTGTTTCAAAATATTACACAGGAATTTTATGGGGGTAGGATGAACTACAGCCCTCATATACAGTGACTCTCCCGGTAGATAACTAGGGTGAACTCTGTAATATTTCATCCAGGAAGGACATTTATAAATTAAATAACTAATGTGAACTAATTTAATATTACATACAGGAAGGACATTTATAACTACATAATAACTTTTAGTTATTGGGCAGATTGTCCCAACATTTTTAATTGTTCTATTCTGTAAACTATCTTGTCCTTATTTTCAAAGACCTGTCCACAAGCTATGAATGGACAGGCAAAATAAATTGTAAATATTTATTCAAAGAAAAACTTAACTGCTAGTTATTAACTTCTTTAATAGAAACCTAAAGTGTTTGATTATTGTGTACCATCATTCATTTCTCCCCTAGACACTAGGTACACCATACACCATACACTAGAGCCAGAAGATTGACCGTGTGAGACCTAGGGAAGTAGCTGTAGGTTCTCTGCACATAATTCATCATCATCATTTATAGTCAGAGGCCTACTTTTGCTTGACCTCACACGGTTATAGCAGACACCTTTTCATTCTTTTTAGGATACCATCATAACCTCTCCAGCAAAATCAACTTTGCTACAACAATGACAAGGTTAAATAAGATTTTCTTTATTTTAGCGTTTTAGCACCATAACGTTCACCGAGACGAAGTTCCATCTCTTGATGCTAACTATTAGGTTTAAGCCACAGCACAATCCACATCCCATTTAGCTCTTACGGTTGTGGGGACTCCACTGTAGACAGCATGTTAACATTGAGATCCATAACTACTTGTCCCTTTGTCTTAGTTTTCGTCAGGGCCAGGATTTCTAATTTTGCTTTCCTCATCTCCTCCACCAGCCCCACTTTTTTCCCGTTGATACCCCTAATGTTTCATGATCCATCAATCATAGTCCGTAATCCGTGCCAGTTCGTCGTCTTCACGATCAGTTCGGTTTTCTCTCTGCCATTTCTTGTAATCAGATTAAGGCAAATAGGTGATTGACCTGTAGTGCCTTTGCAAGGTGGAGGGGCTGCCTTCTTACGGTCTCCATGCATGCCATCTGGCTAATTCATGGTTTTATCGTTACTTCTTTGCACGCACGAAGCACTCCGATCAGTCATAATGCCTCCTCACTTTATCAACCGGGCTTGGGACCGGCCTAGTCGGAGTTCTCATACCAACTCATCAGTTTATTTCCTCTTGTCTTTTTTAATGTTTCTTCTTACCTTGTCGTTCGCTTCAATGTATACCTCTTAGGTCTTGGATTTGGAACTTTTGGTTTTGTTTCTGTTTAAACCTGGTTCTTTTTTTTTTCTCTGACACTGCTCAGCAGCTATCAAATTATTACTACAGAATGTGAATGGTAAATTACTTTAAAACATAGTAGCGAGACAAGTAATGAACCTCCTCGAAAATGCACACATCCTCCCTAATACCTGGGTAGCTATAGGCCCATGAAAGTAACATGGGGTAACGTTGGATCGTTTGCAAACGATGTGTACGAGGGATTCCAGGGTGAACGAGAAACGAAGGATGTGGCAAGTGACCTAGAGGATGCTTTTAATTTTGTAAACTTAGCAGCCTTAATGAACTGTGTAACGTATGTGGGGTAAACCCTTGGCTAACATGATGGCGTTCTGATTTTCTGTTCTGTGTTCTGGTGATGTCCATGTTGCTTTGTGTATTCTTTTATGTGGAAACATGTTTCCTCCTATAGTCAGTTAAATCACAGAAGTTTGTAAATAGTGCCCCATGTTCGTTTATTGTTCCTAATCCGTGTTTTTCCACGATTTCTTCACAGCCGCTATTGTCTGTACCTGTCTTAGCAATTAGGTCACCTATAAAAACTGTTAATTCTTTTCTTCTTATGTTATTCAAGTTATTTTGTGAACATTGGGATCCTCGCCGGTGTTACGAAGTTCGTGCATTGTGCTGAGATCCTCCTCGTGTGTGATCTAAGTGAGGAGATATTAATATATAAATGGGTTGTCTTCAGTGTAGTGTATCAAATAATTAACATCTTTGGTATCGTCACAAACATTATCAACATCGTCCGCTTAGCCAGTCAAGGTTATAAGGAGTCAGTCAACATCAGTCGGTTGGGTATGTGTGATAATGTGTGATTAATTGAAAACCAGCGGTGTATTCAAATTTCTGGGATCGGTTATAATGTTACACGCATTGCTACTCTAAGAAAATGAAAAAAAAAACAAGAAAAAACCTCCCCCTCCTCCCCCTCCTCCTCCTCTAAAAATATGGCTTGGCCTCCTGGCTAATGTTGAGAATCACTGCTTTAAATAATATGTGCATGTATATCAAGCAGGGGTTGGTGGAAAACAAAAACAGTTGATAGCACTCGAGTTATCTCTCATATCCCACGCTTACTTGAAAAATAAAATATACATTGTTATCTCCCTTGCGGCAGCTAGTGATCAGGCAACAGTTTTGGAATACGACAAAGGTAAATGTAATTCGAATAGCCTTATTTACTGAAGCTTTCATCGAGTATGGATTTAGCATGACTTGAAGGATTTACATTTATTTTAGCATAGGTACTGCTAAATCAGACTACAGTGAAAATAAATTAGGTCGTCCAATACGAAACGTAAAATCTGTTCTACAATATGACTTACCGTCGTCATGATCACCATCATCATCATCATCATCTTCATCATGATCATCATTTTTCTTTTCACTCTTTATACAGTATCAATACACCTGGTCCTCTTGCAGGAGCCCTGCACCAAAGCAATCATGCGCTCTTAGCCTGGTGAAACATTTGGCGTGTTATTTTCTCTTCTGCTTGTTATGAGAGCTTCTTTTCGCCCAATCTAAGGTGGCGCCGTAGGGAGCATAGCCACTTAATGACCCTGGCAGCATCATCCTCCCAGATTGCAACCAATATAACAAGACATCCACTTTGACTAGATCCCACGGGGGAAAGAGAAGTTAGGGGAGTCCACGGAAACTCTGACAGAGAACGGTGGAGGACGAAGCTAAAAAAAAAAAAAGAAGAAAAAAAAAGCAGCTGAGGGATATCACCTCAAGGGCGCATCATTCTCACAGTCAGTTATGACTGAAGGAGGCTATTATTGGTTGGTTGCTTCCTGAAGATTTGTTCTATCCATATTCACTCTCTCTGTTTAATTGTTAACTGTGTTTGTTATTGTCGAGTTCTGCTCGATAGACCTGTGTTTATTATTACATCTGCCTATTTGATGCTGAGGATGCGATGTAGCCATCAGTTGATGAATGTCTGGAGTTTAGACTTGATATTCTTAGTGACGTGCCACATTTCTGTCACGTGTACATTCCGAGGATTTCTGACGAGGCACAGAAAGAATATGTCTACCGCTTCTTCACGCACGTGTAAGGCGAAGGTACGAGGTTGTGTATGTGGGGGTGGTTACCTTATCATGTAAACTAAATTATGCAGAAGCTACCACTGCAAGAGGGCATGAATGCTTTGGTGCAGGGCTCCTGCAAGAGGACCAGTTGTATTGATACTATATAAAGAGTCAAGAAAAAAATGATGATCATCATCATGATGATGATAAGCTATAGTGTAAAACAGATTTTACGTTTCGCGTTGGACAACCTAATTTTACTTTCATTGGAAATAAAAATAAAAAAAAATAAACTAACTAATAAGCCTGATTTAGCAGTACCTATGCTAAAAGAAATGCAAATCCTTTAAGTCATGCTAACGATAAAATCTTCCAAAAAAAAAGACACTTTGAATTACATTAACTTCGTCGTATTCCAATGCTGTTACCTGCTCACTAGCTGAAATTATCAATGCAAGGGAGATAACCATGTGTATTTTACTTTTTCAAATAAGCGTGGGGAATGAGAGATTACTCGAGTGCTAGTAACATAAAATTTAAATAAGCACGGATTCTTGATTTATATGCCCCCATGACTACCCAGAGAGTGGATTTCATGTTTATACTTTCCGTCCTTTCCCAAATTAATCAATAAAAAAAATAATCAAGGCATAATTAGGCAGCCCCTCCACCTTGCAAAGGCACTACAGACCAATCACCTGTTTGCCTTAATCTGATTACAAAAAATGGCAGAGAGAAAACCGAACTGATCTTAAAGACTACGAACTGGCACGGACTACGGACTATGACTGATGGATCATGGAACATTAGGGGTATTAACGGGAAAGAAGAGGGTCTGGTGGAGGAGATGAGGAAAGCAGAATTAGAAATCCTGTCCCTGACGGAAACCAAGAAAAAGGGACAAGCAGTTTTGGATCTCAATGTTAACGTGCTGTCTACAGTGGAGTCCCCACAACCAAAAAAGGAAATATAATGTTAGATGTAAACATCCTATTGTCCATCAGAAGAGCATCTTGTGTTTCTGTTGTTTTAATCGGCTGGATAGTTCATAATATAACTGGGACCTTCAGATATCATGTGATCGGAACTCTAATAGATCTTTATAACGGGGACCTTCAGATATCTTGTGATCGGAACTCTAATAGATCTTCAGATGTAGAGTAAAAGACCATCATAACTTCTTTTTCTTTGATCCTAAGCCGCCGACTGTCACAGCAGTCAGTGGCCAGCATGCCTTAAGCGTCTTGCAGGGCAGCAACAAACTGTTTTCACTTTACTCGGTCGGATTCATATGACAGAAATTAAATTCAAAGCTCCAATACTTAATTGCAACCATTCAGACCTAAAGCCTCCTTATTCTTAGTGCAGAAAATGACTCGGAGGAGATAAAATTCAGCAGATATATAATAATGATAATAGCCCCTTCTGTCATAACTGACTATAGGAATGCGCCCCTTAGGTGACAGCCCTTTAGTCATAACTGACTATAGGAATGCGCCCCTTAGGTGACAGCCTTGATCTGCTTTTTTTCTAGTGTTCCTTTAGACGTGTTCTCCTCTCTTCTGCTTGCTGTTGAGCTTCTTTTCGCCCAGTCTGAGGTGGCGCCGTATATCTGGCGGCTGCCCAGCTTGAAGCAGATGGTAGCTGTCCAGTTAGATCCTAGAACCTCTCCTACTGCCTGTTGGGCAAAATGCTTATAACCGGTAAATGCTACTTCTGTTTTTTGTGCCGACACCTATAGGGTGAAGCTGGGGTGTCCTCTCCAGGGTACGAGCTTGGGCACAGTATTTATACATTTCTAAACACTTGTATACGAAAATACATATTTAAACAATTTGTGCTGCAATTGTCTCTTTATCAAATACAATTTACTTTGGTATGTTATTGGCTCATGCACACCAACCTTTGCGCACTTTTCTTTGTCGAGCGCTACTGAAGAGTATTAAAAAACCAAATTATTTGTTTTACATCAAATGTTAAAAGTCTGAACACCCACGCATTTCACGTTGCACACCATGCTTTGCGCAAAGAAATCCCACGCCGTTCACGTTGCACACCATGCTTTGCATACTTTTCTTTGGCGAGTGTTACTATTTTAGGGAGAGTTTCGTACTGACAGAAAAAGCTGGGATTCTATATATAGGATTTTAGTTCTTGTTATATACAGTGTTACTATACTGTGCAATTCTCTAGGTCTATCTATTCTCATTACATGCTCCACAGGTGTGGATGAATTGCATGGCGAACAGAACATCCTCTGGAGCATAGGTAAGGATTTGCCAGTAATATCTCTTCTGCTATATCAGGTCTACTGCATTCTCGTTTCTTATAGCTTGAATAGCAGAAAGTGAGTCTGTTAATACTGTCAATTTATGAGGAGGCTTGATAGAGAAGATTTCCAGAGCTTCCAAAATTGCAACCATCTCTGTCGTGAAAACAGATTATATATTATACTATATCCTTTCACCATTTGCCACATGGGAACATAAATGCCTATCCCCAATTTGTTATCATCTTCTTTAGATCCACTGTGATACTGTTCTTTGATATTTGTTGAATAAATTTCTTGGCTTTATTTTTGATAGTAGCCAGGTCAGTTGTTTTATTAATTATGCCTGTCAGATGGTAGTCTGTATCTGGTTTCTTGAGTTCCCATGATGGTACTACCAGCTTGTAATTACAGTTATTAATTGATCCATTTAGGGTACCAAGTGTACTAGTTCCTCCATGCATTTCCAACCTGTCGGGTATCTACTGATATTTATAAACCTGTTCTGAGTTATTGTTAATTGATACCTAGAAAATGCTGGAAAAGCTGCATGAGTCTTGTCTAACATAATTTTGGTCAAGTAATTTAGTTCCTTTCTCCGAAGTTCCAAAGGGAGGACTCCTAAGGCCACCTCCAGAGCACGATCAATCCAAATAGAGTTAAAACAAATAGTCTCTCACAAATACCATGTTGTTAACGAGGGGGTAGGATGAAAAAGCCTTAGTTATCTGGGATGACACCCAATCCATCAATCATCTGCCATCATCAACTCGCATAGCGAGACCATCCCCACCAGACTACCACTTTCCCGCCACTGATCCCTTTTTAAAGCAGTCCTCTTAAGCGGATCTCGCTTAAGTCAAATTTCGCTTAAATTAAGTATAAGCATTTCTGAAGGTCCTGGCGAATGTCTTCTTTGTCTTTGTTTAAAAAAAAAACACTCAGGTTAAGTCGAATTCGGATAACTAGAATTTTCGGATATGTCGATGTAGTCCTAATTTGTCTGCCCTAACTCAAAGTTGGACTCGGATATATAGATGTTCTGCCATCATCGCCTAAGTTACAGTACAACGTGGGCGTAGGCCTACATAATGTTTTGTGGTGAAAGGGTGATAACTGGTTAATAAACGTCCGAGCATCCGGCAGTACATTACAACACTAACATTAATTAAACCAGCAAGTTCGAAATCGTCAGGCCGACTGTTGCAAGTGGAACTTATGGAAGGGGAAGTAATCTTTAGAATGTTTTGAACAAATTAAATTTCGAGTTGCAACTCTTGATTAAGCGGATACTTGTCTGACTTTAGGATAGAATTATCTTTTCCTATTTTTCGGGTGACAGAGTACAGATAAGCGTGTGAGCGCTGTTTAATCTCAAGTGTTGAGATGTGTTTATTCTGTACTGTTTTGAGTCATGTGAATAGCCCGCAGCTAGTCTGCATGTGTTATCGAGAGCGGTGTTCAAGACAACCGAATCTCGTGACGGGTTTTTTGGCGGGACTAGTGTGTGATTTGGGGAGTTGTGTTTTGGGCGTGGACCGTGTAGGTCGAGTCCCAGTGTTTTTGGATAATGTATGCCTACGTAGGATTTGAGAAAATGTCGACTTATATATTTCGCTGTGTGTACAGCCTATGCGATAAACTGCAGTGAAGATTTGTTTAGGCCATATGAAGATTATTATAGCTGCCGTGTGTTGCAGGCTTTATTGAGTAATGCAGTACTGTTTAGGCCATATGAAGATTACTATAGCTGCCGTGTGTTGCAGGCTTTATGGAGTAATGGAGTACTGTTTAGGCCTTATGAAGATTATTATAGCTGCCGTGTGTTGCAGGCTTTAGGGAGTAATGAAGTACTGTTTAGGCCATATGAAGATTACTATAGCTGCCGTGTGTTGCAGGCTTTAGGGAGTAATGAAGTACTGTTTAGGCCATATGAAGATTACTATAGCTGCCGTGTGTTGCAGGCTTTATGGAGTAATGGAGTACTGTTTAGGTTTTATGAAGATTATTATAGCTGCCGTGTGTTGCAGGCTTTAGGGAGTAATGAAGTACTGTTTAGGCCATATGAAGATTACTATAGCTGCCGTGTGTTGCAGGCTTTAGGGAGTAATGAAGTACTGTTTAGGCCATATGAAGATTACTATAGCTGCCGTGTGTTGCAGGCTTTATGGAGTAATGGAGTACTGTTTAGGCCTTATGAAGATTATTATAGCTGCCGTGTGTTGCAGGCTTTATTGAGTAATGCAATACTGTTTAGGCCATATGAAGATTATTATAGGCCAGGATGTGGACAGGCCGTATTATATATATTTAATGCAATGTGGAAATTATATGATTTTGTGCTTTGCTAGCGAATGCGAGTACATTTATGCATATAACATTCATACTGAAACCACCCGGTATCAGTTGGTGGTTTTCAGTTAACAGGATCTGACATCTACGACTATTCGCGTCGATAGCCTAAGTGGCGTAGTTTTCGTATCGTTGGATATCATTTAAGATGTGCCTGTATGGCGTATACGATTAAGAAATTGTTACCTCTACAGTAATATGTACTTGAAGCAAGAGGATAAAATGAAGCAAATTTTCTCCACCAGACCATAACATATCTAGAGGATCAGTCACTACAAGTTGAAAATAATACATATGACTTTCACGTGACAAGAGTGTAGAACACATGACTTTGTTATAATTAGCCTTATGTGGGCGTGGCTTGAATCTGGTGTACTTCAGAACTGTGACCTAAATATTATCTGCCTGGGTGGCGCATTTGAGAAACAACGCACGCTTTATTCGTGGTAGAAGGCAACTTTACACCAGTAGCAATTGATGTCGTATTTCATGCCTATAGACTACACCAACTTCTGCAGTGGTCAAGGAAGTTCAATTGGACTTGGACATTATTTGTACCAGCATTTGTACGGGTTGTGACGGATTCCTGCAATATTGGAGTTACCTGTGCCAGTTATCTCCATCACAAGTTCAAGATGTTATGATACACGGAGTTGCCGTGTACATTTCAGACTACAGAAGAGTCAAGAGTTGCAGTGTGTGCTGTATTATGGTTCCTGTCAACTTGTGCATTGTTAAGCACATATCATATTGACGAAATTACCTGAAGAGAAACGAATCAAGTTGCAGTGCTTTCCCGCAGTGGAGGTTTTAGCAGTCTATGTGATATCCAGTGTCGTGGCGGAAAAGAAGCGGGATCATTGACAGATAAGTGATTGTGTCTTGTGTAAATTGTGTCACTTCATATATGTCGCTAGGCCTCCCTAATTGCTCATTTTGTTATTATTGTTGTTTATGTCTAATTTGACATATGATTAAGATTTGATGCATAGGTGTTAATGGCTGTTGACATATGTCGATTTTCCTGATAACGATGTGACTTGATAAAGGTGCTATAAAAAGGAATTGGTGATACAGAATTGAGGAATAAGCTCATTTCTTGACAAATAGTTAACTTTGTGAGCTGGAAGGGTAATTGTCAAATCTTTTGCGACAGTAATTTGTCATAACTATAAGTGATTACTATATATAGTTGATTAAGTAAGTGAATCACCATGGATCGTGATATGTGCCCTACAGATATAAGGCCTATGTTGGAGTCTGCATTGGTGGTAGGTAGAGATGGTAAAGGATTGAGAGGAGCAAGACTTGGAGAATGGATAATGGATGATTTTTTGATTAATGTGTCAACATCCCTGGAGTTATTTGCTGAACACAACTTTAAGTTTGTTTGCAATTTGGTAATGGCCAAGGATTTGGTGAATTTGCTACGGCACCTTCGTGTGTTTTTGCAACAGTATATTGAACGTGAACACGGACATATAATGCAAAGCATGTTCAAAATAATCCACAACCATACATCCGATGAGCAGGAAAGGGAATTGAGAATTGAGAAACAAGCAAAAGTAAACAAAGTGCTCTACAGCAAAGAGAGAATTTCCTAGAAGGTGTTGCTAAAGAGAACGAACTACAGGCAACTGTGTATAGGCTTAAAAGTGAGATACTTGAATCAAACTCAGAACTTTCTAGTGCACAAGCTACATTAAATTCAGCTTTAAGCAAAGTCCAAGACTTGGAAACTCAGATAGGTAATCTCACGCGGGAACTTCAAGAACAGAAAGAGATGTATGAGAAATTGAAGGTTGAGAGAAATGTCTGTGAGAAGACTTACATAGAAATGCTTCATGAGGTGATGAATGATAATGCGATGCTCAGTGATCAAATTGGGGAGATGAATATTGTACCCCCCAAGAAGAGTAATGAGATTATGAAAAATAATGATGATGTCCAGACTGAAACACTTCAGATAGAGTTGACTCATTTGAGGGCAAATAAAGAACAGTACGAGAAAGAGACTTTAGTGGAGTTGACGGCTGAGAAAGAGAAGGTCGCTAAAATTGAAAATTTGCTAGCAGAAGAAAGCGACAAAGTTTTGGCTGTTAAGGAGTTAAATAAAAGGTTAAGTGAAACGATTTCACTTAAAGATAATGAAATTGCGGAAGCAAGGGAAAGAATATTTGGCTTACTAGAGATGGTTTTGAAAAACAAAAGGTGCTCTTCTGTCAATGTTGACAATGATAGACAGAAAGTTGCGAAAAGTCAGCACCATATACTTTTTGCTCAGAGAGATGTCATTCATGGTAAAGACAGATCTTTTCGTGGTAAATACAACTTTAAAAGTTCTAATATTACTGATAGTTCCAGTAATAATTCTTGGCGTCAGACCAACAAAGATTCTAGTGTAACAGGCAGTTCCGTTGGTCAGGAAAAGAAAGGTGATATATTACAGGTCAAGACTCATAAGAGCAAATATTTGTCTACTACTGGAAATACTCAGAAATTAATAGCGGGTGTTGAGACTATTACTACTTGTTCCAAAGATGAAACCCATATGCGGAACAATAGAGATACTATTGTTTCTGGCAGTTGTCAAACTCAGCATAGTCATTTTGAAACTATTGGTAAAGATATTCCCATAGGGGAAAAGAAAAACAGTTCTAGTAAGAGAGATAACCCCAAGATTAAACAGTACCAAGGGAGATCAGTAAATAATAATTTTCCTTCTCCTAGATACTGTAGACAATTTAACAAATCTCAAAGTTTTGATTGTAAGAATGTTGGAAAGTATAATAGAGATAATGGCTTTTCAAATGTTGCTTTACATCACCAGAATAATGTTCCTCAACAAAAGACTAAAGTGATTATTTGTAAACAAGGCAACGGTAATAATAAGTATTTTGATCATAGATCAAATAATAAGCGCAATTGTGCTAATTTTGTTCAACATGAGCCCAGAGTCATTTATAATCAAAGTAAACAGAGTAAAAATAACAGTGGATGCTTGAATACTATTGCTTGCTCTACTTGTTGTTGTGAATGTGAGACTTTGTTTCAGCGTAAGGCAGCGGCGACATTCAAGGTCGGTCATGTTGTCCCTGTGGTGAAGTGGGATGGTATAAATATTTATAGGGGACTTAGTGTACTGACTGAGATCAGCTGTGAAGGTACATATATCTAATAAGAGTAGTGTATTATATATAACCTTACTTGCTGCCACATATGTATACCTCAGTCAGAATTATTCTGGAATAGTGTGATGACTACGTTATATGTCTAGGGTATGTGTATGATGAAGTGTAAGTCAAAACAACAACAGACAGATAAACAATTTAATTTATTCCACTACACGTGACAACACTGTGACACTCACATACATAAAACACTCTACAAGGATATCTTAAAGGAGTCACTGATAACTTTTCAAATAACAATATGTATTCATTGCTGTCATGAATGAATATGTGTCCTGATTCAAATACAAAGGGAACCAGGAATCACAATCAATTTTAATTACAAGTTATATGTACAGAATTTCTCAATATGAATATTGTAGTGACATATATTATTAAAAGTATCCTATGTGTGTCAGTTGTGTAGTAGTAATATGAGGTAATACTGGTTTTGTTTTGTTCAAGCTCTGTTGGTATTTGTCATCATGACTTCAATAGTTTGTCTTTATTGGAACTAGTATTGGAGATGTTCTCAGTTCCTGATATTAAAACAATTTACTTCCCCTCTTAAGTTTATGTTACAATGTTATTTTAAGATGGGGGTACATAATTTTGAGCTCAGCTGGCCACATCAGCTTATCTTGCGTGATGGCGGCAGGAAAAGACTCCTCTGCTCGATTTCTCCCCTGTGCTCTGGAGACACCTCACTGATAGCTAAATGGACCAAGGAGTATGCTGTCCGACTCTGGATTCAGCAAAGCTCTGACCAGGTGCTGCTCAATACCATCAAGACCACGGTCCCTGAAAACAAGAAGGATGTACCTTCTACTTCATAACTAATTGATACTCTAGTTCTACACTGAGCACAATACATCACAAACATTGAGTTCAGAGCGTTAGGCCAACTGTCAGCTTCATCTGAAATACTTTATACCAGTATTAACCTCCTTAATGGTTACTACGCCTCTGCACTTCCAGCATTATTTCTTTCTAGTCAATCATCTAGGTGTCAGTGTACTGTTTGGCCATTCCATGCCGTTTTACTTTCCTCCGACACCTTCTGTTCAGGCTGGAGCATTATAGGCTTTACATCATGTTTGCTACTGAACTACACATATATACAGGCATAAATTAACAATTTACATTCAATTTTCATTAAAAGATATTGAATATTTCAAACCTACCACAATTCATGGAAATACACAGATACGTTGACTAGCAATGAATTCTGGCACAAATACTGGCACAATTCCCATCTGCTTATGTTCCAGGCTTTTATTTAGCAAAAATATGAGCTGGCTTCAACGCACTGTTGCTTTATCAAGCTTATTTGAACTAGTGGTCTCGAACTAACGCTCCTAAGTGATTATATCAGCGAGTCTGGCCAATGGAGCCACGTTTCGACAAGTGTTTGAAAAAATTTTACCTTCCTACGTCTCCCCTAACAACCAAAGATAGTATTTATAGTCCGACCAATCGTGTTTAGTCTTATATTTGTTGCGCTCCAATCAATTTGGAGTTTACATGGTGGGCTATTTCCGTACGTAAGGTTTTTTCAAACACGTTATAAAAAAATTTTATGAGCAGAAATGATTTCATGCTGTCAGGCATCCCCACTATTTTATTTTGGTTATAACTTGTTAATTCCTAGACTATTTGCGTAACGTTTTACATATTCTTTGTCAGCAAGCCCTAAGGAACCCAAATATACAAATTTAAAAGAGCTAAGTGGCTGCGTTCAAAATATGCAATTTCTTCCACCTCCTGTTTCGAAGATGTGCTGTCTGGGTACTGTAATGTTTTCAAACGTAAACCCATCTAATGTTATCTTTTCTAATAAGCGTTTTTCGTGATTTTAAAACCTAACTCTGGGAAGGTTAGTGTTTTTATCACTGTCCGTCCGAAAAAGTTAGTGCATGTGGCCTTACACGCGTGATAGTAGTAATTGTGTATCGCGTTACGCTTGTTGGGGTGGCATTAATAGCGAGACGCGTGTTTAATTTTGCATGCGTTCGGCTTTCTGCCTCTCCCTTCTCTCTATCCTTTAGTCCATCTGTTCGTTCGTTTTGGTAACGTAATATAATTAATGTTAGGATTAATTTAGGTCATTACGCAGTCTGCCTCTCAATGTTTTTCTTAGAAATGCAATACCCGTTTTAATGTGTTGTGGAAACGCTTGTATTTATGCAGTGGCTTATATTTAACGTGGAAACGTTACGATTTGCAGACGAAGCATAAAACAAAGGGGGATTTCGAGTACATTCCTTGTGACAGCACTGTTATTTTACCATTGCTCTTTTCTTTATTAGAATTTATTTGTTAGGCTTTGCATCTACCTTTTAATTTATATATGTGGATTAGAATATTTCACGACACCTCCCCTCTTAAAACAGACATTATATGTCAGTCCTTTATTCTATATACACATAGATAAATGTAAGTCAACTTGACTTTACTCTGCTGTGGTGCTATCATGGTTTTATGTAGTGGGGTCCATTCAGAGTAGGCACTACTCATGAAATCTGCCTCAGACTTCTACAACCAATAATATATTTCGGTTATGTTACTGAACAGCCGCAAGTGTGAGTGCTTGTCTTAATGCTGCTTCGCAACCCGTATTCACCATTTCTCTTCTCTGAGTCTGCGCAATGACATGTCCAGAGAACATTATATTTCCCTCAAAATGTACGTTATGAGGAGATAACATATACCTGGTGATAGCAGAGTTTTCATAGTGGATCCCATAATCTTCTTATTATCCTGTATGAAACATTCGGAATATCCTCAATCAAAGAGGCAACTCAGGGATTCATTACGTTCCTCCGAAATGTTTACATCCAACAATTTTCTCATCATTCTAGAGAAGACACTAGGCGCATTCTTCAATCCAAATGGCAATCTATTAAACTCATAGTGTCCTTCTGAGGTACTAAAAGCTAGGTATGGTCTAACCTCAGGCTTTACTGGAATCTGATAGTATCCTTTACTCAGATCCACTTTTGAGAAATATTTAGCTTTATTTAGTCTGGCAAACAGCTGATTTGTATCCGGCAATGGATCCACCTGTCCTTCTGTAATAGCATTCAGTCTCCTGTAATCTATACAGAGTCTATGTTCTCCAGAGGGCTTCCTTAAGAGTACAACACCGGAACTATACGAAGATTCACTGTGCGAAATAATTCCTTCCTTCCACAGATAGTCTATCTCTTCCTTCAAAGCTTTCTCCTTAGCAAACGGAATCGAATATGGTTTCATACAGACAGGTGTGAGGTCTATCAGTTTCATATCATATTCCAATAGGTTTGTATGCCCTGGTAGGTCTGTTAACACCTCTGCATGATTATTTAGAACCTGTTGCACTCTCTCTTTCTGAGTTTTCGTTAAATGTGTACTGATTTTCACCTGTGCTGCTGTCTCACAGGGGTGTAATGGATATTCAAATGATGAAAGTGGTTTCTTTGTCATCTCCATGGCGATGGACAAGGTCAACAAGTGTGTCTCTTCCTGATGTTCTCTTTCCAAATATTTCTTCAGGAGATTCACATGATAGATTTTTTCTTTCCCCTTCTTATCTATCTTATAATTTGTTCTAGATACCTTCTCTAAAACTGTATATGGACCCTGCCATCCAATTTGTAACTTATTCTGACTCCCGGGCAAAAGAAGCTGTACTTTCTCTCCCACAGCCAAATTTCTGTCTTTCGCCTTCCTGTTATAATAGGCAGCATGTTTCTTCCTGGCTTGTTTCAAATTTTCATTGGCAAGTTTCCAGCCAGTTTTTAAACGAGTGGTCAGCTCATTCACATATTGGTATGAAGATGTAATGTTTTCCTCTGCCTTTTCATCAGTCCACGTTCTTAACAAAGCTACATATGGACCTTTAATTTTGTGGACCTATTTGTCCATGCACCGGTATGGTCTCTTCCACTCGAAGCTTTATAGTGATGATTTTTCCTCCCAGAATTATCATTCACAAAACGACCGCTACCAATTTTTCTCTTGGGGCTGTCTCCCCACTTAAAATTCTTGATGAGAGATTTCCTCTCTACATCCTCTTCCTCCAGTTTGTTTAAGTCCGATTGAGGGATTTTCGGCTTATCCTGGGGTAAGACATCTGTTTGCACTCTCCGCATAGTGGCCATTGTAAAACAGTTAAGTGAAGCTTGTCCGTGAAAAGGGGCTTCCCATTCCATTTGGTCCACTTTATCAAATCTATTTTTCTTTTTATTATCAGGCCTAATTTTGCCCCGTAGCGTGTCCAGGTCCTGATCCATGTTCCCACTTGTGGGTGTTCCCTCATGTGCTATGCTACACCTTTCTACAAAATTCTCAATGTCCCATCTTGCTTTGGGCCAATAATAATTGTGAGCCACCTTTTGAATGATGGTACCTATCTTCTCATGGTCCCCATCTGGTTTCACATGTAGGCTCCTTATTAAGTCTGCCCTATATCTTTTAGGAAGTACCAGTTGTCCCTGACCTTTGGATCTAGCTCCAGTCTTCCTATACATCAACTTGTTTTTCATGTAAAAATCTCCCTTGCCTGGAGTTGTATGACAAGTTGACAATTTTCTGAAACAAGGCTTGAGTGTTTTATCCCCAGCCTGTGCCTTCCTCATCTCTTCTGGAGTGGTATCCAACATAATATCCTCCTCCTGTCTTGAGGTCGACCTGACCTGAAGGGTTGCCATATACACAGGTTTCCTTCTGCAACGGTCAGTGTCATGATTGTCCATCTGACAATTCTTACACCACCTTTTTCCTTGGTTGAAAGATTTTCTTTCATCATATTTCCTTTCATCGAATTGTGGGAATTTATTTTTATTTTCATACCGTGGCCTATCAAACTGGTGCTTACCTTTGTTTTGATCCCTAGGATCAAATTTATTAAAGTCCTGTGGTGCCCTAAAGTTATCCACTTGTTTCTTTTTATTACCTGTTACCTCTGCTTGAGCTGCTTGATACCTTTCAGCAACATTTAGCAACTCACCCAGCCTCTCTGCACCTTGTTCCATGAGAAACTTTCTCAGGTCTGGAGCCATGGACTCTCTTAATTGCTCTATAAGGATCATTTCCTTAAGATCTTGGGTTTTCCCCAGAGAAGTCCATTTCTCCAAGTATGTCTCTATTCGTGCAGAGAACTGGTGATAGGTTTCACCTGACAGTAGTTTAGCATTCCTAAATTTTTTCCTATAGAATTCTGCATTCTTTTCATATCTTAACAAAAGAGCCTGCTTTAGCATGTCATAATTTTCCTGATCACCTCTGCTCATTTTTGCAAAAACTTCATAAGCTGCCCCACGAAGTCCTTGAGATAACTTTAAGCTCCACCTTTCTCTCTCTAACCCATACGTGGTAGCTAATAGTTCATACCTATTTAGGTAGCTCTCTATATCATCGTCTTTCTCAACAAAATGATCTAAATGAAAATTCATAGCTGAGGTTGAGGCTCCTTGGCTAGCAGTGGCATCAGAGGCAAAGGGACTGGCACCATTTTCAGGAGCATGGCCCTGAAACTCAAACTCCCTTAGTCGTAACTCATGTTCCCTTTGTAATCTCTTCTCCTCCTTTTCTGCTTCCCTCTCTGCAGTCAATCTTCTTTCTTCTGCTTCCCTTTCTGCAGCTAATTTCTTCTCTTCCCTTTCTGCAGCTAATTTCTTCTCTTCCCTTTCTGCAGTCAATCTTCTTTCTTCTGCTTCCAATTTCTTAGCCTCAGCCTCAATCTGCAACCTCTTAGTCTCAGCTTCAGCCTGCAACCTCTTAGTCTCAGCCTCAGCCTCAAATTGTAACTTCTTAATTTCCCTTTCAGCCTCTAACTTTCATTCGGCTTCAAACCTTCTTTCTTCGCGTTCAATAAATTTGTCACATTCCGTAGTGACATAGGCAACCATAACTTGCCCATCTAATCCTAACTCTTTTGCAGTCTGAACAGCAGCAGATCGAAATTTGGCCAGGTCCGCCATTGTCTATCAGGTAAATTTATACAATGTCTAACCAACAATTCAATCTCTAAATATATATCTAATGGACAACACAGGCACCGTGAGCTCAACCTTATTTAATTCCACCCAAGGATACCTTTTAATTCTTATATTCCCTGAAGTGAATTACCCCCAATATTTTTAATAGGGAAAGATTCAAAATCCCGGACGAGCCCCCAATATATGTGGTGAAGTGGGATGGTATAAATATTTATAGGGGACTTAGTGTACTGACTGAGATCAGCTGTGAAGGTACATATATCTAATAAGAGTAGTGTATTATATATAACCTTACTTGCTGCCACATATGTATACCTCAGTCAGAATTATTCTGGAATAGTGTGATGACTACGTTATATGTCTAGGGTATGTGTATGATGAAGTGTAAGTCAAAACAACAACAGACAGATAAACAATTTAATTTATTCCACTACACGTGACAACACTGTGACACTCACATACATAAAACACTCTACAAGGATATCTTAAAGGAGTCACTGATAACTTTTCAAATAACAATATGTATTCATTGCTGTCATGAATGAATATGTGTCCTGATTCAAATACAAAGGGAACCAGGAATCACAATCAATTTTAATTACAAGTTATATGTACAGAATTTCTCAATATGAATATTGTAGTGACATATATTATTAAAAGTATCCTATGTGTGTCAGTTGTGTAGTAGTAATATGAGGTAAAACTGGTTTTGTTTTGTTCAAGCTCTGTTGGTATTTGTCATCATGACTTCAATAGTTTGTCTTTATTGGAACTAGTATTGGAGATGTTCTCAGTTCCTGATATTAAAACAATTTACTTCCCCTCTTAAGTTTATGTTACAATGTTATTTTAAGATGGGGGTACATAATTTTGAGCTCAGCTGGCCACATCAGCTTATCTTGCGTGATGGCGGCAGGAAAAGACTCCTCTGCTCGATTTCTCCCCTGTGCTCTGGAGACACCTCACTGATAGCTAAATGGACCAAGGAGTATGCTGTCCGACTCTGGATTCAGCAAAGCTCTGACCAGGTGCTGCTCAATACCATCAAGACCACGGTCCCTGAAAACAAGAAGGATGTACCTTCTACTTCATAACTAATTGATACTCTAGTTCTACACTGAGCACAATACATCACAAACATTGAGTTCAGAGCGTTAGGCCAACTGTCAGCTTCATCTGAAATACTTTATACCAGTATTAACCTCCTTAATGGTTACTACGCCTCTGCACTTCCAGCATTATTTCTTTCTAGTCAATCATCTAGGTGTCAGTGTACTGTTTGGCCATTCCATGCCGTTTTACTTTCCTCCGACACCTTCTGTTCAGGCTGGAGCATTATAGGCTTTACATCATGTTTGCTACTGAACTACACATATATACAGGCATAAATTAACAATTTACATTCAATTTTCATTAAAAGATATTGAATATTTCAAACCTACCACAATTCATGGAAATACACAGATACGTTGACTAGCAATGAATTCTGGCACAAATACTGGCACAATTCCCATCTGCTTATGTTCCAGGCTTTTATTTAGCAAAAATATGAGCTGGCTTCAACGCACTGTTGCTTTATCAAGCTTATTTGAACTAGTGGTCTCGAACTAACGCTCCTAAGTGATTATATCAGCGAGTCTGGCCAATGGAGCCACGTTTCGACAAGTGTTTGAAAAAATTTTACCTTCCTACGTCTCCCCTAACAACCAAAGATAGTATTTATAGTCCGACCAATCGTGTTTAGTCTTATATTTGTTGCGCTCCAATCAATTTGGAGTTTACATGGTGGGCTATTTCCGTACGTAAGGTTTTTTCAAACACGTTATAAAAAAATTTTATGAGCAGAAATGATTTCATGCTGTCAGGCATCCCCACTATTTTATTTTGGTTATAACTTGTTAATTCCTAGACTATTTGCGTAACGTTTTACATATTCTTTGTCAGCAAGCCCTAAGGAACCCAAATATACAAATTTAAAAGAGCTAAGTGGCTGCGTTCAAAATATGCAATTTCTTCCACCTCCTGTTTCGAAGATGTGCTGTCTGGGTACTGTAATGTTTTCAAACGTAAACCCATCTAATGTTATCTTTTCTAATAAGCGTTTTTCGTGATTTTAAAACCTAACTCTGGGAAGGTTAGTGTTTTTATCACTGTCCGTCCGAAAAAGTTAGTGCATGTGGCCTTACACGCGTGATAGTAGTAATTGTGTATCTCGTTACGCTTGTTGGGGTGGCATTAATAGCGAGACGCGTGTTTAATTTTGCATGCGTTCGGCTTTCTGCCTCTCCCTTCTCTCTATCCTTTAGTCCCTCTGTTCGTTCGTTTTGGTAACGTAATATAATTAATGTTAGGATTAATTTAGGTCATTACGCAGTCTGCCTCTCAATGTTTTTCTTAGAAATGCAATACCCGTTTTAATGTGTTGTGGAAACGCTTGTATTTATGCAGTGGCTTATATTTAACGTGGAAACGTTACGATTTGCAGACGAAGCATAAAACAAAGGGGGATTTCGAGTACATTCCTTGTGACAGCACTGTTATTTTACCATTGCTCTTTTCTTTATTAGAATTTATTTGTTAGGCTTTGCATCTACCTTTTAATTTATATATGTGGATTAGAATATTTCATGACAGTCCCCAAGAATTCTATGATATCTACATGTGATAGAGAGAGCTAGTGACATTGTGAAGAGACCGGGTTTTTACACAAGCCGGTGTTGGGTAATTGTAAATGTGATTTCTACGTTTTTCTCATTAAATTTCACTATTGAGTAAAATGGAAATTTTCATTTGTATTTGTTGACAGAAGCTACGTTACGATAAGAGTCAAGGCTTCTGTGACATATTGACGGTCAGAAATGTGATTCAACTTTCCGCTCGAGTAGTCAACCGAAACCTGTCAGCGTCAAACTAAATCTGAGGGGTTGCTTTCTGAAGGTCAAGCATGTTTACAAGAGAGTGGGAGACTTCGCGTCTGATTTATTTTTTTTTATGTGGAGATAGTAAATATTTTTGTATTCTATATTAGTACAAGACATGTTGTTGTTTTGAAATAACATATAATTTTGTTGTAATGATTATTTCTATGCATCATTTGATTGCCATAATTTTTTATTGTTATTTATATGTCTGTATTTTGATGATGTATTAATACATTTTTATGCTATTTATATATTATTGTGTTGATAATGTGTAGTATGTAATTATTATCCTTTATACTACTCTGTTCAACTTAGAATTTTTGCAACTGTGTTGTTTAGGATAGTTTTGTACATGATGAGATTGCACAAACTCATTTATTGTGTTGATGTAGTGGTTACTTTTAGATAGTCCTGAGTGTTCGTTATTCACTTAATTTATATTTTTCTCATGTTTTGATGTCATGATTAATTAATATATCTGATTCCGTACGCAAGATCTAATAATAGATGCAAAGGCCGAACGCTGTAGACGTAAGATCTTTTAAAAGACGCTGATTTATTTCATTGTTTCTTTCTATTCTGATATTTTATACTGCCCGGAATTTATCTCGAACGGAAGTAAACACAAAACTGGGCAAATTTCAACAAGCTTCAACGTCTTTTATTTGCGTTTGAACGGATTTTTTCACATGTATCTTCATCTTTAATCGTGTTTTGTCGTATCGCCATAATGGCCGAAAAACACACAGGATATGTTGCTAATATGTGAACAGTGAACAAACTGTGTGATCAACCATAACTTTCTTACTTTTTCTGTGTTTCTAAATGGATTACCTGCACAAAGAGAGCAGTGAAACTGTATTGTGATAACAATTTATGTTACAATACTTACGTAAGTCGAAAATTTTTGTTCAAAATTTCTAGTTATCTTTTTTCCGTGTACATGTTATCTGTTATAACATAAACATAACATAAAATTAGCTAGAAAGGCATATGGATTTATATTGTTCATCCAATGTACTTTAATTTGATATATAATATGTTATACTAAACTCATGATTAGACACACATTGTCAGTAAACGTAAATTATGTATGTGTAAATTTTTGGGGCTTAAAAATAATTCCGTCCAGAGCTGAAAAAAATTACGTACGGAATCAGATATAGAACATACAGAGAAGATGTGTATTATCTGGTATGTTGTGAAATGTAATTTTGAAAATAGCTTGCATGTATCATACATGATCTTGTATTTGGATTTGTTAACTTTTTGTGAAACTTCGATTTTTCCAGAACTTGATTTTCTTGCCAGTCAGGCATGCAGATTATTTTCTTAGCAGATTATTTAAAAAAAAAAAAAAAAACTTATTTTTTGTAGATATTTTTATAAAACCTTTTTTATATTTCATATTAGCATCAAAGGGTAGATTTATTTATAATGTATATCTTATAGATTTGAGTAAGAGATAGAGTTATAGCTAAATAGCATTTTACTGAGCTGAACGAAATTGTCAGCAGAAAGAACTTAAAGGATAGATTAAATTTACATGTGTTGATTTAAAGGTTTCTTCGAGATAGGATTTTTGTTTTATATTTCACTCATTTTGTTAAAATATTGATTTCATTATTAGGTTTTACTTAAAGAATTACTGAATTACTTAAAGATTAAATAATGTTTTTATGTAATTTATCGTATAAAAAAAAAAAAAAATGTTTGTACGGTACTGTTGAAAAAAATGATTTTTTTTTTTTTGGCATTGTAATTTTTTGTTGGGTGTGCCCAGCATTTGACTTCGTGATATCATTGATATGTAGTTTGATTAGTTCTTGTAAAAAGTTGTTTTTTATTATGATGTATTTTTTATTATTAGCGCTTGATTGTGCGTTGGTCGTATTAGTTATAGTAATGCTATTACTTGTTTGTTCGATGCCTATAATTTATTTATTTTCGTTTTGTATAACTCTTGTAACTTGGTTAAATTACTTATTAGGTTTTGTTTAGTTGTAAATTATTTTTTGGTGGTATTAGTATAGATATACTTTGATATTTTGTGTTCGTGCCTTTGCTTTCTATCTGTCTTTGGTAACTATTCTTCATTTCATTCCTTCTTTTCTGTTGTCTTTTCGGTATGGATTTCATATCTTGTTTATACTTTCGTACCTCATCTTCGTTTTACTTGATTCTATTTGTATACTTTGTCTTCTTTCAACACTTATACCTCTATTCTTTGTATTGTTGGAGTGGTTATATGACTTGATATAACATATCTACTTTTGACAGTTGTATTTATTTTACATGTAATTGTCCAACTTAATTATGAGTATATGGTATTGTTGAGTTCTTACTTTCCTTTTTTTTACAGATCATTCTTCTTTTGATTGATCTTGTGTTTTCTCTTTCGATTGGTTGTTTTCGGTTTGGTTTGTACTAAATATACGTAACTTAATTTTGGAACTGAAACTGATCATATTTGTATATTTAGCTAATTACTTTTTATACTTAGCTGATTATGCTGTATGCTTTAATTGCTACTTTACACTTTAATGCTGATATTTTTTGTAGATATAATTTGATTTAAAATAAGATATTTTTGTAGGCATACGTTAGAGCTTAATTGTCTTCTAAATTTTTCGTTTTTGGGAGTTAATTTTTTCAAAAAAAAATGATAGAATCATTTTTTTTCCCGGAGCGAGTGGTAACTATTGCAAGTGGAACTTATGGAAGGGGAAGTAATCTTTAGAATGTTTTGAACAAATTAAATTTCGAGTTGCAACGCTTGATTAAGCGGATACTTGTCTGACTTTAGGATAGAATTATCTTTTCCTATTTTTCGGGTGACAGAGTACAGATAAGCGTGTGAGCGCTGTTTAATCTCAAGTGTTGAGATGTGTTTATTCTGTACTGTTTTGAGTCATGTGAATAGCCCGCAGCTAGTCTGCATGTGTTATCGAGAGCGGTGTTCAAGACAACCGAATCTCGTGACGGGTTTTTTGGCGGGACTAGTGTGTGATTTGGGGAGTTGTGTTTTGGGCGTGGACCGTGTAGGTCGAGTACCAGTGTTTTTGGATAATGTATGCCTACGTAGGATTTGAGAAAATGTTGACTTATATATTTCGCTATGCGATAAACTGCAGTGAAGATTTGTTTAGGCCATATGAAGATTATTATAGCTGCCGTGTGTTGCAGGCTTTATTGAGTAATGCAGTACTGTTTAGGCCATATGAAGATTACTATAGCTGCCGTGTGTTGCAGGCTTTATGGAGTAATGGCGTACTGTTTAGGCCTTATGAAGATTATTATAGCTGCCGTGTGTTGCAGGCTTTAGGGAGTAATGAAGTACTGTTTAGGCCATATGAAGATTACTATAGCTGCCTTGTGTTGCAGGCTTTAGGGAGTAATGAAGTACTGTTTAGGCCATATGAAGATTACTATAGCTGCCGTGTGTTGCAGGCTTTATGGAGTAATGGAGTACTGTTTAGGCCTTATGAAGATTATTATAGCTGCCGTGTGTTGCAGGCTTTAGGGAGTAATGAAGTACTGTTTAGGCCATATGAAGATTACTATAGCTGCCGTGTGTTGCAGGCTTTAGGGAGTAATGAAGTACTGTTTAGGCCATATGAAGATTACTATAGCTGCCGTGTGTTGCAGGCTTTATGGAGTAATGGAGTACTGTTTAGGCCTTATGAAGATTATTATAGCTGCCGTGTGTTGCAGGCTTTATTGAGTAATGCAATACTGTTTAGGCCATATGAAGATTATTATAGGCCAGGATGTGGACAGGCCGTATTATATATATTCAATGCAGTATTATATTATATGATTCGTGTTTTGCTGTCGAATGTGTGTCATTTATGTCATCGTGTCTGTGTTGCAACGTAATAAACAGTAGCGAACTGTTCCAGTCGTTTGCAACCCTTTTTGACTCCTGCATGTACTCTTACGTACGCACTGTGGTGTGCGAACATATCAACACACACCCAGGTCAACATTCCAGACACAGTGACAGGACAGCAGCACACATATATTTAATTAGCCTGTGTGGCGATGATATAGACCAAACCACTACACTCGCAACAGTGGGTGTAAACAGACTAATAACATTAACGTTTAATCACAATTATTGGAAATCAGAGTAAGGGGGGTGTATCACCGACTGAGCGAACACTGGTTCACCTCGGTTTCCGAGAAAAAGACTTGCGTTAAACTCTGACACCAACGAGACTACGCGTTTGAGATATAGGATTAGCAAAGGGTGAAACCTGAGATCCGTGAATAGTAAATAATAAACATAAACCAGCATTTGGCAGGCTATCGTAAGTAAGAAGGAAGGAAGGAAAACACTAGAGAACAGGTAACTCTTACATGGGCTTATTTGTCCTGCAATAGTTATTGTTTTGAAATCCGTGTATTAACCGCTAACAGATCAAGCAAAAAACTAAGCCAAACACGCGATTCGACCGTTCTTACACTTGTTAATAAATAAGTAAATAAATAAATAAAAGTAATTAACAGGTGCTCGTTGGACATAAAGGGTGGCCCTAGACAACAGAAAAGAAAATATGAGTAATAGGCTTCTGCTGATGTAATTGAAATTAAGCCAGAGGGTTTTCAGGCCATTAGGTTGTTCTTCTGTTTTTATCACTGCTGTAGTTTCTTTTCTGTTGTCTAGTGCCACCCTTTATGTCCAACGAGTACCTGTTAATTACTTTTATTTATTTATTAACTATCCACAGGACTCAGGTTTCCTTCATTATTTATTTACACTTGTTACTATGCTACAACCAATTAATTTGACACTAAATTTTAGGCTTCGCCAAATTGCTTTCGAAAACTTTAAAAGATCCAGAAATGAAAATTTAACATCAAAATACTTGTTTATGAAGGGTTAAAGTAATTGCTTCATGTTTAACCTCTTATTCTGTCGTAAATGTCCATCTTTGAGCAAAATTCTAATAAATAGAAGTTTTTTAGATGGAGTCGTAGATTTTTGATAGGAGAATTAAGACTTGGGTTGGTCCCTTCTGAATAGATTAGAATGAGTGATAGCCAAAGTGAGAGATGATGGTAAAAATAGATTTCCACGAGTGAGATGGTAGAATGTGATAGAGGCTGTCTCTGAGATCGAGAACTCTTCTCTCTCTCTCCTATCTTCTACGACAGATTTAGAGGAGTCAGACAGTCTAAACACATATATATATCTATATATATATATTACATATATAGTTCTATCCACTCACGTGCACGCACATACTAGACGACAGTTAGACGTACAGACGTGGGAAACCTATAACAAGTGATTAAATAGATATTTTGGAACGAGCTGACCAACGCGCTGATTAATTTCAAGTGAAATTTTAATTATCATCTAAAATTTCATCACAACACATAGAAATTACATCAAAGTATATACAAATAGTCATAAAGTCAATAAAAATGATACAAGAATGATAGACCCACAGTATGATCTTATCCCTCAAGGTATGCCCACAGTCCTGTTAGAAGAAAGTGATAGCCCCACGGAATCAAGGATACATATGATTAGGTCTAATATTTCCCCCCTTTAAGGTATGGACAGACTTGATATCACTGCTCTATTTTAAGGGAAATATGATTAGCAGTACTTGCATTCATAAAGTTAAGACAGCAAAATGGGTGCCAAATTACAACAATAAAGAAATCACTCCGTCCTGCATTCACTCTATTCATTCAGCAGTGATCACGTGCATTTGTTCATACTCACAGCTTTGATAGCCACTTCTGGAAACACAATTTTTAGGACATTCACATACAGAATCGTCAAAGGCAGTCTTTGACCAAGAAATCCCCAGTTCCAAAAAAGACGGGATGAATTCTCTGCTTCAAGGAACGATTCCTTGGGTGTTCTTATTTTTCGGATGTCTGTTTAGGTCACATTAAAATTGTCCAGGCACGAACATTAACAACGAGCACAGTGTCAATAGCTTAGGTTTCTAGAATTGAGGAATGTCAGATCGGTGTCTACTTTCAGGAAAGGACTCTATTTGGTCACCACACCACTAGTCAAAACTCTGTCGGAATGTTACTGACGTTAATATGTTACTTGCCACACAGGCTAAAAATGTACTTGAGTTGTTTCTCAGGAAGAATTTAAATATGGCGCGATAGGCCTGTTACTTCATTTACCTTTTAAATAACTTGTAAAGATTCTGCACCAAGGCTTTTAAGGAAAATGTTTTAGTTCTTCACAGATATCACTCTTCGGTACTTAACGCTGGCAAAGTTTTGGGTTAACCCCAGTATTCACTCAACACAGAACTACAGGTAGTCGCACTCTTTATAATTATACGCTGATATATTTATTAGAAGTCTAAAAGCTCGGCAAATTTCCGAACAAACTAGGAGCTTCGCTATACAGCTTATTCTATTCACGAACAACCTGTCTACTGCGAATTAGGAGAATGAATGAAAATCTAGTTTCAAACTCCGGTTAATACCTTAAAGCAGGACAAAAGGGGTCCCAACTTATTTCGCAAAACGAAATAATCTCCCCTTCTCATTAACACCTACGTACCTGTGATAAACGAGCGCAAAGGCCTTTTTGCTCCATCTTTTCCTACATTTTTCATATTGTATTTTCTCCGACATTTGCTCTTTCATCCCATATTTGCGACCTACATTTGCTATTTCATCGTTGTGATTACTCGCGACCGGTATCTAGAGAACCACATTTGTTCTTTCATCGGGGGAAATAAAAGTCCTTTGATTGAGTCCCCATGCCTGACATTATCGTTTGAAGCCCACATTGCATCGTGATAAATCTGGTGAAAACACATCTGGTCATCCTAATCAAACATCTGGGCATGCTGTAATTTCTGTGACACCACATTGGACGCCCAGATTGGCCAGGGGAAAACGTCTCATGCGGTAATGGTGTTATGTTTGGTCGGCCGCGGTTCAGACAAGCGTTGGTTTACCACATTGGACGCCCACCTTGGCCAGGTGAACAATAAACAATCAGAGGTCAAACTACACCCACGTTTGGACTGACAGGGGACAAGAGCGATCATGTGAATGAGTGACCAGAGGGGCCATTAAGGATTGGTTGGTATGGGCGGAGCTGTACAAGAAACCCATATTGGACTGGCAGAAATATAATCTACTGCGTAGCTTGCAAGAGGAAGGAGTCCAGTTTTTTTACATTGTGAGGAAGAGATTAATCCCAAAAACGCCTAGCCTAATACACGTGTTTATTCAGAGTGGATATAATTCAGTTCTGTGATGAATTGTGTTCTTAAAGGATTTTGCGAAGGGAAAAGAAGGTTAATAGATCTTATACTTATTAATACATTTTCTTATTTTTGTTTATTTTAACCTCACAGCTAAAATGTGCGAAAGATAAAGTTTCAAATAATTCTTGGCATAACTGATTAATAAAATCAGAAGATTTTCCTAGAAGATGATAGGATGATAGGAGGTAATTAATAGTTCATTATCATCACAGTCTCCCATGCGCACACACTCTCATGCACAAGATATTTAACATCATTAGAATTGAACTCAGAGAGAGAAAGATGAATAATGAGCAGTAGTTTAAATGCAAGTCAACCAGTGATGTTAAATGTGAGAAACTTACGAAGACTTTTGTGTGTCTTCAGTTCATCAGAAGTCTGAGTCTACACGCAACGTGTCTACGTCTAACCAGAAATAAGTTATCAAAAACGGACATTTGGCTAGCAGAATTCGCCATAGGACATCTTTCATTCCTTAATTAAAAAGGAATATTGTCTCACCCACAAGTCAGAAGGTGGACGCAGCATTTTCCGTCACCATATACTTCTTGCTCACAAGTTCAATACAGAGTTATCACAAGTTCAATACAGAGTCATCATAAATTCAAATCACTCGAAAGATCATTATTATCTGAAGTCAAGCAAAAGAGCTCAAAAGAGGAATCGCATATTTATCGCAAGGGCAACACCCTCTTAAGCGCATTCTATGAAGCAGACTATATATATATATATATATATATATATATATATATATATATATATATATATATATATATATATATATATATATATATATATATATATATTATGAATCACGACTACATATGCAAGGTTATGAGTCTACATATCACTACTGATTCGTGAAGATATCCAGTCTGGCCAGTACCCTCGGGAGATTAGACAACAGACCTTTTGTTCATATGACAGCTATTAACTGTTGATCAACACTACAGAGATATACTCAAACAGTGAAGGAATATACATAGATATCTCGTCAGCGTTCTCCGTACGACAACAGTTCTCATCAGAACGTCCTCAGCTTAGAGATACCCCACTCGACATAACGTATAACAACTTGGGACATTTTATGCATACATGTGAATCCTCATATCTAGGAGAAGCATTTAGAGACACATGGACTGTGTAGAGTACTCACCATTTTGCTAACACGTATCATATCACATCATCATTTCACTTTACACCAGTTCATTCTTAATTAACTATTACTTAATTAACTGCAATTTTATTATCTCATCTGTGTGTTTTGTGTGAATCGTCTTTCACCATCATCACGTTCTAACCATTACTAACCCTATATGTGTGGATATTTCATTAATAAACCCAACGATCGTTTGATCATTATCTAGTTTGTTAATGTATCACTCGTGCTGTCGGTGTTACGTATTCACCTATAGGAACCTTTCTCTACTCAGATGAGGTTGGGGGCTTTTTCTTTACGGGATCTAAGGGCAGAAGCTAAGGTCGTGGGGAAACAGAACTCTTTCCATAATTAATTGGAAAACACTGTCTAGTGGAAAGCATTCGCATTCCTGTCTTCTTGTCCCTATCTCGAATAGATCATTTTTTCTTTCTTAACGAGCCAATTTCTAGAGACCTTATATCTAATATCTCATAGACTATTCCTGGCGAAAACTACTGTCGTAGTTGCCCCAGTGACTCACCACCCGACAATTGTGGACTCGTCTTGGGATTAGTGAACCCGGACTTAGAAGGGTGATAAATCACATTTTCATCTCTGCTATACAGTTGCGATAATTGCAAAATTTGTCGGCATTTTGAGGGATTACCTTCTAGACTGACTCTTACTATAATTTGTCTATTTCATAGGGGGATAATTTATATCTCTAAAGCACGAGTGATACTTTTTAAATTGAGTATCAAACGGACAGAGTAAGCACTTTTTGAGAACAGAAGATACTGTAGGGAACTGATTTTTAAAAATCTTTTTCTGTAACTGCTGGGAAAATTTTTATCATAAATATTTAGCAAATTTTTCATAGAAAACTTCGAGATAATCTGTTATATAATTTTCAGAATATGCTGAGTGAGTGATTGTTTTTAAAGAACTATTTGAACTTGATTACTAATTTAAACCTAAAAGGTTTTAAGAGATAATTACCTGTGCGAGTCAAACAATTTGCTTGGAGGTCACTGCCAATTTTTCCCTTCGTGAACCCATACTGCATATCATGGCAGATGCCGCAAAAATTAGAACTAGTTTAATGGAGGCAGGGCGTGAATACGGGTTAAGTGGAAAAGATCTGATGAAATTTGTGAGTGAGGAGACTGATAAACTCCATGCAAGAGAGATGGAAGTGCAGAAACTTGCAATGGAGAAGGAGAAAGCCGCAGCAGAAGCAGCGGAGCGGAAGGAGAAGGCCGCAGCAGAAGCAGCGGAGCGGAAAGCCACAGCAGATGCAGCGGAGCGGAAAGAAGCAGTGGAGCATGCACTTAACATGAAGCAACTGGAAATCCAGGGACAGACCAATCAGATAGAGCTGGCAAAAAGTGCAGCGGCTTCCAACTTTGATGGAGGGTACTCACCCCACTCAGATGGTGTGCCTACTTTGCAACCTGCACCACCCCATGCCACGAACTTTCCGCTGGAACCTTTTTCAGAAAGGAACGATACCATGGACGCCTTTTTAGACCGCTTCGAACGCTTTGTAACAGGGTTTGGACTTGAAGAACGGAAGTGGAACTTGAAACTTTCCCAGGGCCTAAGAGGAGCCGCCTACGAAGTTTTTAATAAACTTCCGGACGGAGAGCAAGATGACTATCAGGCATTCAAAAAAGCTCTCTTGGTGAGGTACGAGCTTCATTCAGAGGCTTACCGAAAAAAATTTCGAGGTTCTAGGAAGGAGGCCGGAGAGACTTTCTCACAGTTTGCAGCCCGTATTGAAGACTACTTAGTGAAGTGGTGTACACTGGGAAACTTTACCGAGAACTATGACGGGTTGAAAGAGCTGATTGTGATAGAGCAACTAAAAGAGTCTATGTCAGTGGAATTCGTAGATTTCTCATTGAAAACGGCGCTGACCGGTTAGAAAATATTCTTACACTGGCAGAGCGATTCCAAAATGCTCTCATGGAGTCTCAAGGAGCCAGAAAGAAGTTTTAGTATCAGGCGCCAAAGCAACCTGCTCGCTCCCAACCAGACCAACAAAGCAAAGGACCACACATCTCGCATAAACAGCACGCAAAACAAGATAACTACAAAGAGCAAAACAAGAAAAATGCTGCAGCACACCAGAGACAGGGAGATAAATGGTGCAAGTACTGTCGCTTGAACAATCACAACACTAATGAGTGCAAGCGCAGACCTCCTCCCCAACATGCTGCCTGTCTGCAGACAAAATCGTCACCCCGGAAGGAGCAGAGGACCGGAAACGTTTCTCATCCTCCTGTCATCGAATCAGTCCTCGTAAACGGACAATCTGTGGAGTGCCTTTATGACACAGGACTTGCTTTCGATGCGGTGGTCAGGGCATCTCTTGTCACCCCTGACCAGATAACAGAAGAGAGTGTCGACATCCAAGGTCCGACGAAGGATGTTGCACCCATGACACTGCCAATTGCACTTATCAGAGTGGAATCTCGTTATGTGACAAGAGAGATTCGTGCAGCTATAATGGAAGATCTAATCTACTCTTTAATCTTGGGATGTAGATATGTGTTCCTTGGAGAACCTACTCAACCACTAGTCATAGCGGCCGTACAGACTAGAGGACAGTCAAAAAAGACGCAGAGCAGGAACCTCCTACCAATATCCTCCCCGAGGAATTGAAGAGGGTCCAAATGGAAGATTCCTCACTGGCGCCCTGTTTTAAAAAATTACCTAGGACACACAACCCACCTACCTAGGGAGACTTCTTTATGAAAAATGGATTGATGTATCGCCGAGCTGGAAATGAAGGATAGGAACACAACCAATTAGTAGTTCCTGCAACCTATAGGAACCAGGTGCTTGAGATGGGCCACTCTATCCCATTTAGTGGACACATGGGAATGAGCGCCACGACTCAAAGGATCGCCTGCCACTATTATTGGCCAGGGATCACCGGCGACATTGAACGTTTCGTCAAGTCTTGTCCTCAGTGCCAGAAACTTGCACCAAAACACTGGACGGCACCCGCAACCCTTGGGGAGATGCCAATCTTGGGCACCCCATTTGAAAGAGTGGCTGTGGATATAATTGGACCTCTGCTGAGAACTAAGAAAAGGAACTCCCATATCCTTACCTTAGTGGACACCTGTTCCATGTGGGGCGAAGCCATAGCCATGCCAGCATGCGACTCAGTGCATGTAGCTGACGCTTTACTGAATATCTTTACTAGATTGGGCTTCCCGCATGAAATTCTCACAGACAACGGGTCACAATTTAGAGGCAAGTTGACAGAGGAGGTGCTTAGATTATTCAAGACTAGGCATATCCATACTTCGCCCTATCATCCCCAAAGTAACGGGCAAGTAGAGCGGTTTAACTTAACGCTCACCTCTATTCTTCGGAAGTTGGCAAAGGAGAAGCCAGAAACATGGGATCAGTAACTTCCTGCCGCATTATTTGCTTATAGGGAAGTACCGCATGCGTCAACTGGAGTTCCTCCGGCCACATTACTCTTCGGAAGACCTATTAAAGGTTCATTAGAAGCATTACTAAGAACATGGACAGATGCCAAGGCAGACGACACTGTCACATCAGCCTTCCAGTACGTCACAGACTTGAAACAACGCCTGAAGACTGGCTGGGAATTAGCCACAGCGAAAGTACGGGAGGCTAGGCGGAAACATGCCAAATATTACAATCGCAATGCGAAGGACCGAGAACTAGCAGTAGGAGAGAAGGTGCTTCTTCTTCTGCCAAGTAGCAGTAATAAATTGCAGATTTGCTGGAGGGGACCCTACAAAGTGGTGGAAAAGATTTCTCGCACCAACTATAAAATCGCCGTGAACGGAAAGCAGAAAATGTATCACTTAAATCTGCTTAAGAAGTTTTACGAGCGAGCCCCTGCCAAACCAGCGCACCTCATGACTATGGCCATTGCTATGCAAATGGAAGAAGAGCCATTATCATCCGTAGAGTACCCGGTGATACAGGAGGAATCACATTTAGATGTGAAAATAAGCTCCACCTTAACGGAAGCCCAGCAAGAAAAAGTAAGGAGATTGATGGAAAACCACGCCGACTCTCTGACAGACAAACCGGGCCGGACAAAAATGATGGAGTTTGACATGGAAGTCACGGATCCTACGCCAGTCAGAATGAGAACATATCCGATTCCGTATGCCAAGGCGACGGCATTAAAGCAAGAAATTGATTACTTACCTAAGGAAGGCATAATTTCGAAGTCGGAGTCCCCTTACAGTGCGGGAGTGGTGCTGTTACGCAAACCCAGTGGAGAACACCGCCTGTGCATCGACTACCGACAGCTGAATGCGTTAACACAGTTCCAGCCAGAACCGTTACCGGACCAGAACCAGCTATTTACTAAGCTGAGCAGGGCTCGCTATTTTTCAAAGATCGACCTCAGTAAAGGGTACTATCAAATACCGGTGAAAGCTGAGGTGAGGAACCTGTTAGCCTTCAGTACTCCAGATGGACACTTCGAGTTTAATGTGATGCCATTTGGACCGAACAATGTTCCTAGTGTCTTCACAAGGATGATGCGAAAGTTATTGGATCCTTTGAATCATCCCGCCATCATCAATTTTATGGATGATATCCTATTAGCTACTGAATCGTTTGAAGAACATATATCAGCGCTATCCTTGCTGTTTAACAGACTCAGAGAAGCAGGACTAACCGCCCGCCCAACCAAATGTCAAATTGGGTGTGAACAGCTAGAGTTCCAAGGACATACTATATCCCATGGGACCATGTTCCCCGAGACTTAAAACGTTGAGAAGCTGAGAAATGCACCGAGACCGTCCACAAAAAGGGATGTCCGGTCATTTGTATCTCTCTGTGGATTCTACCAAAGATATATAAAGGATTTCAATAGCCTCTGTGCGCCGCTTACATCGCTAACCAAGAAAGGAAACCCAGATAAAATGACATGGTCAGCACAATGTGAACATGCATATGCACTCTTAAAAGAGAAACTCACCACAAAACCTATTTTACGGCTTCCGGATTTAACTAGAAAATTCATCTTGCGCACAGATGCCAGTAACATTGGAATCGGGGCTACATTACTACAGCCAGATGACAGAAGCCCACCAAATCTATTTCCGGTCGCATATGCGAGTCGGAAGTTAAACCGAGCAGAACAAAACTATTCCACAATCGAAAAGGAATGTTTGTCCTTCGTCTGCGGAATACAAAAATTTCAAGCATACCTGTACGGAAGGAAATTTACAATCCAGAGTGATCACCAACCTCTGACCTTCCTCGCCAATTCAAAGAATTTGAATGCAAGACTGATGAGGTGGTCGCTTGTTCTACAACCTTACACGTTCCAAGTGGACTATATCCAAGGAAAACATAACGTAGGAGCGGATTTTTTAAGCCGTCATCCTATGAGGCAGGACGGAGAGCACAGACAAATAGAGGAAAGGGTGGAAACCGAAGAGAAAAACGAAGATGAGGAAAAAGATTAAGGAATCCCGAGCAAGAAGGCTAAGCTCTCCTTAGTACTATGGACATCACACTTGAGGAGGGTCTATTGTGATAAACGAGCGCAAAGGCCTTTTTGCTCCATCTTTTCCTACATTTTTCATATTGTATTTTCTCCGACATTTGCTCTTTCATCCCATATTTGCGACCCACATTTGCTATTTCATCGTTGTGATTACTCGCGACCGGTATCTAGAGAACCACATTTGTTCTTTCATCGGGGGAAATAAAAGTCCTTTGATTGAGTCCCCATGCCTGACATTATCGTTTGAAGCCCACATTGCATCGTGATAAATCTGGTGAAAACACATCTGGTCATCCTAATCAAACATCTGGGCATGCTGTAATTTCTGTGACACCACATTGGACGCCCAGATTGGCCAGGGGAAAACTTCTCATGCGGTAATGGTGTTATGTTTGGTCGGCCGCGGTTCAGACAAGCGTTGGTTTACCACATTGGACGCCCACCTTGGCCAGGTGAACAATAAACAATCAGAGGTCAAACTACACCCACGTTTGGACTGACAGGGGACAAGAGCGATCATGTGAATGAGTGACTAGAGGGGCCATTAAGGATTGGTTGGTATGGGCGGAGCTGTACAGGAAACCCATATTGGACTGGCAGAAATATAATCTACTGCGTAGCTTGCAAGAGGAAGGAGTCCAGTTTTTTTACATTGTGAGGAAGAGATTAATCCCAAAAACGCCTAGCCTAATACACGTGTTTATTCAGAGTGGATATAATTCAGTTCTGTGATGAATTGTGTTCTTAAAGGATTTTGCGAAGGGAAAAGAAGGTTAATAGATCTTATACTTATTAATACATTTTCTTATTTTTGTTTATTTTAACCTCACAGCTAAAATGTGCGAAAGATAAAGTTTCAAATAATTCTTGGCATAACTGATTAATAAAATCAGAAGATTTTCCTAGAAGATGATAGGATGATAGGAGGTAATTAATAGTTAATCATCATCACAGTCTCCCATGCGCACACACTCTCATGCACAAGATATTTAACATCATTAGAATTGAACTCAGAAAGAGAGAGAGATGAATAATGAGCAGTAGTTTAAATGCAAGTCAACCAGTGATATTAAATGTGAAAAACTTACGAAGACTTTTGTGTGTCTTCAGTTCATCAGAAGTCTGAGTCTACACGCAACGTGTCGGACGTGTAACCAGAAATAAGTTATCAAAAACGGACATTTGGCTAGCAGAATTCGCCATAGGACATCTTTCATTCCTCAATTTAAAAGGAATATTGTCTCACCCACAAGTCAGAAGGTGGACGCAGCATTTTTCGTCACCATATACTGCTTGCTCACAAGTTCAATACAGAGTTATCACAAGTTCAATACAGAGTCATCATAAATTCAAATCACTCGAAAGATCATTATTATCTGAAGTCAAGCAAAAGAGCTCAAAAGAGGAATCGCATATTTATAGCAAGGGCAACACCCTCTTAAGCGCATTCTATGAAGCAGACTATATATATATATATATATATATATATATATATATATATATATATATATATATATATATATATATATATATATATATATATATATATATATATATATATATATATATATAATGAATCACGACTACATATGCAAGGTTATGAGTCTACATATCACTACTGATTCGTAAAGATATCCAGTCTGGCCAGTACCCTCGGGAGATTAGACAACAGACCTTTTGTTCATATGACAGCTATTAACTGTTGATCAACACTACAGAGATATACTCAAACAGTGAAGGAATATACATAGATATCTTGTCAGCGTTCTCCGTACGACAACAGTTCTCATCAGAACGTCCTCAGCTTAGAGATACCCCACTCGACATAACGTATAACAACTTGGGACATTTTATGCATACATGTGAATCCTCATATCTAGGAGAAGCATTTAGAGACACATGGACTGTGTAGAGTACTCACCATTTTGGTAACACGTATCATATCACATCATCATTTCACTTTACATCAGTTCATTCTTAATTAACTATTACTTAATTAACTGCAATTTTATTATCTCATCTGTGTGTTTTGTGTGAATCGTCTTTCACCATCATCACGTTCTAACCATTACTAACCCTATATGTGTGGATATTTCATTAATAAACCCAACGATCGTTTGATCATTATCTAGTTTGTTAATGTATCACTCGTGCTGTCGGTGTTACATATTCACCTATAGGAACCTTTCTCTACTCAGATGAGGTTGGGGGCTTTTTCTTTACGGGATCTAAGGGCAGAAGCTAAGGTCGTGGGGAAACAGAACTCTTTCCATAATTAATTGGAAAACACTGTCTAGTGGAAAGCATTCGCATTCCTGTCTTCTTGTCCCTATCTCGAATAGGTCTTTTTTTCTTTCTTAACGAGCCAATTTCTAGAGACCTTATATCTAATATCTCATAGACTATTCCTGGCAAAAACTACTGTCGTAGTTGCCCCAGTGACTCACCACACGACAGTACCTTGGACGCATGCCGTAACTGCCAGCAGTGCGTCTTTGACACCTACGTCAAGAAAATGGCCCTTCTGAGCGAATGCGTGAGTGTCATGGAAAAACCCAGAATATATGTCTCATTCCAGCACGCTGCATGAGTGTCATATTACACTTCACACCGAGCGACTAGCCTGAAGAAATGCTGTATCTGGTGAAAATGTAGACGGTACGTCCCCTTAGGTGGCAGTTACCACACTTCACCGAGCAACTTAGCCATAAAACTATTTGTCAGATGGAAATCTCCAGACAAATGTCTGCTCTGAGCGAACCTGTCTGGCGCGATTCACACCTTCCCCGAGCAACTCAGCCAAGGAAACTCGCGTGACAGGTGCAAATGTAGACAATTTGTCTGCTCATCATGTCTGATGGACTGAAATCACTCCTAAAACTATCTCGTGCAAGGGACTTACGCGTTAGGTAATCTACTGCGTTCCTAAATAAGAAAACGAAACCGGCAAAGTGAAAATGGGAAATGAAATATTTCTCGCAAACGAACGAATGCGAAAAATACAGGAAAAAGGTAAAGAGTGATAATAAATAGAGGACACGGGTGGAAGAAAGGAAGAATATATAGAAAATAAAATGTTCATAAAACTCTCTGTGACAGATGGTCCCAGAAACTTCTACCTATCCGGACTGCACTGTTTATTAATTTGTGTCTTTATTATATTGTTTTACTATATTATGTAATTTTCTAGGTCTGTCTATTCTCAACACCTGTTCTACAGTTATGGATGAATTGCTTGCACGTAAATGATTGAATATTGGTTTTCGCTGTTGTTCATACTTCCTATATGTTAGTAGGAAATGCTCTGTATTATTTTCTTCTAGACATCGCACAGTAAGGTTCTTCTATTCTAAAATAACCCATCCCCAGTTGCAAAGTAATAAGTTTATTATTGCTAGCAATTTTCAGTTCTCTGGATATCTGACACATTCTTGTTGGAGCATTGAACAATGTATATGCATGTATGCCCTCCAGGCTTTTATCCCACGATGCTGTATATTCGTCAGTTATTCTTCTTTTAAGGGGGGAAGGGGAAGTGGCAGTGTATATTAGTTCAAAATGAGACGACAATGAGAATTGAGATTATTCTATGTTGTCTTGAATCTAAATGTCAAAATCATTTTTAGTGCACATTCTAAGTATGTGTATTTTGAATTCGTAAATTGTATTTCCTTAAGACATTGTGTTTTTCCTATGAAGAAAACCATGAATTTCTCGGAACTTCGGTTTATGGTACATTTTTTCGAATAACGTCGTTATTTGAAAGTCGATCAACACGACATTTGGCATACACAATTTTCTTACTTACTTAGTCGTTCTTGTTCTACCGTGAGGTCTAGAAGTTTGGCTGTCTTTCTTCTGGCCTGGTTCCATTCTAATCCTCGGTTCTTCAGAGATTGTCGGGTTTTTAAGCCTTGACGTATCGTCTGATTGTGGACCTTGTCTCAGCTACTTACTTCAACCACCGTTCTCAAATACCTCATTTATGAGGTTTGTATCTGGTTTTTGTGGGTTGTAGTCATTGCCCATGACTCGCATCCATACATCAAGGTGTCCTCTTTCTTTTCATTCCAAGTCGGACTTCACCACATGCTTGTCTTCTGCTGGAGCTGTTTTCTGCTGATGTAATTGAAATTAAGCCAGAGGGTTTTCAGGCCATCAGGTTGTTCTTCTGTGTTTATCACTGTGTAGCAATAAGCCTTAACTTCTTGCTCTCTTTGCTTGTAGATCTTAATGATGATTTCTTCTGTTCGTTTACTTAGCTTCTTGTGTGATAGTAGGCAGTTCATAGGCCGAGCAACTCTTTCAGTTGTTCCTGTAATTGTTAGCAGGTAGTGATCACTTCCAATCTCTGGCCCTCTCCAGACTCCAGCATCTCGGTCATACCTGAATCAGCCCTTCCTAACTATGGCATATTCTATCACTGATTTCTCATTCTTTGTTGCTTCACATTTAGTGTATGCATGTATGCATTATGGGGGAACTTTGTGTTTGTAATGATGAGGTTTTGCTCAGTACAGAATCTAAGGAGTCGCTTTCCATTGTCATTAAGTGCATCTTCTCTATACCTTCCGATAACGTCACCCCATCTAGTAAGGTCATTTCCAATTCTGGAATTGAAATCTTCTATGTGGGGAGAGGCGGTAGCCCTGTCATCAATCGATTCGAAACATGTGGCAGAGGCATGAGTTACGATATTCACAAGGTTAGGATTCCCGCATCAAATCTAACTGATAATGGCTCACAGTTCAAGGGGAAACTAACAGAAGAGGTTTTTAGGTTGTTTCAAGCAAGCACTTTCAATGTAGTCCGTATCACCCCGAAGGGAACGGTCAGGTAGAGAGGTTCAATCGGACTCTCATTTCTATCCTGAGAAAGCTGGCACATGAGAAACCTGATACGTGGGACCAATACTTGCCCGCCGCATTGTTTGCGTACCGGGAAGTACCTCATAATTCCACCGGAATGGCACCCGCAACCCTGTTATTTGGGAGGCCAATAAAAAGTCCTTTAAAAGCTTTGTTAGGGACCTGGACAGATGAGAAGGCAGAGGAGACTGTTACCTCATCTTATCAATATGTGAACGAACTGACCACTCGTTTAAAAACTAGTTGGAAACTGGCAAATGATAATTTTAGACAAGCCAGGAAAAAGCATGATGCTTATTATAATACGAAAGCGAAGGATAGGGAACTTGCTGTAGGGGAGAAGGTACTTCTTCTATTGCCTGGCAGCAACAATAAACTTCAGATCGGATGGCAAGGGCCATACACAGTTTTGGAAAAGGTATCCAGAACAAATTATAAGATAGACAAAAAGGGAAAGGAAAAAGTCTATCATGTGAACCTTTTGAAGAAATATCTGGGCAGACAAATCCAGGAAGGAACACACCTATTGGCCTTGTCTATCGCAACCGAAATGAAAAATGACCCTCTCTCCTCATTCGAATATCCACTGAAAACCAGTGAAACGTTTGCACAGGTGAAGATCAGTAATCACCTGACAAAAGGACAGAAGGAGAAGGTTCAACAGGTCCTGGAGAAACATACAGATGTGTTAACGGATAAACCGGGGCACACAAATTTGTTGTCATATGATATGAAACTACTAGACCCAGCACCTATCTGTATGAGGCGCTATTCTATTCCTTTCGCTAAGGAAAAAGCTTTAAAAGAGGAGATAGATTATTTGTTACAAGAAGGGATTATTTCTCACAGTGAGTCTCCTTATAGTTCCTGTGTGGTTTTGTTGCGGAAACCATCAGGAGAACATAGACTGTGCATAGATTACAGGAAACTGAATGCTGTCACAGAAGGTCAGGTGGATCCATTACCTGATACTACTCAACTATTTGCCAGGCTGAACAAGGAAAAATATTTTTCTAAGGTGGATCTTAGCAAAGGCTATTACCAGATTCCAGTAAAGCCTGAGGTTCGACCTTATTTATCCTTTAGCACCTCGGAAGGTCATTATGAGTTCAACATGTTACCGTTTGGGTTGAAAAATGCCCCGAGTGTGTTTTCAAGGATGATGCGAAAATTATTGGATCCCCTGAAAAATCCCTGTATTTCGAATTTTATGGGCGATATCCTCATTGCTACGGAAACATTTGAGGAACACGTTACCTCTTTGAATATGCTGTTTGATAGACTCAGAGAGGCTAACTTAACCGCTAGGCCAACAAAATGTTGTATTGGTTGTAAAGAGTTGGAATTCTTAGGACATACTGTACATCAGGGTAGCATGACCCCTGATCCCAAGAATCTGGAAAAATTGAAAAGAGCACCTAGACCACAAACAAAGAAAGAAGTGCGATCTTTCGTGTCGTTGTGTGGTTTCTACCAAAAGTACATTGAACATTTTAACTCTATATGTGCTCCTCTGACGGATTTAACTCGCAAAGGTCAACCTGATACAATAAATTGGTCCGCACAATGTGAATTGGCTTACCAGGAGTTAAAAGAAAAACTCACAAGCAGGCCAGTGTTGCAATTGCCTGTTTTGAATCAAGAATTTATCGTGAGAAGTGACGCAAGCAATGTTACCTAGGCGCTACATTGTTGCAAAGGTCCTCCTCACAAGATGGGGAATTGAACCCAGTCGCTTATGCAAGCCGAAAGTTGAACAAGGCGGAAAAAAATTATTCAACAAGTGAAAAGGAATGTCTAGCTTTGATATGGGCTATAAAAAATTCCAGATTTACTTATATGGCAGGACATTTGTGGTCCAAACGGATCATTCACCTCTCGTATTCCTGTCACAGGCCAAGCATGAAAATTCAAGATTATTGAGATGGTCTTTTATATTGCAGCCATACTCATTTCTGATTGAATATATTCCCGGCCCTCAGAACGTCGGTGCCGACTTTTTGAGTAGACATCCTTATGATGAAGATCAGAAAAACGCGTAAGACTTCATTGAGCTAAGTTATCTCACAGATTATAACCTGCAAATGAATGCATGTTTTAGGATGGGAGGTGTGTAGTAAAATCTGCGAGAATAATCGCTCATTTCAGTAAGATTTTAGTCATAAAATGATAATAAATAAACCCGCCCTATTGTGTCGGACGGTGATACTCTCACACGCCAGCAACACTGCCTGTTGTGCAGTGCTAAAGCCTACAGAACGATCCCACGGTAAAAATCTAACACGAGTTTTAGTTTCCTTTTCGAAAACGTACTACTAATATTTAACATTTTGCCAGATCTGCTGCATACATTTTGCAGCCTAGACTTATAATTAACGATTTTGCAAAAGTGTGCCGCAAAATAACTACCTGAATTAACGTAATATTTTGACTTTAACGCTGGTAATCAGTAGTAATCCTTACATTTTTTGGTAGTGTTACACGATACAATACAAATAATTAACGCCAATTCTTAACCCGCCGCGTAAAACCCCGCTTCGCTTGACACATTCTGCCATGCATATATACACGCTGCGACAAAGCCAACAGAGGCAAACACGCAGACAATTTTTTTTTTCTCCTAGCGGTAGTATTTCTGACGTCACTAAAACAAGTAGTTATTTGAAAAATACATGCTAGCGAGAGGGGAAGATGGCCGTCTTGTGTAAAATTTTTATTTGACGATTGACTATGACGAAAATTGAAAATCTAAACCATAATGAATCTGACCATAAAAATCATATGGTAGTATAGCTTAGAGTCCACTGAGCAAGAATGTGTTTTAAATAATATGATAGTCCCAGTATTAGCCAAGTTATTGAGAAAATACTAAATGTCTACGGACGTGCGACCAGACAGACTGTTGTTCCTGCTTGTTTTTTTCATAACGTTAGTGGGGACACCGGCTTAGAAGGGAGGCAGTGAGGTAAATTCAAATTCGCTTGGGTAACAAGAGTATAGGAGAAGAGGGGAGCGGTAGGAAAATTGTTACCAAAAACTAACATCGTTTTGTATTGGCATAACTAAAGCAGACTGGAAAATCGACTACCAGAAGCAGAGTATGTTTGGAATTATTTTTGTTTTTCAAAAACTGCATTTGAATTCTGGTAGTCGCAAGCTTTCGATTGGCCAGTGCTACTAAATATTAGCAAAAAGCTTTCACTATTCATTGCCAGTTGAACAATATTTTTCATTCAAATACGCTGAGAACAGCTGTGTTAAATTTAAACTTAAATATAAAGAAGTATTCACAGTCTGGGCAGTGCAGGGGAAACTGAGGCCACTTCTTTGCAAAGTCAGCGTCATTTGTTTATATTTCTTGAATTTTGTGGTAAGAATGCTTTGTGAATTTTATATGTTTAATCCCATTGCCAAAGTTAGATACTGCTATTGGGAAAAAGTGAAGGACGTGCCGGGAGCAGACATTGTTGAGTCCTCACATTGAAATGTATCTAACTGATGTATGTTGTCATGATTATGTTTGAATATTATTGTATTAGAATATATTAGTAAGCCTCCGTGTTCCATGAACACTGTCCAACATGTCTGAAGCATTTATATTTAAAAAAGAAAAGAAGAGAAAATCATATAAAAGGAAATATGGTTACCCCACATTATTTTATTGAGGAAAACTATGTAAATGTACAGTGGCGTATCTGCCATAGGGACCTAAGGTGTGGTCACAGCAAGGTGGGAGTCATGTAAAATTAGGGGCGAGTGCACCTGTAATGCACGCGAGGATGACCCCATATCACCGTAGGGAAATAAATAATATCAAAAGTGATCAGATATAAAAGGCCAGGGTGTCCTTTTGTTGCAGAGGTTTTATTTCCTGTTACCATCTGGTAACAGGAAACCTGTGGAGTGACGATAACGCCAAGAAGTCTCCGACAATTCATGTATGCTGTCAAGAGATAACAGCAGGAGCTTGGGCGTGTGATGTGATATCGATATTTCTGCAACTACACACTATCTTATCATTCAACAAGAAATCCCAGGTGATATGTTAAGGACCTGGGTATATCTGACAGTTTCGTTTAAATAAACACTGGTATTTCAAATCATACTCAGGAAGTTTATGGGGTATGATGATAATACAGCCCCTCATACACAGTGACTCTCCCTCTTAGATGAATAAAGTGTAAGCGGTGAACATTCCAATAGGAAAGACATATATTAACTTTATAGTTATTAGGCAGATTGTCCACACAATTTTAGTTGATCTTTTCTGTAAACTATCTTGTCCTCATTTTCAAAGACCTGTCCAAAAGATATGACTGGACAGGCAAAATAAATTGTACAAAAAAATATTCAATTTAAAGAAAAACTTAACCACTGGTTTTTATTCACTTCCTCATAGAAACTTAAAGTGTTTTTGTGTTGTGTACCATCATTTCATTTCTCCCCTAGCCACATCATACACCAGACACTAGAGCCAAAATAGTGACCGTGTGAGATCTAGGGAGGTAGCGTTAGGTTCCCTGCACATAATTCATCATCATCATTTATAGAGTCAGGGGCCTACATGTGCTTGACCTCACACGGTTAATACATACACGGATTTCTTTCTTTTAGGATACCATCATAACCTCCCCAGCAAAATCTAACTTTGCTACAAGGAAGTTCCATTTATCATGGGCGGTTCTGATCCTGAAAACTTCCGCCTCTTTGTCTCCTGTGACCACCGCCGCTACTCTTTGGGCCGCCTCTGCTTTTATGGTGGGAGGCATCCAATTTAAGGTAACTTTCGACTTTTCCTTGTCCAAATGCTCTATATAAATGGACATATGTGGGTTTGACCATTAAAACTTTTTTCCATGTAGGCCAGCGTAGTGCTTTATTTGGGCTGCTGTCGTCAAAGTGGGGAACCACTTGAAAGGTCATGCGAACCTATACAGGGTGGCGACGCCACTCGTTCCGACGCCGGCTGCACCGGCTAAAATACTCGCGATTGGCGAGTAAGAAGCCCTGTTGGCTTGTGGCCCAGTTACGGAAATAACTAAAGTTCCCTGTTTATGTAGGGCACCACCCTCCAAGTCCTCTTCCATATTGATTGCAAAGGTAGGCACGATTGGTGTAGGCATTATATTTATCTTCTTTCTTGGTTAACACAAAGAAATTAGAATACACAACAAAGTTACAAGTTAGCTAAGCTAAATGCTAAGCTAACTAACACAAACAAGTCCGGAAAAGCACCACAATCCAAGAAATTCCAATCCCGACAAGAGTTGACGTCTTGCCACCTCGAAGTTTCAGCCAGGACTGATTTCTTTTGTCCTTCAATTCATTGTCTCATCATCTGATCTTGTTTTCGAGTCATCTGATTGGTCCGCCAAACTCACCCTATGCTGCTCAATGAGCTGTTCTCAATTAACTGTTTACTAATTTTTTTTCTCGTGCGTTCGTTAATGTCTCCAACTCACAAAACCTGTAAGGGGCGTAAGTTAATTGTAAGTCTCCCTTAGAAGTTTTAACTAAATTGTTACTTCTCCTTCTTAATGCCTACTAAAATCGTCCTGATATGTAAATTTCTCAAACTCTAACTGTTTACAACTAGGTAATAGTTACGGCTAAAACAGTTCTCTCCCTTATCATCCAGGTACATGTATGTTGACTCTTATCTCCCATCTTGAGAACAAATAGCCAGAACAAATAGCCCATTACTCAGGTTATTCAGATTTCTTAAACCATATTTTTACACTCTTCTTTCTTATCGACACCAAATTACTGTTCATCTGAACTTTAAGTCCAGCACTAATAATGCTGTGAAGACCCAATGCCTAGTATCCGGCCGTTGGCTAGGATCATGTGTCTAGACGCAGGGACCAGTAGTGACATTTATGTCATGAGGTCCTTTGTGTAAGAACATAGAAGATCACTACAATGACACATGGTGTCATTGGGTCTTCGTGTGTTGGGACATGTGGTCTTGACCAGAGCCGGGTTTGGGCTGGGGCTAATGCAACCTCATGCGAGGAAATAATATGCAACCTCATGCGAGGAAATTTAAAAAAAAAAAAAAAGGTGACAACAACACAAAGGACAGAGTATGGTAGACACAGTCCATACTTGTGTCCTTGATACTAATAAATAGCCGGGATTGGATATAATATCACTTAAGCCACGGAAAACTATATTTCATACGCAACATAGATGTAACATGGAAGTAAATCTAAAAATGGACGGAGGGACACCTACTTACGAATTATTAAAGATTGCACATGTGGAAAAATTCTGACCAGAGCGATGTTAAACTTATAAATGTAGGTTTCATGGAAAACTGCGAGAGTTATTGTTATTGTTAAACAGAATCGACATCATAGCGCTCCGGGCAAACCCATAGGTGCTCAGTCTCCCTCAGTATATATCAAAGAGTGTGAATGCTAACTGTTCCTGTAGCTTGCTGGTTGTATACACGAAGGATTCATCCTCTCATACGTCATCTCTGCTAGCCTTACGTTTCATGCTTAATTCCAGCAGTGTTAACCTTGATGATTCATCTATTGCAGTGGCATTCTCTAGCAGGCGATCCTTAATTGTTCTTAGTATCTCTCTGTTGCTGTCGTTTTTGACGGTTTCATAAGATGTAAATCTATTTAATACTTTTGATGATCTAAGGTAGAGAACTGTATGTTAACTCCCTGTGACAGGTTGATTTGGGGTTATCTTCCCTTTGTCTATTCTTAGTTGTTGACCTGTCTTAAGTCGGGGGGTTAGCTGTTCTCAGATCTGTTCTGTCTACGCATGCGCAAAGTTTTTTGAGCGCGAAACGGAGACTTCCGTCAGTGAGGGGTGATGATCTGGGTTCTGACCGGACAAGATGTCCGTTGTTCTTCTCTGCATTGTCTGGGGGAAAGATAGTCTTCAGTGTAACTGTGATATTAGTGGTTCTCCCCAGAGTTATTCTGTTCGTCAAGAATGACGACAGTTGTGATTTGTGTATTTCTCGGATTCTGACCAAGGTAAAAGTAACTTTATTATTATGCCTAGATTGCAGAACATTTAGTATCAACCTTTGAGTGGAGCTCACAGTTCTTGAGATCCAGAGTCCATTACGTATGCTTGATATAGCCAACTAAGACCACATATGAAATGTCCATGATCCTGGTTTAAGTGACTGTGTCGTCTATCAGCGTATGTCCTGTAATAAACGTTTGAAGAAAAGTCATCGGTGCTAACTACATTTATGACTTTTACTTGTGGTGGAGTGAGTTTGTGTGTACCTGAATAAGAGCCTAAACGACTTCGTGTTCGCGATCTGCTGCTTCTACACATACACCATTACTCACTACAACATCTTACTACGAGTTCTACGCCTCTGGGAAACATGTATGCTGTTCGAGTGTGAGTGTCGGCATTATACCCTGGCAGTACCACACGCTAGTGACCTAGATACACGCAACACTGAACTGTACAGGTGATAACGACACGCCTACTCTATGACAATGCAACATGATACACAATACCAGATTTCACACGAACAAAAAACAGACTTTTACATCTGGTGGACCAGATTCGTGGGGCTGTCAACTAAAGTGTTTTTTCATGCCTACATCTGGTTTATAACGTCTAATAGAACAGATTCGTGGGTTTTCTACATAACATCGTGGAATGTCAACTACGCAGCGAACAGTGTTAAGCAGGTCAACGCCTTTTACTGCTTCATGGACCACAGCTGCTTGTGATGTCGATTTACGCTGGGCTACAAAAGTGAACACCCCTTTCAACACTTTGACAGTCATCTATGTGCATATGAATTTACGTTCAAGTCACATCATTTACGCCCAAGCTCTAATAGTAAACCAATAACAGTTCCAGCTGTTGTTTACATACTACATTCTACAAACATATCGACGTTGGATCTTCCGGTTTCAACTAGTGTCGAGAATGGTTTTGTAGCTACACTTTGGAGACCACTACCTGTTGTCAAGTTACGGTGACCTTCAACGGTGGATCGTCTTCCATTGTTGTTTACAGCTGTACCGCATTGCATTGCATCTTTCCGGGTGTTTGAGTATTGTGCTTAAGATAAGTGGCCCGTTTATGTGTTAAACTGTGCCTTTATTTGTGTTCAACTGAGCCTTCCTCTATACACATTCTTTATATTTGTAGCAACATATGCGAGAATAAACGCTCAATTCAGTACGATTTAGGCATAAAACGATAATAAATACATTAGCCCGCATGTGTCTGACAGTTGTCATCTTCGAAGCCAGTAGCGCTGCTTTTTGCACAGTGCTAAACCTATAGAACGATTTCACGGAAAAAGTCTGACACGCTTTAGTTTCGTTTTCGACAAACACTACTAATATTTAACTTTTGCCCAATCTGCTGCATACACTTTGTAGTCTAGCCTTACAATTAACTATTGACGGAAGTATACCGCAATATAGCTATCTGAAGTAACACTTTCTGTCAACTTTGTAGCAAAATCCGTAGTAATCCTTACATTTTTTGGTAATATTACACGATACAATGCTAACTAGTAACGCAAATCCTTAACCCGCCCCGTCTACCCCCCGCTTCGCTGACACAGTCTGCAACGCATATATTCACACTGCGATAAAGCCAGCCAATGCATAACCACGCAGACAGATTCATTTTCTCCTAGTGGTAGTATTTCTGATGTAACTAACACAAGTAGTCATTTTAAAAATACATGCTCGAAAGACGAAAGAGGGGAAAATGGCGGACTTGTGCAAAATTTTATTTGACGATGGACGATGACATAAATTGGAAATTTTAAACCATTATGAAGTTCCCCATAAGAATTATATGGTAGTATGACGTAAAGTTAGCTGAGTAAGAATGTACTTTAAAATATATGATAGTCCCAGTATTAGAGAAGTTATTGAAGTAATACTAATATCTAAGAACACACGACCAGACACACTGGCGTTCCTGCTCATGGTTTTTTTTTGGTAACGTTAAGGGGACGCGAGCTGGGAAAAGAGGCAGGGAGGTACATTCAAATTCGCTTAGGGTGAACAGAGTATGAATGGGAAAGGGGAACGGTAGGAGAAATGTAATCCTAAACGTGATATCTTTTGTATGGGGCATGACTAAAGCAGACTAGCCAATCAACCACCAGTTATTTAAAATTGTTTTGGGTTTTTCATTCAAACTGCATTTGAATTCAAGTAGTAGAACGTTACGATTGGCTGGGCTGGTAGATATTAGTTAAAGGCTTTGATTATTCATTGCCAGTTGAAATAAAATTTGTATACAGATACGCTGAAAAACAGCTGTGTTAATTTTAAACTTAAATAAAGAATAAAGTCACAGTCTGTACAGTTCGGAGGAAGCTGAGGCCATTTCTTCACAAAATCAGCGTCATTTGTTTATATATTTCTTGATTGTGAGGGTCTATGTTCCTGTTGCCGGCTGGTGACAGGAAACCTGCTGAGTGCTTATAAACGCCAACAAGTCTCCAACCAGACTTATATGCTGTTGAATATCCAGTAGGAGCTTTGGCGAGAGTTGAACTTGAAATTTCTGCACCTACCCACTGAATTATCTTACAACGAGGACTCCCAGGTGAAGAGTAAAACATCTGGGGCATCTCTGACATTTTCTTATGTTTCAAAATATTACACAGGAATTTTATGGGGGTAGGATGAACTACAGCCCTCATATACAGTGACTATCCCGGTAGATAACTAAGGTGAACTCTGTAATATTTCATCCAGGAAGGACATTTATAAATTAGATAACTAAAGTGAACTAATTTAATATTACATATAGGAAGGACATTTAAAATTACATAATAACTTTTAGTTATTGGGCAGATTGTCCCAACATTTTTAATTGTTCTATTCTGTAAACTATTTTGTCCTTATTTTCAAAGACCTGTCCACAAGCTATGAATGGACAGGCAAAATAAATTGTAAATGTTTATTCAAAGAAAAACTTAACTGCTAGTTATTAACTTCTTTAATAGAAACTTAAAGTGTTTGATTGTTGTGTATCATCATTCATTTCTCCCCTAGACACTAGGTACACCATACACCATACACTAGAGCCAGAAGATTGACCGTGTTAGACCTAGGGAGGTAGCGTTAGGTTCTCTGCACATAATTCATCATCATCATCTATAGAGTCAGAGACCTACATTTGCTTGACCTCACACGGTTATAGCAGACACCTTTTCATTCTTTTAGAATACCATCATAACCTCCCGAGCAAAATCAACTTTGCTACATAAATTGGTAGGCTTGTCCGGAATCTGAATTTCTCTTAGTAGTACATACATTGGGGTCTGGGGTTAGCTTTAACAACAGTCTAATTTTCCCAGGGAATCCCCATATAGTATTACCCAAGATTTGGGAAAGGAAGAAAGTGTCAGAGCCCAGATTTAATTAAATAAATTTAAAATTAGTTAGAGATTTTGTTAGAACATTTTGTACTTATTAGAATGGCAGATCTGGCCAAGTTTCGCTCTGCTGCTGTGCAGACTGCGAAAGAAATGAACATGGAGGGTGAAGCTTTGATTCAATATGTAACTTCAGAATGTGGCAAGTATATGGAAAGGGAGGATAGGAAGATAGCAGAAGAAAGAAAGTTACAGTTACAAATTGAGGCTGACAAGGAGGCTAGGGCATTGGAGGCTGAGACTAAGAAGTTACAGATAGAGGCAGAAGAAAAGAGATTAGCAGCAGAAGAAAGAAGACAGGCTGCAGAGAGGGAAGCAGAAAAGGATGAGAAAAGATTGCAGAGGGAGCATGAGCTGCGACTAAGGGAGTTATAAATTCAAGGCCATGCTCCTGAAAATGGTGCCAGCCCTTTGCCTCAGATGCCACTATTAGTCAGGGAGCCTCAACCTCAGCTATGGGTTTTTATGTAGACCATTTTGTTGAGAAAGACGATGACATAGAAGGATATTTAAGCAGGTTTGAACTTTTAGCTACTACTTATGGGTTGGAAAGAGAAAGATGGGGGGTAAAGTTGTCTCAGGGACTTCGGGGAACAGCTTATGAAGTGTTTTCCAAAATGAGCAGGGATGACCAAGACAACTATGACATGTTGAAGCACGCTCTTCTGTTAAGATATGAAAAGAACGGAGAGTTTTATAGAAAGAAATTTAGGAATGCCAGGCTACTGTCGGGTGAGACTTATCACCAGTTCTCCGCCCGGTTGGAAACGTATATGGAGAAATGGGCTACTTTGGGGAAAACCCAAGATCTCAAAGAGATGATACTCATTGAACAGATGAGAGAGTCCATGGCTCCAGACATGAGAAAGTTTCTCATGGAACAGGGCGCAGAGAGGCTGTGTGAGATAATAAATGTCGCTGAAAGGTATCAGGCTGCCCAAGCAGAGGTAGCTGGCACGAAGAAGAAACAAATAGATCAGATTAAGGCCCCTCAAAACCATAACAAATTCGATAATAGAAATGAGCAGAACTTCGATAGGCCTCGAAATGAATTTAAGAATAGACCCTCACAATTCAATGATAGAAGAAATGATGAAAGAAAACCTTTCACCAAGGAAAGAGGTATTGTAAAAATTGTCGGATGGACAACCATAACACTGAAAATTGTGGAGGGAGACCTGTGTATATGGCCACGCTTAAGGTCAGGTCGACTCCTAAAAAAGAGGAAGAACCACCAAAAACAATGTCTCGTAAACAGTGGAGAAAGGCACAGGCTGAAGATAGGTCACTGAAGCCGTGTTTTGAAAAACTCCAAAAACTTCATACCCCTCCAAGGAAAGGAGATTTCTATTTGGATGATGGACTGCTTTGCAGGGCGGATAAAGCAGGATTATCCGTGTGTGGACAGGTAGTAGTGCCATCGAGATATAGGGCACAAATTGTGAGACAAACACATGTTCTAAATGGTGAACACCAGAAAATGGGTACCACATGCCAAAGAACATCTGTTGGATATTTCTGGCCCGGAGAAGTTGATGACATAAGAAAATTTGTCGAGGACTGCGAACAGTGCAGCACGAACAATTCCACAGGGTGGAAAAATAAGAACCAAATGCAAGAGAAGCATTATGGCAAACCGGGACCAGAACATAAAGAGGGAACACACACACGTGGGAAAAGGAACCAGGACCTAGACACGCCACGGGGCAAACTTAGGCCTGGAAAGAAAAATAATTATAATAAAGTGCACGAAGGGGAATGGGAACCCCCGTTTCACAGACAGTCCTCCCTCAAATGTTTTACAATGGCTACTATGCAGCGAGTACAAAGAACTGTTATACCCCAGAATAAGCCGACGATCCCTCGGTCGGACTTATGCAAACGGGAGGAAGAAAAAAGAGAGCGAAGTTCTCTCAATTTGAATTTGAACCTGAGGGGAGACAATACCAGGAAACAAATTTTAGTGGTAGATTCTTGTGCGGTGACACAAGAAAGAAACGTCCGCAAAACAGAGCTTCCAATGTAAAGGACCTGACAGGTGCCATAAATACTATGTCAGAAAAATTAAAAGTCCATATGTAGCTTTGCTAAGGACCTGGACATATGAGAAGGCAGAGGAGACTGTTACCTCATCATACCAATATGTGAACGAACTGAACACTCGTTTAAAAACCAGTTGGAAACTGGCAAATGAAAGTTTGAGACAAGCCAGGAAAAAGCATGCTGCTTATTTTAATAAACAAGCGAAGGATCGAGAACTTGCTGTAGGGGAGAAGGTACCTTCTTCTATTGCCAGGCAGCAACAATAAACTTCAGATCGGATGGCAAGGGCCATATACTGTTTTGGAAAAAGTATCCAGAACAAATTATAAGATAGACAAAAAGGGAAGGAGAAAGTCTATCATGTGAACCTTTTGAAGAAATATCTGGACAGACAAATCCAGGAGGGATCACATTTAATGGCCTTGTCTATAGCAACCGAGATGAAAAATGAACCTCTCTCCTCGGTTAAATATCCACTGAAAACCAGTGAAACGTTTGCACAGGTGAAAATCAGTAATCACCTGACAAAAGGACAGAAGGAGAAGGTTCAAAAGGTCCTTGAGAAACATACAGATGCGTTAACTGATAAACCAGGGCACACAAATTTGTTGTCATATGATATGAAACTACTAGACCCAGCACCCATCTGTATGAGGCCTTATTCTATTCCGTTCGCTAAGGAAAAAGCTTTGAAAGAGGAGATTGATTATCTGTTAAAAGAAGGGATTATTCTCACAGTGAGTCTCCTTACAGTTCCTGTGTGGTTCTGTTGCGGAAACCATCAGGAGAACATAGACTGTGCATAGATTACAGGAAACTGAATGTTGTCACAGAAGGTCAGGTGGATCCATTACCTGATACTACTCAACTTTTTGCCAGGCTGAACAAGGCAAAATATTTTTCCAAAGTGGATCTTAGCAAAGGCTATTACCAGATTCCAGTAAAGCCTGAGGTTCGACCTTATTTATCCTTTAGCACCTCGGAAGGTCATTATGAGTTCAACATGTTACTATTTGGTTTGAAAAATGCCCAGAGTGTGTTTTCTAGGATGATGCGAAAATTGCTGGATCCCCTGAAAAATCCATGTATTTCGAATTTTATGGATGATATCCTCATTGCTACGGAAACATTTGAGGAACACGTTACCTCTTTGAATATGCTGTTTGATAGACTCAGAGAGGCTAACTTAACCGCTAGGCCAACAAAATGCTGTATTGGTTGTAAAGAGTTGGAATTCTTGGGACATACTGTACATCAGGGTAGCATGTCCCCTGATCCCAAGAATCTGGAAAAACTAAAAAGAGCACCTAGACCACAAACAAAAAATGATGTGCTATCTTTCGTGTCTCTGTGTGGTTTTTACCAAAAGTATATCAAACATTTTAACTCTATATGTGCTCCTTTGACCGATTTAACTCGCAAAGGTCAACCAGATACTATAATTTGGACAGCACAGTGTGAATTGGCTTACCAGGAGTTAAAAGAGAAGCTTACAAGCAGGCCAGTGTCGCAATTGCCTGACTTGACCAAAGAATTTATTGTGAGAAGTGACGCAAGCAATGTAGGTCTGGCGCTACATTATTGCAAAGGTCCTCCTCACAAGATGGGGAATTGAACCCAGTCGCTTATGCTAGCCGCAAATTGAACAAGGCGGAAAAAATTACTCAACCAGTGAAAAAGAATGTCTCGCTTTAATACGGGCTATAAAGAAATTCCAGATTTATTTATAATGCCGGAAATTTGTGGTCCAAACGGATCATTCTCCCCTCGTGTTCTTATCGCAGGCCAAGCATGAAAATTCTAGATTATTGAGATGGTCTTTCTTGTTGCAACCATACTCATTTTTAATAGAATACATTCCCGGCCCTTTGAACGTTGGCGCAGACTTTTTGAGCAGACATCCTTATGATAAAGATCAGAAAAACGAGTAAGACTTCATGGAGCTAAGTTATCTCGCATATTATAACCTGCAAATGAATGCATGTTTTAGGATGGGAGGAGTGTAGCAAAATATGCGAGAATAAATGCTCAATTCAGTACGATTTAGGCATAAAACGATAATAAATACATTAGCCTGCATGTGTCTGACGGTTGTCATCTTCGAAGCCAGCAGCGCTGCTTTTTGCACAGTGATAAGCCTATAGAACGATTTCACGGAAAAAGTCTGACACGCTTTATTTTCGTTTTCGACAAACACTACTAATATTTAACTTTTGTCCAATCTACTGTATACACTTTGTAGTCTAGCCTTACAATTAACTATTGGCGGAAGTATACCGCAATATAGCTATCTGAAGTAACTCTTTCTGTCAACTTTGTAGCAAAATTCGTAGTAATCCTTACATTTTTTGGTAATATTACACGATACAATGCTAACTAGTAACGCAAATCCTTAACCCGCCCCGTCTACCCCCCGCTTCGCTGACACAGTCTGCAACGCATGTATTCACACTGCGGAAAAGCCAGCCAATGCATAACCACGCAGACAATTTTATTTCCTCCTAGTGGTAGTATTTCTGATGTAACTAACACAAGTAGTTATTTGAAAAATACATGCTCGCAAGACGAAAGAGACGAAAATGGCGGACTTGTGCAAAATTTTATTTGACGATGGACGATGACATAAATTGGAAATTTTAAACCATTATGAAGTTCGCCATAAGATTTATATGGTAGTATGACGTAAAGTTAGCTGAGTAAGAATGTACTTTAAAATATATGATAGTCCCAGTATTAGAGAAGTTATTGAAGTAATACTAATATCTAAGAACACACGACCAGACACACTGGCGTTCCTGCTCATGTTTTTTTTTTTTGGTAACGTTAAGGGGACGCGAGCTGGGAAAAGAGGCAGGGAGGTACATTCAAATTCGCTTAGGGTGAACAGAGTATGAATGGGAAAGGGGAACGGTAGGAGAAATGTAATCCTAAACGTGATATCTTTTGTATGGGGCATGACTAAAGCAGACTAGCCAATCAACCACCAGTTATTTAAAATTGTTTTGGGTTTTTCATTCAAACTGCATTTGAATTCAAGTAGTAGAACGTTACGATTGGCTGGGCTGGTAGATATTAGCAAAAGGCTTTGATTATTCATTGCCAGTTGAAATAAAATTTGTATACAGATACGCTGAAAAACAGCTGTGTTAATTTTAAACTTAAATAAAGAATAAAGTCACAGTCTGTACAGTTCGGAGGAAGCTGAGGCCATTTCTTCACAAAATCAGCGTCATTTGTTTATATATTTCTTGATTGTGAGGGTCTATGTTCCTGTTGCCGGCTGGTGACAGGAAACCTGCTGAGTGCTTATAAACGCTAACAAGTCTCCAACCAGACTTATATGCTGTTGAATATCCAGTAGGAGCTTTGGCGAGAGTTGAACTTGAAATTTCTGCACCTACCCACTGAATTATCTTACAACGAGGACTCCCAGGTGAAGAGTAAAACATCTGGGGCATCTCTGACATTTTCTTGTGTTTCAAAATATTACACAGGAATTTTATGGGGGTAGGATGAACTACAGCCCTCATATACAGTGACTCTCCCGGTAGATAACTAAGGTGAACTCTGTAATATTTCATCCAGGAAGGACATTTATAAATTAGATAACTAAAGTGAACTAATTTAATATTACATATAGGAAGGACATTTAAAATTACATAATAACTTTTAGTTATTGGGCAGATTGTCCCAACATTTTTAATTGTTCTATTCTGTAAACTATTTTGTCCTTATTTTCAAAGACCTGTCCACAAGCTATGGTGAGACCTGAGACCTAGGGAGGTAGCGTTAGGTTCTCTGCACATAATTCATCATCATCATCTATAGAGTCAGAGACCTACATTTGCTTGACCTCACACGGTTATAGCAGACACCTTTTCATTCTTTTAGGATACCATCATAACCTCCCGAGCAAAATCAACTTTGCTACATAAATTGGTAGGCTTGTCCGGAATCTGAATTTCTCTTAGTAGTACATACATTGGGGTCTGGGGTTAGCTTTAACAACAGTCTAATTTTCCCAGGGAATCCCCATATAGTATTACCCAAGATTTGGGAAAGGAAGAAAGTGTCAGAGCCCAGATTTAATTAAATAAATTTAAAATTAGTTAGAGATTTTGTTAGAACATTTTGTACTTATTAGAATGGCAGATCTGGCCAAGTTTCGCTCTGCTGCTGTGCAGACTGCGAAAGAAATGAACATGGAGGGTGAAGCTTTGATTCAATATGTAACTTCAGAATGTGGCAAGTATATGGAAAGGGAGGATAGGAAGATAGCAGAAGAAAGAAAGTTACAGTTACAAATTGAGGCTGACAAGGAGGCTAGGGCATTGGAGGCTGAGACTAAGAAGTTACAGATAGAGGCAGAAGAAAAGAGATTAGCAGCAGAAGAAAGAAGACAGGCTGCAGAGAGGGAAGCAGAAAAGGATGAGAAAAGATTGCAGAGGGAGCATGAGCTGCGACTAAGGGAGTTATAAATTCAAGGCCATGCTCCTAAAAATGGTGCCAGCCCCTTTGCCTCAGATGCCACTATTAGTCAGGGAGCCTCAACCTCAGCTATGGGTTTTTATGTAGACCATTTTGTTGAGAAAGACGATGACATAGAAGGATATTTAAGCAGGTTTGAACTTTTAGCTACTACTTATGAGTTGGAAAGAGAAAGATGGGGGGGGGGGGGGGGGTAAAGTTGTCTCAGGGACTTCGGGGAACAGCTTATGAAGTGTTTTCCAAAATGAGCAGGGATGACCAAGACAACTATGACATGTTGAAGCAAGCTCTTCTGTTAAGATATGAAAAGAACGGAGAGTTTTATAGAAAGAAATTTAGGAATGCCAGGCTACTGTCGGGTGAGACTTATCACCAGTTCTCCGCCCGGTTGGAAACGTATATGGAGAAATGGGCTACTTTGGGGAAAACCCAAGATCTCAAAGAGATGATACTCATTGAACAGATGAGAGAGTCCATGGCTCCAGACATGAGAAAGTTTCTCATGGAACAGGGCGCAGAGAGGCTGGGTGAGATAATAAATGTCGCTGAAAGGTATCAGGCAGCCCAAGCAGAGGTAGCTGGCACGAAGAAGAAACAAATAGATCAGATTAAGGCCCCTCAAAACCATAACAAATTCGATAATAGAAATGAGCAGAACTTCGATAGGCCTCGAAATGAATTTAAGAATAGACCCTCACAATTCAATGATAGAAGAAATGATGAAAGAAAACCTTTCACCAAGGAAAGAGGTATTGTAAAAATTGTCGGATGGACAACCATAACACTGAAAATTGTGGAAGGAGACCTGTGTATATGGCCACGCTTAAGGTCAGGTCGACTCCTAAAAAAGAGGAAGAACCACCAAAAACAATGTCTCGTAAACAGTGGAGAAAGGCACAGGCTGAAGATAGGTCACTGAAGCCGTGTTTTGAAAAACTCCAAAAACTTCATACCCCTCCAAGGAAAGGAGATTTCTATTTGGATGATGGACTGCTTTGCAGGGCGGATAAAGCAGGATTATCCGTGTGTGGACAGGTAGTAGTGCCATCGAGATATAGGGCACAAATTGTGAGACAAACACATGTTCTAAATGGTGAACACCAGAAAATGGGTACCACATGCCAAAGAACATCTGTTGGATATTTCTGGCCCGGAGAAGTTGATGACATAAGAAAATTTGTCGAGGACTGCGAACAGTGCAGCACGAACAGTTCCACAGGGTGGAAAAATAAGAACCAAATGCAAGAGAAGCATTATGGCAAACCGGGACCAGAACATAAAGAGGGAACACCCACACGTGGGAAAAGGAACCAGGACCTAGACACGCCACGGGGCAAACTTAGGCCTGGAAAGAAAAATAATTATAATAAAGTGCACGAAGGGGAATGGGAACCCCCGTTTCACAGACAGTCCTCGCTCAAATGTTTTACAATGGCTACTATGCACCGAGTACAAAGAACTGTTATACCCCAGAATAAGCCGACGATCCCTCGGTCGGACTTATGCAAACGGGAGGAAGAAAAAAGAGAGCGAAGTTCTCTCAATTTGAATTTGAACCTGAGGGGAGACAATACCAGGAAACAAATTTTAGTGGTAGATTCTTGTGCGGTGACACAAGAAAGAAACGTCCGCAAAACAGAGCTTCCAATGTAAAGGACCTGACAGGTGCCATAAATACTATGTCAGAAAAATTAAAAGTCCATATGTAGCTTTGCTATGGACCTGGACAGATGAGAAGGCAGAGGAGACTGTTACCTCATCATACCAATATGTGAACGAACTGAACACTCGTTTAAAAACCAGTTGGAAACTGGCAAATGAAAATTTGAGACAAGCCAGGAAAAAGCATGCTGCTTATTTTAATAAACAAGCGAAGGATCGAGAACTTGCTGTAGGGGAGAAGGTACCTTCTTCTATTGCCAGGCAGCAACAATAAACTTCAGATCGGATGGCAAGGGCCATATACTGTTTGGAAAAAGTATCCAGAACAAATTATAAGATAGACAAAAAGGGAAGGAGAAAGTCTATCATGTGAACCTTTTGAAGAAATATCTGGACAGACAAATCCAGGAGGGATCACATTTAATGGCCTTGTCTATAGCAACCGAGATGAAAAATGAACCTCTCTCCTCGGTGATACTAATATTAATACTGTAGTTATTGATGAACTTATTATAATAACTGACTAACTGATACTACTGTTATTTTGCCACCACTGATACCTCATGATGGTGGATGTGTGAGTGAGTGGCGTACCGTGTTAGGAAAGGTTGATTGAGTGCGTGCGTGCTGGAACAATCACTCACAACACAGGTACGCACATAGATGGTTATAAACGGCTGGTGTAAGTTAATGATCGTTTTATTACACCACAACACGTTCATGAAATACACAGAATACACAGTCACAATTAAGTACAAGTCATAGCAATACAATAATACAGTATTCCAGTCACATCTCCACTTCTCATAATCATTAGCGCTATATATCTCCACTTCTCATAATCATTAGCGCTATATAATATTACTACTGGATCCTCTCAGCAACGGTCGGCATCCCCGTGCTAATATAATGAATTCCTCAAATATGCCTAGCAACGGTCGGCATCCCCGTGCTAATATAATGAATTCCTCAAATATGCCTCATCAAAGACGCTCTCAACATTGGCGCTCTAATGTAAATAATAAATGGCCTCTCCAACGATGCTTCCAACATCAGCATTATAATAACTAGACAATGGATCCTTTTTCCCAGCAACGGTTTATCCTCGCCGTGCTGACAATAATAAATTCCTCAAATATGCCTCATCAAAGACGCTCTCAACCTTGGCGCTTTAATGTAGTTATGGATCCTCTCAACAATAACGATGGCCTCTCAAATATCATATAGATCCGGTTAGCCAACGGACATCATCCTCGCCGTGCTAACTACATCAATGGTGAATACTTTCGACAATTTCTCGCAAGACTGCACTCCCTGGCAATCTGCAGTAATCTCGCCTTCACTCATCTTGACATTTATATATTCAAACATAAGTCCTGGATCCTTACCTCTTCAAAAATACTCACAAACACAATTCTCCAATAAACTCAAGAAATTATAGGCCTACACAAACAATGGCCTCTAACTTTTGCACTGCGCAGGCATACTCGAAACACACACTGTAGGACCGACCTCTCCCGTCGGTACCCAAAAACAGAATGCAATTAGTTCACACACTAGACCCGCCAAAAAAGACACGAGACTCGGTTGTTTAAAAAACACAACTCAGTCTCGATAATTGCATGGGCTAGTCACACGAGCTTACTCACAGCTCAAGACAGTTCAGAGAAAAAAAACATCTCCGCGATTTGAACTGACCAGTGTTCGCCACTTGGAAACTTCTCGATCACACGAGGGAATTCCCCTAATACAATTTTAACTTAACATCAGCTTAAACAAGCAACGTAACCCGTAATCGAATCTATTTGCTTAACATTTTCAAGATCACCTCCCCTTGATAATATTTACTCTGTAACAGTTGCCACACCGCCCGGGAAAAAAAATGATTTATCATTTTTTTGTTGAAAATATAAGTCCCAAAAATTTAGAGATAAATGAATTTATATTATATGGCTACCAAAAAATATGTATCTATCCAAAAAATGTACCTATTACAATAGTACATCTATACACAATTTCATCAATAAATGTAATATTACAACTAAAACATCAAACATAATCAATCAAATATCCCAATGAATGTTACCGATGTAAATTACAACAAAAGCATCAATCATAATACAAGCATACCAAAATTAATCTTAATAGAACACTAAGCTAAGTACATTTAGTACAAGTAACAACCAATAGAAAGTGAAAGAACAAGATCAAGCAACAGAAGAATGATCTGTAGTAAAGGAAAGTAAGAAATCGGAAAATGAGAAACAATTAACAATACCACATAATAATCAATAAGTAAAACGATTTCATGAAAAATAAATACAAATTTACCAAAATACTAGTTACATTATATTAAGTTATATAATTCACTCAAGAATACAACGAATGAAAGTATAAGTATTGAAAGAAGAAGAAGTATACAAGTAGAACGAAAAGAAACGAAGATGTGGTACAGAAATATAAACAAGATATGAACACATATCGGAAAGACAACAAAAGATAGAATGAAATGAAGAATAATCATTAAAGACGAATGGAAAGCAAAGGTATGAACGCATAGAAAGTCAATGACAATACATACTAATAAATGTTTAGATCAAACAATATCAAGAAGAAGAAAGAAGAATGATTACAAGACACAAAACAAAATGTCAAAGTATATCCATACTTAACAGCACAAAACGAATAATTCATAACTAACCAAAGTCTAATAAGTAATTTAACTAAGTTACAAAAGTTATACTTAATTGAAAATAAATTATAAACCTTACACAAACAAATAATAGCATTTGCGATAACTAAGTTTTAACCTAACGCAAAATCAACCGCTAAATAATAAAAATACATCATAATATCAAATAAGACAAACTTCCAAAGAAGTAATATCTCTTTCAATCATAGGGCACACAAAAATAAATTACAATGCCAAAAAACAATTTTTTTTTTTTAAATTACCATACAAAGTATTTTAGAACGATAAGTTATCAAAAAATAAAATTATTATTTAAGTAATTCTAAGTCATAATTAATAAACTAACAATGAAATTAACTTCTAACAAAATGAGAGAAGCATAAAGTATCTTATCTCTAGACAAACACTTAAATCAAAACATGTAAATTTTTCTTTTTTTTTTTTTTTAAAATACATCACCAAAAAAAAACCTAAGAAAATTACAATGTCATGTGTATATGAACTTTCCAACATACAAATATAACATAATGTTACAACAATCTGTCCATCTTTTAACAAACAAAAATATCAGATGTGTCTATCAATTTTACAAAAAAGTTGAATTTAATTTATAAGTTAATTCTGATAAACAATAGCGTTGAGCTTCAGTGTTATTTAACTGTAAATTTATATCTTACTCAGTCTAGTATAAATCTAAAATTTAATGGTATAATAGGATATGAAAAAGAAGTCCTATAAAAATACCTACAAAGGTTTTGTTTATCAAATTAATTTGTTGCAAAAATGTTGAAAAAATCTTATTATTTAAATTCTAGGTACTATGCTATGACAAGGTCAATGTTTCAACATATGACACAACATAACAATAAATTCATATAATTATCCTAACAATTACAACTACAATCCGAAAAATATACAGAAAAAATGAGCACAGGTTTGACACCGCTCACTGCATTTATCAAAAATTACATACAAATTATTACCAACACATATGTTACACACAATCAAAACAGAATAATATACAATTGCATAAAAAATTGGACTGGTACATTCGAAACAGTCATATATATTCCACAAAAATATATATTAAGCAATCAAATGATTCATCGAAATAAACATCATAATGTTTCAAAGAAATTACACATATTTTAATAGAACATCATATGATATATTATACACAGAATACAATAACATGTACTATTCTAAAAAATAAATCAGCTGTAAAAAAAATATTCCCGTCAATCCGTCATTAATTCTTGATCCTTCAAAAAGTGACTCGTCAGATGTATAGCGAGACTCTCATAGGTTCTGCTTGATAAATAATCCACATTCTTCACGAATAATGTCAACAAGTGCGCCAACTCATCACAACGTCGCACGCTACGAGACAATACAAATGAAAATTCTATTAATCATCTGTTAGATCTAATAAGGAAAAACGGAAAATCAACTTCCACATTTACCTATTTCTTGCGGTGGAGTAGAGTCTTGGCCCCTTTTCACACACCTCAACAAGTCCTCCTTACACGATGTAAACACCACAGAAGGCTTAGCGATCACTTGACCGTAACGAAAGTTCATCCCTGTTGTAGCCTGAAAAAAAATTACTACGTTCACAAGAACGAGATGACCTTTCGACACCACTAGTGTGACAATCAATAGTGTTATTACTTTGCTTGTAAACAACCTTGCTCTCATGTGGAGTACAGCTAACATTGTTACAATTTCTATAATTGCTGTTAAGAACATTGTTATTTGTTCTATTAACACAGTTGTACTGTTTTACATCCCAGTTAGCATAATTACAATTAGCATTTCCTCTTGGATAAAAATATCTACCAGATAGAAATGGCTTTTTATCAACAAATTTATTACCAGATTGACAAACTTTCACATATTTATTTCCATTATAATTTCTAATACTCTTAGAATCACGATGTTGTGATCTGTCAAATTGTTTATTGTTTTTAGGCAAAGAAACTTTACTATATGAAGAACTCCCTTGGTACATTTTAACCTCAGGGTTATATCTCCTATCAAAAGTATTTTTATCCTTGTTTGTGGCAGTGTGTTTAAGAACTGGGTCACACTGACTTGACTGGGTTTCTTCCCTGCTATCAAGCCATCAGGGTTCTCACTTAATACCTTGTTTGTTTTTAACAACTTAAATTGAAATTTATTATTAATTCTTTTGTTATCTACAGGGTTATCTAATACTGTAGATTTTCCTTTGCTAGCTTGCCGCCAGGAATCAATATCGCTAGAATGATTGGTATTGCGTTGAAAGTTATGTTTCCCTCGGAAAGATTTCTGTCCACCAATCTTCACTTTAGAGTCCGCTATATGTCTTTCACTGTCAACACTGACAGAAGACCACCTTTTTTTCTTTAAGAGAATGTCAAGTAGACCATCCAATCTCACTCTGGCTTCTGAAATTTGAATATCTCTAAGTGAAATCTCTGCACTTAATTTCTTGCTTAAACTCTCAGCTCTTAAAACTTTACAGCTTTCCTCTGCTAGCAAATTTTTAATCTTAGCGACCTTCTCTCTCTCAGCCGTTAATTCTAACAATGTCTCGGTCTCATACTGCTCTTTATTTGACCTCAACTGAGTCAACTCTAGTTGTAGAGACTCAATCTTAATCTCATCATTCTTCTTAAGGGGTACAATATTCATGTCCTTAATTTGATCACTGAGAATCTCATTATCATGCCTCACCTCATGAAGCATTTTTATATAAGTTTGCTCATGTTCATTGTCATGAAATATTCTAATCCACATATATAAATTATTAGGTAAATATGAAGCCTAACAAATAAAATTAATAAAGAGAAGAGCAATGGTAAAATAACAGTGCTGTCACAAAGAATGTACTCGAAATCCCCCTTGTTTTCTGCTTCGTCTGCAAATTGTAACGCTTTCACGTTGATATAAAAGCTTACTGTATTATTACCCGCCTTCTTCAATGAAACGTGTGCTGCATTTCTAAGAAAAACATTGAGACGTACTGCGTAATGACCTAAATTAATCCTAACATTAATTATACTGCGTTACCAAAACGAACGAACAGATGGACAAAAGGATAAAGAGAGAGGGGAGGGCTGAAAATCAGGAACGCATGCATCACGCGTGTAAGTCTACATGCACTAATTTTTTTTTCAGACGGACAGTGATAAAATACACTACCCTTTCCCAGAGTTAGGTTTATAAATCATAAAAAAATCTTATTAGAAAAGATAACATTAGATGGGTTTACGGTTGAGAACATAACAGTACCCAGACAGCACATCTTCGAAACAGGAGGTAGAAGAAATTGCATATTTTGAATGCAGCCACGTAGCTCCTTTAAATTTGTATTTTTGGGTTCCTTAGGGCTTGCTGACAAATAATATGTAAAACGTTACGCAAATAGTCCAGGAATTAATAAATTATACCCAAAATAAAATATTGGGGGTGCCTGACAGCATAAAATCATTTCTGCTCATAAGATTTTTTTTTTAACGTGTTTGAAAAAAATTTACGTTACAGAAATAGCCTACCATGTAAACTCCAAATTGATTGGAGCGCAACAAATGAAAGCCTTAAATACTAAAAGTGGCGAAAACGATGACCAAGGTAACGATTTTTCAAGACACGTCTGTTCGACATGGTGAGTCAACATAATCGCGTGATGGGGGGGGGAGGGAAGGGGGAAACTGACCCGCTCTACATGGTGCGAGTACAGCTAACAATTGGCGTTTACGAACAGATGGACAAAAAGGAAAAGAGAGAGGGGAGGTTGCTGGTTGAAACAGTTAGATAATTTTGCATACGCGTGTGCGGTTTGCAAATTTTTGGGGAGGGGAGGGACATAGGACACATGCAGATAAATTACAATTTCTAATACGGACAGTGGATAAACGTATCTGTGGCAGAGTTGTTTAGGGTTTGTAATAAGAAACTCATAAAAAGTCAGAGCTCTCTTACATCCGAGGTTAGGAGGGGGAGGGCTTGCATGACTCCGAAGGTTGGGGGTCATTTTTAGGGGGGGGATCAGAAAGTGGGGGGTAGGGGTTTAAGATGGGTTTTACAGGTTGACTGGGGAGGGGGGGAATGACCGAAAGGGGGGGTGTGGATGGGTAAACTGGGGAGAGGAGGGGGAACATTGGTTTTCAACCCAGCCAGATAAGGAGTGGGAGGGATATGGGGACCAGCACATCAGGGGTTCCCCTCAATAACCATGAAACAGGAATTTATTAGGGACGGGGGGATGTATTTAAGTTGTGTTATCACAGGGATTTTTAAGCATCAGGGGGGGGAAAGGGAAGGGCTGCGCAAATACGGAGGGGAGGGGATATCGTGTCTAAATTAAATTTTTGGAAAGTTTGAAACAAAGATTTTTTCCTGGTGCGGAGGGAGTGGTCGGCTAGGGAGGTTAGATAGTCCGCTTGAAAACCACTTGTAACACTGACAGAGGTCGACCTACCTGTAAGGGGAGGGTAGTGGGGAAGAGTACCATCAATTTCGACTTGAAGCTTTGAATAATTCTAATGAAATATGTAAAACGTTTTACATATTAAAACTAGTTTAAAGGGGGGGGTGGAGATGGGGTGGGAAATTGCTATAATTGATTGGCTGACCTCATAGGTTCCCTGGTAATTCCAACAATGTAGGGGTGATAAGGGGGTGGGGGTGGGGATGCAGGGTAAAATCTATTTCTGACTTCAACGTAATCATTTTTTTTAAACGTGACTCTTTAGACCTCAACTTGGGTAAAAATTTAATCTATCATTTCTTAAGGGGTACAATTTGGGTGATCATGAGAAATCAGCCTCACCTCATGAAGCATTTTGATATAAGTTTTGCCATGTTATTGTACTCCCACAATTGATTGCCTAGCGTAATAGAGAAGGAATGGTAAAATAACACTGTCAAATACTCGAAAGCCCTAAGGTACGCATAACGATGTTTACTGTATTATTACCCGCCTTCTTCAATGAAACGTGTGCTGCATTTCTAAGAAAAACATTGAGACGTACTGCGTAATGACCTAAATTAATCCTAACATTAATTATATTACGTTACCAAAACGTGGGAACAGATGGGACAAAAGTGATAAAGAGAGAGGGGAGGGCTGAAAATCAGGAACGCATGCAACACGCCGTGTAAGTCTTACATGCACAATAATTTTTTTTCAGAACGAACAGTGAATAAAATACCACTACCCTTTCCCAGATGTTAGGGTTTATAAATCAAACAAACTCTTATTGTTAACCTTAGATGGGTTTACGGTTGAGAACTAACATTCTTCGAAACAGGGGAAGATAGAAATTGCATATTTTGAACGCAGCCACGTAGCTCCTTTAAATTAGTATTTTTGGGTTCCTTAGGGCTTGCTGACAAATAATATGTAAAACGTTACGCAAATAGTCCAGGAATTAATAAAGGTGGTATACCCAAAATAAGGGTTCGAGCTCCTAGATTTTTTTTTTAACAACGTGTTTGAAAAAAATTTACGTTACAGAAATAGCCTACCATGTAAACTCCAAATTGATTGGAGCGCAACAAATGAAAGCCTAACCACGATTGGTCGGGCTATAAATACTATCTTGGTTGTTAGGGGAAGCGGGGAAAGGTAACATTTTTTCAAACACTTGTCGAAACGGGGCTCATTGGTCAGACTCGCTGATATACACACTTGGGAGCGTTAGTTCGAAACCACTTGTTTAAAATAGCTTGATAAAGCATCAGTGCGTTGAAGCCAGCATATATTTTGCTAAATAAAAGCCTGGAAGATAAGCAGATGGGAATTTGTGCCAGTTTGTGCCAGAATTCATTGCTAATCAACGTATCTGTGTTTATTCGTATGAATTGTGGGACAGTGGTCTTGATGGTACTGAGCAGCACCTGGTCAGAGCTTTGCTGAATCCAGAGTCGGACAGCATACTCCTTGGTCTTTTTAGCTATCAGTGAGGTGTCTCCTGAGCCCAGAGGAGAATTCGAGCAGAGGAGTCCTTTCCTGCCGCCATCACGCCAGATAAGCGAATTGGCCAGCTGAGCTCAACATTATGTCCCCTCATCTTGAACTGACTTTGTAAAATTAACATTAAGAGGGGAATTTACTTGTCTTAAAATCAGGAACTGTGAACATCTCAAATACTAGTCCCTAAAGACAAACTATTGAAGTCATGATGACAAATACCAACAGAGCTTGAACAAAACAAAACCAGTATTACCTCATTTTACTACTACACAACTGACACACATAGAACATTTGTAATAATATATGTCACTACAATATTCATATTAAATACATTCTGTACATAACTTGTAATTTAAATTGATTGTGATTCCTGGTTCCCTTGTAGTTGAATCAGGACACATATTCATTCATGCCAGTAATGAATACATATTGTTATTTGAAAGTTTATCAGTGACTCTTTTAAGATATCTTTGTAGAGTGTTATATGTATGTGAGTGTCACAGTGTTGTCAAGAGTAGTGGATTAAATTAAATTGTTTATCTGTCTGTTGTTGTGACTTACACTTCACCATACTCATACCCTAGACACATAACGTAGCATCACACTATTCCAGAATAATTCTGACTGAGATATATAGATATGTGGTAGCAAGTAAGGTTATCTATAATACACTACTCTTAATAGATATAGATACCTTCACAGTTGATCTCAGTCAGTACACTAAGTTCCCTATAAGTATTTATAACATCCCACTTCACCACATTCATTACTCTCAATTTTCAATTTCTCATACATCTCTCTCCTTTCTTGAAGTTCCCGAGTTAGATTTCCAACTTCACTATCCTTATCTTTAATCTGAGTTTCCATCTTTTTGATCTTACACAATGCTACACTCAATGCTGTTTGAGTACTAGCAAGTTCTGAGTTTGATTTACATAAATCATCTGTAAGTTTAGATAATTTCTCCTGAAGTTTACTCTCTCTTCAGCAGTACATTCTATGACACTTTCCCTTTGCTCTAGGGTACTCTGTTTTATGTCCAGTTGCTTCTTCTCTTCTAGCTTTCTTTTCCGATACCTCTCATTACTTTCATCAATTTCTTTTTCACATAGCAGTCTTGTTATTTCAGACTCAGTCAGCTCACGGTCTCCATATCCTAATAGTTTACGGTATTTGTCATACTCACTCATTTTATAAGAGTTTCAACTGACTCAATGAATTACTGTACATCAATTCCTGTTTTAGTACCTATATATAGCATACACTACCTATGCATCAACATATTGTACAATCAATCGATATAATTATCGACAACACAACAACAATTATCAACAGAATAAGTGATGGATAGTATAGGCAGACTTGCTGAAATGCAGAAAAGTGGCACAATCTACACAGAACAAAATCACTTATCTTAATAATATTTCTGTCCCTTCCGCCGACACACCAGATATCACAAAGTTCTGCAGATAAAACCGTTCCAGCGCAGAAAGGTACACAACTAGATTTTCTTCTCTTCAGGTTCTTGCAAAAGTGTAGAATACGCTCAATACAGCATCAGCATACAGGAAACACCGCACAGCATCCTCTGTAACTGTTGACTAGAGATAATCTGCAAACGACTCTTCAAAACACTTCACATTTAGTTCAACTTGACTGTCTACTAACAAAATGTCAACTTCCCACTGTTATATTCTACCGTGTTGGACACAGTTAACCAACTAGGTCGAGGACTATCAAGCAATGCGAGGATACATAAGCCACGCCTACACAGGGCTCTTTGAACCCATGGGTTCACGCGAACTCCCACCACTGGGTTTTTTATTTTCCGATGTAAATGGAGATTGGCCCACCACTGTAACCGTAATATGTTACTGTTAAACTGATGGGGTTATTAAGATATTATTATTTTCTGATGACCGGTCTTGGAGATTGATTAAATGGTGATGGGTGTTTCTTTAATGGTTACACTGTTCATACGCCCACACAGAGCAGAACATAATTCTTATATCACGCGAATGTCAAAATATCAAATTCTGTGCTACTAACATACCACTGCTACACACGAGATCCTGCTATTGACTTCAATCTGTTTGTTGACCTAAATTTCCGCCACCCAGGCTATTTACGCGAATACGTAGGTGTAAGCTCCTTCTAAACTGAAAACCACCACTGATACAACTGCAAGTCGAGTCCCTTTTTGTAAACGGTACCGCTTGCCACCACTGATACAACTATGTTTGAAGTTACTACTGATACGTCTGTTATTGGTCAACCATTGATAATTACTCTTTCCATAGTTTAATGGCTATTTATGGTCATGCGTGACTACCGTCACGCCTACTGTTCTCCTACCGTGTTAAATGTTGTCGTGAGTGTGCGTGGGTACATTCACACGCCACAGATACACACATCAGAGGCATGGAATGGTGTAACGGCAGGTGTACTGTTAATGGATGTTTATTACACCACAACACGTTCATGAAATACACAGAATACACAGTCACAATTAAGTACAAGTCATAGCAATACAATAATACAGTACTCCAGTCACATCTCCACTTCTCATAATCATTAGCGCTATATATCTCCACTTCTCATAATCATTAGCGCTATATAATATTACTACTGGATCCTCTCAGCAACGGTCGGCATCCCCGTGCTAATATAATGAATTCCTCAAATATGCCTAGCACATAAGTCCTGGATCCTTACCTCTTCAAAAATACTCACAAACACAATTCTCCAATAAACTCAAGAAATTATAGGCCTACACAAACAATGGCCTCTAACTTTTGCACTGCGCAGGCATACTCGAAACACACACTGTAGGACCGACCTCTCCCGTCGATACCCAAAAACAGAATGCAATTAGTTCACACACTAGACCCGCCAAAAAAGACACGAGACTCGATTGTTTAAAAAACACAACTCAGTCTCGATAATTGCATGGGCTAGTCACACGAGCTTACTCACAGCTCAAGACAGTTCAGAGAAAAAAAACATCTCCGCGATTTGAACTGACCAGTGTTCGCCACTTGGAAACTTCTCGATCACACGAGGGAATTCCCCTAATACAATTTTAACTTAACATCAGCTTAAACAAGCAACGTAACCCGTAATCGAATCTATTTGCTTAACATTTTCAAGATCACCTCCCCTTGATAATATTTACTCTGTAACACTCGGTTAAATATCCACTGAAAACCAGTGAAACGTTTGCACAGGTGAAAATCAGTAATCACCTGACAAAAGGACAGAAGGAGAAGGTTCAAAAGGTCCTTGAGATACATACAGATGTGTTAACTGATAAACCAGGGCACACAAATTTGTTGTCATATGATATGAAACTACTAGACCCAGCATCCATCTGTATGAGGCCTTATTCTATTCCGTTCGCTAAGGAAAAAGCTTTGAAAGAGGAGATTGATTATCTGTTAAAAGAAGGGATTATTCTCACAGTGAGTCTCCTTACAGTTCCTGTGTGGTTCTGTTGCGGAAACCATCAGGAGAACATAGACTGTGCATAGATTACAGGAAACTGAATGCTGTCACAGAAGGTCAGGTGGATCCATTACCTGATACTACTCAACTTTTTGCCAGGCTGAACAAGGCAAAATATTTTTCCAAAGTGGATCTTAGCAAAGGCTATTACCAGATTCCAGTAAAGCCTGAGGTTCGACCTTATTTGGCATTTAGCACCTCGGAAGGTCATTATGAGTTCAACATGTTACTATTTGGTTTGAAAAATGCCCCGAGTGTGTTTTCTAGGATGATGCGAAAATTGCTGGATTCCCTGAAAAATCCATGTATTTCGAATTTTATGGATGATATCCTCATTGCTACGGAAACATTTGAGGAACACGTTACCTCTTTGAATATGCTGTTTGATAGACTCAGAGAGGCTAACTTAACCGCTAGGCCAACAAAATGCTGTATTGGTTGTAAAGAGTTGGAATTCTTGGGACATACTGTACATCAGGGTAGCATGACCCCTGATCCCAAGAATCTGGAAAAACTAAAAAGAGCACCTAGACCACAAACAAAAAATGATGTGCGATCTTTCGTGTCTCTGTGTGGTTTTTACCAAAAGTATATCAAACATTTTAACTCTATATGTGCTCCTTTGACCGATTTAACTCGCAAAGGTCAACCAGATACTATAATTTGGACAGCACAGTGTGAATTGGCTTACCAGGAGTTAAAAGAGAAGCTTACAAGCAGGCCAGTGTTGCAATTGCCTGACTTGACCAAAGAATTTATTGTGAGAAGTGACGCAAGCAATGTAGGTCTGGCGCTACATTATTGCAAAGGTCCTCCTCACAAGATGGGGAATTGAACCCAGTCGCTTATGCTAGCCGCAAATTGAACAAGGCGGGAAAAATTACTCAACCAGTGAAAAAGAATGTCTCGCTTTAATACGGGCTATAAAGAAATTCCAGATTTATTTATAATGCCGGAAATTTGTGGTCCAAACGGATCATTCTCCCCTCGTGTTCTTATCGCAGGCCAAGCATGAAAATTCTAGATTATTGAGATGGTCTTTCTTGTTGCAACCATACTCATTTTTAATAGAATACATTCCCGGCCCTTTGAACGTTGGCGCAGACTTTTTGAGCAGACATCCTTATGATAAAGATCAGAAAAACGAGTAAGACTTCATGGAGCTAAGTTATCTCGCATATTATAACCTGCAAATGAATGCATGTTTTAGGATGGGAGGAGTGTAGCAAAATATGCGAGAATAAATGCTCAATTCAGTACGATTTAGGCATAAAACGATAATAAATACATTAGCCTGCATGTGTCTGACGGTTGTCATCTTCGAAGCCAGCAGCGCTGCTTTTTGCACAGTGATAAGCCTATAGAACGATTTCACGAAAAAAAGTCTGACACGCTTTAGTTTCGTTTTCGACAAACACTACTAATATTTAACTTTTGCCCAATCTACTGTATACACTTTGTAGTCTAGCCTTACAATTAACTATTGGCGGAAGTATACCGCAATATAGCTATCTGAAGTAACACTTTCTGTCAACTTTGTAGTAAATCCGTAGTAATCCTTACATTTTTTGGTAATATTACACGATACAATGCTAACTAGTAACGCAAATCCTTAACCCGCCCCGTCTACCCCCCGCTTCGCTGACACAGTCTGCAACGCATGTATTCACACTGCGGAAAAGCCAGCCAATGCATAATCACGCAGACAATTTTATTTCCTCCTAGTGGTAGTATTTCTGATGTAACTAACACAAGTAGTTATTTGAAAAATACATGCTCGCAAGACGAAAGAGAGGAAAATGGCGGACTTGTGCAAAATTTTATTTGACGATGGACGATGACATAAATTGGAAATTTTAAACTATTATGAAGTTCCCCATAAGAATTATATGGTAGTATGACGTAAAGTTAGCTGAGTAAGAATGTACTTTAAAATATATGATAGTCCCAGTATTAGAGAATTTATTGAAGTAATACTAATATCTAAGAACACACGACCAGACACACTGGCGTTCCTGCTCATGTTTTTTTTGGTAACGTTAGGGGGACGCGAGCTGGGAAAAGAGGCAGGGAGGTACATTCAAATTCGCTTAGGGTGAACAGAGTATGAATGGGAAAGGGGAACGGTAGGAGAAATGTAATCCTAAACGTGATATCTTTTGTATTTGGCATGACTAGAGCAGACTAGCCAATCGACCACCAGTTATTCAAAATTGTTTTGGGTTTTTCATTCAAACTGCATTTGAATTCAAGTAGTAGAACGTTACGATTGGCTGGGCTGGTAGATATTAGCAAAAGGCTTTGATTATTCATTGCCAGTTGAAATAAAATTTGTATACAGATACGCTGAAAAACAGCTGTGTTAATTTTAAACGTAAATAAAGAATAAAGTCACAGTCTTACAGTTCGGAGGAAGCTAAGGCCATTTCTTCACAAAATCAGCGTCATTTGTTTATATATTTCTTGATTGTGAGGGTCTATGTTCCTGTTGCCGGCTGGTGACAGGAAACCTGCTGAGTGCTTATAAACGCCAACAAGTCTCCAACCAGACTTATATGCTGTTGAATATCCAGTAGGAGCTTTGGCGAGAGTTGAACTTGAAATTTCTGCACCTACCCACTGAACTATCTTACAACGAGGACTCCCAGGTGAAGAGTAAAACATCTGGGGAATCTCTGACATTTTCTTGTGTTTCAAAATATTACACAGGGATTTTATGGGGGTAGGATGAACTACAGCCCTCATATACAGTGACTCTCCCGGTAGATAACTAAGGTGAACTCTGTAATATTTCATCCAGGAAGGACATTTATAAATTAGATAACTAAAGTGAACTAATTTAATATTACATACAGGAAGGACATTTAAAATTACATAATAACTTTTAGTTATTGGGCAGATTGTCCCAACATTTTTAATTGTTCTATTCTGTAAACTATCTTGTCCTTATTTTCAAAGACCTGTCCACAAGCTATGAATGGACAGGCAAAGTAAATTGTAAATATTTATTCAAAGAAAAACTTAACTGCTAGTTATTAACTTCTTTAATAGAAACTTAAAGTGTTTGATTGTTGTGTACCATCATTCATTTCTCCCCTAGACACTAGGTACACCATACACCATACACTAGAGCCAGAAGATTGACCGTGTGAGACGTAGGGAGGTAGCGTTAGGTTCTCTGCACATAATTCATCATCATCATCTATAGAGTCAGAGACCTACATTTGCTTGACCTCGCACGGTTATAGCAGACACCTTTTCATTCTTTTAGGATACCATCATAACCTCCCCAGCAAAATCAACTTTGCTACAATATTGTGTATTTACATATTACATGCATTCTTTTTTTACATGTTTTCTGTTTACATGTTGTATTAGTGTGTATATTTTGCGTGTTGGTAGGTCTGGTGACTCCTTTAGAATATACCACGTGACAGAGGTTCTATTGAGAGAGTTTTCTGTAGGAACTATGCAAATTTTCCACAGGGAAATTTGTTAGCGACAATTGTTGCTATTTTTGTTTAGCTGTAACGTAGTGTGCTTTTCATCGTTGTTGTTGTCATATTTTTTCTCCTTTAGTTTTGATTTCATTTGCTTGTATTTGTCCGCCTCTCCTTCCTTTAATTTATTTCTATACATCTTTTGGTTTATAACAGTGTTGTCATTTGTTTTATTTTTCGCAGTTATCAGTGCAAATCTTTGCAACATTTGATTTAGTTAAGGTTAATTTTGATTTGTCTTCGGCGAACGTTTTCGTTTGTTTTATATTCTTGTTTTTGTATTGTTATCGTATACATGTCCATCATACACAGTCTATATATATACTTGGTCAAGAACTATTATAATTAATATGATGCACTTTTCAGACAGAGGTTATTTATGATGGTATTATTATAGAGAAACAATGTGGTTATACAGGTTTTTGATTAAAAGACTTGTCTCCCACGGAGATTGGGATAGAATAGAGTGAAGTGAGTATACAAGTCTTGTATTACAGACTTGTCTCCCATTGAGGTTGGGATAAGGTAATTTGTTTAATTTTTCAGGTCTGATCTCACATTATTAGACAGAATGTCTACATTAGACTACTTTATTGAGCAACGGAGATCCCTTGGAATGACTCCTGAGGAGTTAAAGATATTTGCAGTTACTCAATACGACAAGGCGCAGAGATTCGAGATGGATAAACAGAAGGCCGGAGATAAAAAACAAAAACCTGAGGAGAAAAGATTGGAAAGGAAAGCTGCTGCTGAAGAGAGAAAACTTCAAGCTGAAGCTGAAAATAAAAGATTAGACAGAGAAGCTGCTGCTGAAGAGAGCAAACTTTAAGCTGCTGCTGAGGAAAAGAAAGCACAAATGGAACATGAGGAAAAACTATTAGCTTTGGAGTTGGAGAAATTAAAGATAATGAATATGAGTGCTCCTCAAGCAACTTCGGGTAAGATAAAGGACAATACTTACAAAGTCAAATTACCTCCTTTCAACCCTCTAAAGGACGACATAACCTTCTACCTTGATAGGTTTCAATTAACATGCGTAACGCATAAGGTAGATAAGGAACAATATGTCGGACAACTGATGGAATTACTTTCAGGTGAACCATTAAGTACTGTAATGGCAGTAGAGGAAGCTGACAGAAATAATTATGATGTTGTCAGGGCGACATTACTTAAAAGATATCAATTAAAAGAAGAAGATTATCGTCTTCGTTTTAAGACAATGCTACCAGAGACTGGAGTAGAGTTCTCTGACTTTATTACGAAGATACGCCTTACATTCACACGATGGATTGAGCTGGCTAAGACAGAAAAAACATATGAAGCCCTTATGGACTTATTACTTCGAGATAAAGTTATGTCATCTGTCAATAAGTCTTTCCTTGCTTTTATTCATGAGCGTAAACCTAAGGACATAAAAAGACATGGAAGAATACTGTTGCCAATACATCACTGCACATCCCCATGCTACGGTTAGCAGCGCTAAGGTGAAAGAAGAGTTGCCGGTTGCTTCTGCAGCACCATATGGCCCTAACTTTATGAATAAATTCCAAAGTGCTCAACACAACTTCAATAAGAAGAGCAATCGTAATTATGATCAGAATCAGGGTAACCCATCACATAATGGGTCTTCTTCAAAGAACTGGAGGCGATCTGATAGTCCTCGTTATTTCGGATCCAGTAATTATGGAAACTTGCGGAGAGGTAGTCACTATAGACACTATCAAGTCTATCCTTCGCGGGGACATCGAAACCAAACAGGTAGACACTATAGTCAATGAGGAAATGACAATAGTGATTGTGGAAACTGGGATTCGAACCAGAACGGTGGTCACAGTAGATCAAACTATGATAATTTCAGAGGGAATAATAATCGTGGTAGATGTCAATACAAGAAAGAGAGATCATATCACCAGGGAAACTATGTACAACAAGAATCTCATGGTGCCAGTAATCAAGTGAATGATAATAAAAATTATAATGCTGTCACTTGTGCTGCTTTTGATTTTGGGAGAGCATTTCAATGCCCCCAATGCACAACATTATTTGAACCGACCACTGTAACTACTTTAAGTTGTGGTCACCCTCTTCCCGCTCTCCCTACTGCAATTGCGCATGACGGGAGAGGATCGCTTGTCTTGCATAAAGGTCTTGTGGATAGTAATCCAGTCTCAGTGCTTTTTGATTCTGGGTTTTGATTCTGGGTGCACTACTATTGGGGTTAGGCAATCCCTTATAGATCCTCGCTGTGCCACGGGAAAAGTAGTTAAATGTGTAACATTTGGTGACACAGTAGAAAATTACTCGACTGCTATTATTCACATTGCTACTCCCTTCTTTACGGGAGATGTCCACGCGTGTCTTCTACCTAATCCTATTGCGGATCTTATCATCGGTCATATCCACGGGGTTAAGGAATGCACCGCGCAGCAAATTGCTGCCTGGGAAGAACGGAATATCCAAACAGCCAATGCAGTTGTAACAAGAGCACAAGCTCTTATTCCTCAAACTTCATCTACTGAAGTTAATGAAGTAGTTAGCCAAGAGGATCACTTGGAGATTTCGCATGACTCGTTTGTGAAACTACAAGAAAAAGACCCGTCTTTAAAGAAATTCTTTCTTCTCGCTAAAAACGGTGATCCGAATCAGAATACAAATCGCAAATCATATATCACTATAAAGAACGATATACTAGTGCGTGTGGTACAGAACTCAGACACGTCTATGCATTCTCAAATTCTCGTGCCCAAAAGTATGAGAGCCCTAATTCTTCAACATGCACACGATTCTCAGTGTGCTGGACACATGGGTTTTCCCCGAACTAAATCGAGAGTTCTGGGGTCTTTCTTTGGGCCATTTGTCAATAAAGACATACGAATTTATTGCCGGTCTTGCAAAATATTTCAAGAGGTCAAATCTAGAGGTCCACGGCATGCTGCGCCTATTCAGGCGGCAGACATTCCTATTCGGCCGTTTCAGGAAATGGCCATATATATCATTGGCCCTTTTAAGACTCAATCGGCCAGAGGACATTAATTTATCTTAACGTGTGTTGACATGTGCACACGTTGGCCAGAGGCTATACCTCTTAAGAGCATTTACACTGCTGATATCGCAGACGCTCTTTGGCTTATATTCTCTCGGTTAGGTTTTCCCGGGGAAATATTGTCAGACCATGGCACACAATTGATATCAGACACAATGTCATAGGTAATGTCTACTCTGCACATTAAAAGATCTTTGAGTAGTATTTATCACCCAATGTCTAATGGGTTAGTTGAGCGTCTTAATAGAACACTCAAGAAAGAACTTACTTGGGAAGATAACTGAGGATCATCCTCGGGATTGGGACAGCGTTCTACCCGCGGCTCTCTTTGCCTATAGAGAGGTCCCCAAAGAACATACAGGATTTTCTCCTTTTGAACTTTCTTTGGCGCGCGACCGCGCGGTCCTATGTCTTTACTGCATGATCTGATAACTGCTGATAATATCGACAATGACACACAATCTTCATGTGAGTATGTCATTGCACTCAGGAAAAAGATTATTGAAGCATGCAAGCTAGCAACTTCCTCATCCGAATTTGCTAAAGAAAAGACAAGGCGATTTGCTAATAAGAAGAGACGACTACGTTAACTTTGTCCTGGAGACAAAGCGTTTGTTTTACTTCCTTCTAGGGAGAACAGACTTCTTATTACATGGAAAGGTCCATATACAATAGTCTCGAAGATTTCCGATGTCGACTATATTGTCGATATTGATGGAAGGCATAAAACCTTCCATATAAATATGCTTACGGAATATCATGAGCGACGAGACTATTTGCAGCCTATTTTCCAGGCGATGGACGATGCACCAGTCCAACATAGTCATATCTCATCCCTGTCAGTTTTACAGGATGAGGAAACTACTTTTTCGGATGTTAATCTACCTCTTTCTGTGATTCCACTTACTTCTACGGAATCATGGAGAAACGTTACTGTTTCTTCTAATTTGTCTTTTGATGAACAGCGACAGGTATCTTCTACGCTACAAGCATTTCAGGATGTCCTTACCGACATTCCTGGCCACACAGATGTCATTGAGCATGAAATTATACTTACTGATCATAATCCGATCAGAGTAAGACCTTATCCTATTCCTATTCATTTTCAAGCACAAGTCGAGAAAGAATTGGATGAAATGATACAATTGAAAATAATTGAACCATCCACCTCAGCATACTCTTCGTCCATGGTTATTGTGCGAAAGAAAGACAATAACATACGCCTTTGCGTAGATTATCGCAAATTGAACCAAGTTACGAAGTTCGATGCTGAACCTATGCCTTTATTAGAAGATCTACTTACTAGACTTTCTAACTCTCGATTCTTTACTAAACTTGACTTGTCAAAAGGATATTGGCAAGTTCCGTTAACTGAACACGACAAACCTCTCACTGCTTTCTCATCACCTAGGGTTTTGTTTCAGTGGAATTTTATGCCTTTCGGGCTTATGAACGCCCCGGCTACTTTCGTACGCATGATGCGTCGAATTCTCTCAAATCGTTCAGATGTCATTGCATACTTAGACGACATCTGCCTTTTCAGTAATACTTGGGAAGATCACTATTTGGGTTTAAATGAATTGCTGTCTACTCTACGCGAGCATAATTTGACTGCAAAACCCTCTAAAGCCTATGTTGGGTTTAGTGAAATTTCTTTCCTGGGTCATCGAGTTGGTCATGGTCTATTGAAGACAGAGGACCAAAACATTTCTAAGATATTAAATATCTCGGTGCCTAAAACAAAAAAACAAGTACGTATTCTCTTGGGATTAATACAATCTACGGAAGATTCATTAAGAATCTATCCTCTATCATGGCACCACTCTCATCCCTATTGAAAAAAGGGTCTCCTAACATGGTGCGCTGGTCTCAAGAATGTCAAGCTTCATTGGATCAGATTAAGAATTTGTTCTCATCCCCACCTATCTTAAGGCTACCTATTGCTGATAAGACTTTTGTTCTTCGTGGTGACGCCTCATCCACAGGGATCGGAGAGGCACTAATGCAAGAGTACTCAGGAACTCTACATCCTGTAATGTATATTTCTAGGAAGCTGAATGCGGCAGAAAGGAATTACTCGGTTTTAGACCGTGAATTGTTGGCAATGGTTTGTTCAATCCTTAAGTTACAAAGATTCCTTCTTGGTGCTCATTTCATTGTGAAAACAGACCAAAAAGCTCTTACAGCTATTCAGTGTAATAATTTGAAGAGCTCGAGATCTACTCGATATGCTATTGCTCTTCACAATTTGTTAACACATTTGTTGTCACCTTAGTGTGATACATTAAATGTTTTCTTTCTCTATTACCATCTTTGATGTAATGGAGAAGGTTGAGTTGACATACAATAAAGGTCGAAAAAATTAATTTAGACATTTAGACATGTAGTAGTAATTATAGTACATTATAGCATGTTTCTAATTATGTCATTTATATTATTCTCAGTGCAAACTAGTACCAGGTACGAAGTGCTTTTGGGAATCATGATGATGCCATATGTCTCCCTTACGTGCTATGTTGATGCTGCTTACATTGATCTTCGAGTTACATCATTGTTTTGTACTGTGGATGCCATCTTCTATTTGTTAGATTGTACACATGTATTGTCATATGTATGTATAATGACTTTACACATTTTGATTATGTCCATCCATTAGATAATAGTGATTATATAGCATGAGACTTATATAGATTTATATGTTCATATGACTGCTACTTATATGTTGTCATTCGCATTGCCATAACACTGCATTTTTTGATATGTATGTGATTTTTGTTAGCATCGCCAGCAACAGAGGTTTCTTTGATGGTACCTCCTGGATATGTTTTACTCGGAGAAAATATTTTCTCTTATCTTGTGAGGGGAGTTTTGTTCTCACTAGACGCGCTATTGTGCGTCGATTGGGTCTGACATTATGTCGTTATATTGATCCTTTCATCGGCGCATCATTCATGCGTTATGAGCTTGTTGCATCTTGCTCAGTGATGTATTTCCAAGAAAAAAAAAGTTAAATTTTTTTAAATCCGGAGGGTGTGGTAATCTGTTGCTGTCGTTTTTGACGGTTTCATAAGATGTAAATCTATTTAATACTTTTGATGATCTAAGGTAGAGAACTGTATGTTAACTCCCTGGGACAGGTTGATTTGGGGTTATCTTCCCTTTGTCTATTCTTAGTTGTTGACCTGTCTTAAGTCGGGGGGTTAGCTGTTCTCAGATCTGTTCTGTCTACGCATGCGCAAAGTTTTTTGAGCGCGAAACGGAGACTTCCGTCAGTGAGGGGTGATGATCTGGGTTCTGACCGGACAAGATGTCCGTTGTTCTTCTCTGCATTGTCTGGGGGAAAGATAGTCTTCAGTGTAACTGTGATATCAGTGGTTCTCCCCAGGGTTATTCTGTTCGTCAAGAATGACGACAGTTGTGATTTATGTATTTCTCGGATTCTGTCCAAGGTAAAAGTAACTTTATTATTATGCCTAGATTGCAGAACATTTAGTATCAACCTGTGAGTGGAGCTCACAGTTCTTGAGATCCAGAGTCCATTACGAATGCTTGATATAGCCAACTAAGACTATTTGTCTAGCTACTTTACAGAAGCCCAGTAAAGAGATATTATTATGAAACCCGCATGATGGCGGTATATTTCGGCATGGATGATAATGCCTACCTTTGAAGAATACAGTTGTTCACCAATTATTAGACAGGCACGACATTACGGCCGATATCTTTGAGCAGAAGAAGAAGTGTCTGGCGTGTGAAGCCAGTTGAAGTCTTGACTTACATTAGCAAGTTCATAGACTTTGATATTAAGCAACTATATTTGTTAAAGGTCTACGTGACGCGCTTAGTCAGGGGCCCTGAGCTACAGTATGAAAGTTGACGTAGATTGTCAAGCCAGCTTTACTAGCATCTTACACATGAGCTATGCAAGATTGATGATGCTCGATGTTTATATTCGTTACCACATATGAAATGTCCATGATCCTGGTTTAAGTGACTGTGTCGTCTATCAGCGTATGTCCTGTAATAAACGTTTGAAGAAAAGTCATCGGTGCTAACTACATTTATGACTTTTACTTGTGGTGGAGTGAGTTTGTGTGTACCTGAATAAAAGCCTAAACGACTTCGTGTTCACGATCTGCTGCTTCTACACACACACCATTACTCACTACAACAACTTACTACGAGTTCTACACCTCTGGGAAACATGTATGCTGTTCGAGTGTGAGTGTCTGCATTATACCCTTGCAGAACCTCACGCTGGTGACCTAGATACACGCAACACTGAACTGTACAGGTGATAACGACACGCCCACTCTATGACACTGCAACATGATACACAATAGCAGATTTCACACGAACAAAAACAGACTTTTACACTCTCCCTTATCCATATCCAGTGTCCTCACTGTGGGTACTCTTGATGCTAGTCTGTCAGCTTCCTCATTACCGCGTACCCCTGCATGACCAGGTCAGTACATACACACCAGCTCCCGCATATTCAAAGCCTCTATAAATGTTTTCCATTCATGCCGTAGCCAACTATTTTGAACCTTTCGAAGCATGGACTGAGTGTCTGACAATTGCCTTTGTTAATGAAGTTTCACTTAGCCACCATAAGGCTGCAGAAGCTACCTTTACCCCCATCTCATGCTGGAAGTTGTTATCTTGTAAGCCCCGCTTTGTTCAGCGATAATTCTGCCTTTTACCCTAGCGGAGAAGCCCCAACCTGATTCCTCACCACGGATCATAGACCAACAGTATACACTATGACATCATTATCCCCGTAATGATCATATATCAGTTGATTAATTTCCAGTTCTGCTTTCCTGTTTCCCGAAGCTCTACACTCTCTGCTCAGGCTAATGATGACGTTCTAGTAGTTAATCCAGTTCTCTTCTGACTTACTCCTGCCTTCCCCCTTGAAAATATTTTCAACTGTGGTCACTTGTCTAATAGTTGCCTCGGCCATCCAAGACATCCCTGTCGTAGATTTTTGATAGGGGAATTAAGACATAGATTGGTCCCTTCTGAATAGAAATAGAACAGGTGATAGCTCAGTGGGAGATGATAATAGAAATATATTTTCACGAGTGAGATGGTAGAAATTAATAGAGTCTGTCCCTGAAATCGAGAATCTTCTCTCTTTCAGCCTATCTCTACAACAGATCTAGATGAGTCAGACAGTCTATTGGAATATATATATATATATATATATATATATATATATATATATATATATATATATATATATATATATATATATATATATATACCACTCACATATACACACACATAAGTGACGGCAGTTAGACGCACAGACGTGAAAAACTATAACAATGGAATATAGATATTTTGGAACGAGCTGACCGACACGCTTGAATAAAGTTTATGTAAATTTTATTAACATAAAGAAAATTGTCCACGACAAATAAGGTTGCTTATCAAGCACATATAATTATACATAGGTTAACGAATTACTAAAAGAACAATAGACCTATAGGTGTAATCCTTTCCCTCTATGTAGAGCCTACGATCCCGTTAGCAGAAAAGTTATAGCCTCCAAAGAGTCACAGATATATACGCTATGTTCTATGATTTCTCCTCTATAGTTTAAGAACGGAGTTGATATATTAATCTATCCTAAGAGGAAATCAGCGTTTGCAACACAAATTGCATAAAGAAATTTCGAAGTGGGTGCATGAATATAAATGAAAGAATCACTCGTTCTGCTTTATCTCTGTTCATTCAGCAGGGGCCCTGACATACATTCTTACCTACACACGTGCTGTTTTTCGCCTTCAGGCGCAACCTTCAGGACACTTCTCTACAGTGAATCTGTATTCTTTTGATAAAGCGAATCCCAGCTCTGCAGATACAGGTTTCTTCCGATGTTCCGGGGAGCATTCGCTGTTTAGCTATATTTTCAGATTACTAGTAAGGTCACTTGAATCAGCTTAGGTAAGAAATGTTAAAAGGCTCACAAGGTCAGAATTTCGGGGTTTCCCGTACTTAGGAAAAATGCAGGTTGATAACTTCGATCACAGGTAAAATTCTTGGTCACACCACAATTAGTTTAAAAAAACGTCGGAAATGTTATTGTTGGTAATTTCTCTCGCCACAGGGGCTGAATGTACAATAAGATTGTTGGGAAGAATTATAATCTGGCTCGATAGGCCCAGTTATTGCATTTAGTTGTAAAGTTAGTGAAATGAGTACTCTGTCTCTTTCTGGATGCAAACACCATGCCAGACAGGTGGTAACTTGGAAACTCACTTATTTAAAATACAAAAATGATTCTTCTATGTTTTTCTCATATACTGAACAAAACCGCTGGTAGAGGTTGGGCTGACCCAAACTGTATAAGGAAGAGAAAAGTACAAAATACTTAACCACAATATTATACACACATCCTATCCTACTCTCGCGTAAAATGTAATATTATATTCACTTCGGTTATTAACTTTAAGTTAGAGACTATAAGCTTAGCGCTTGTCTCATCGTTTAAAACTCCCGTGAAATAAATTCTAGTCATTGAAAAAAAATCAATCATCATGAATTAGAAATATATATAAATATATTTCGTCACTACTCAATGATGAATCAGTGCATTTACTAGTTAGTTAAAAATATTCTCGGACTGGTTACTAGCAATTTAATTAAATTTATTTATAGCTGTATGAGTTTTAGCTAGAAATTGTAATTTATTTTGCTATCCACTGTAACGCCGTACTTAAAGAATATAACTGACTTATCATTTAATCACTCTGCACATAAATCTAGTGAAGATATAATAGGCGATTACCCACTTAAATCACTCACAAACACTATCAATATAGTTACCTCGCACAGTACTACTTAAACTATCCTTCAACACAACTGAGAAATACTACTTAAATAAAAGTGATTTCTAGAACGTAGCTAGGTTGTCTAGCGAGACTGCGGATGTCTGAATGAATGAAGTCTAAAACTGCTCTGGTATAAATATATCTCTGATGAAAGGAAAATCATTACATTATCGAAACTCCAGACTCTCTCTTCCACATGTTCACACCTAGAGGAAAATTTACATAATTCTATCTTATTCTGCGAATCGAACGAATTTCTTTGCATCCATACCGCTCTGTCTTGCCATTTGGCAGCGTACAGAGTGCTTAAATTCGGGCTAGCAAAGTCTTTGATCTGGCTATGCTCACCATGTTTTAATTACTTTTCTAGCGAGCTGGTTAACAAGGGAGGCAATAAAATTGCTCATCTTGTTTCCCCTTGATCGAAAGATACGTTGCCTTCTTTTTCTGTTGCAGCATCTTACACGATTTCTGCCTGCAGACTCTTCTTGCTCCCTTAATGTCAGCTATGTTTCCATGCAGGGGGTGCCATTTCTCTGTGGTTACTCTCATATAGGCTTTTGCTAGTCTAGTCGACAGCGCTGCGAGAGTAACACAGGACTGTGATTGGAAAGATCGCGTAAAAGTTAAATAGCATAACATAGCCACATCGCAGAGCAATCAGCTTGAGTTATAATGCAATGTTGTATAAATGACTGCAGGCTTTAATTGACAATTCATTGGCTTAACATAAATAATTATACATGGCATTCAAAAGGAAACGCAACCCCGATATAATGTATAAATTATAGAAAACTGTTGCATTTCTTTCAGATTCAGTAACCCTTAAATTTAAAAATGGCTTTCCAAGGAGAAGCATAGATCTCCAACAAGCAATTCTAAATATCATGTAGCGTGTAATCAGCTCAAGGTGTTTCCGTGCCTACTCATCCCTTTCATTCCTGTCTTCAGTTCTTTTGGCCGTGTAATATTTAGTCCCTCTTTACCGTAGGAGTTAGTCCTAAGACATAATTCTTATATTCTTTCATTTCTGCCCCCATTTACGCAAGTTGCCCTATTTTGTTTATTGTGCAAACATTCGACATGATAAATCTGTAAACTTTCCTTGAACAGAATAGGTTTGTCGGCAACCCAGACTCCTTTCGACTTCCTCTGAGTTGCGCCAAAAACCTTTTTACAAGTGGACCTTGTTTTGTCTTAGGTGACTGAGATTGAATTATTTTCTTTAGTTGGCTTGTCCGTATTGGTGTTGAAGTGTTTGTTGCTTTAAGATATATACTGAATGTAGTAATATTTATTAACAGATCTTCGCATTATTTCTATTGGTCATCAAAAGGATTAGAACATCTGGCTCTGCTGAGGAAAATTAAATAATGTAAAATGTATGCAGGAATTGGAAAAACAAATCTGTAGATTACAGAACATATTCTTATATGACTGTCGCGAGGTGGTTAAGAGTATGTCTGATGTAAGACATATCTGAGTGAGATGTGTGACAGTAGATAGAGATAGTCACGAATGTGAATAGAGAGTGCAGTATGACAAACAGGAGGGGAGAAACATGTGCATATGTATTAAATCACTTCTTTCCTGGCACACTCGCAACACTCTTAAAATGTCCCCGAAATGTAATAAATATTGCAGTAAGGACAGGACAGGTCAACATTCAAGCGACAGGTGAAATAGAAAGTAAATTCTGACCATTAGAACACACGCACACACACACACACACACACATATATATATATATATATATATATATATTTCTTTTTTTATTTTTTTATTTTTTTTTATTTTATTAATGTTAACCCGCTATTTATAAAGAACACACTAGATATGGCTATTCATAATTCATCACAAGAAAAATTAACAAAGGTGAGTAATAATCAATCAAAATAAACAGCAAACAAATTTCAAGACCAAACTATCAGAATCCAGTCCCCAGTCCTTTTTAGAAGGACGACTAATTCTGTTTTGCTAAGTAACTCCAGAGGGGCATACGCCTCTTCAGTTAGAAATCACCACACACCAAAAAAAAAAAAAAAAAAATCTTCTATATCTATACATATCTATCCAGGAAAAGGAATCTAAGAAAAGAGGTCCAGAAAAAAATGCGACCACATGAGCTACTTTCCTTGCCAGGACTCTCTGGAATATTCTCTGCGAAATAGAAATCAATTTCCCCTTTTAGTGAACACAACATATGTTTCTTTTATACATATACTGCATTACAGATTACCACCAAAAATCAACAAACTCTGTTCCCATCCCCCAGTGCTTCTGACCTAGATCTGGCGCTCACTGGTCATTGACTCCGCCCGTTATCGGTTAAATTCGTTAGTTAGTTTGCGTAAACAGTGTAAACACTACGCGGACGCGCGAGCAATTCCACAATCGAGAGGAGTAGTGTACTTGTCGTGACCCACAAGCGGGGTTTAAGAAGGTAAATATATACATGTATTGTTTTTGCGCACCCGTATGTTACCGGGGCCTGAAAGGGGAGCAAATAATAGTAACACTGTTCCCCACCATGCATGTCGTAGAAAGCGACTAAGGAAGGTTGGGCATGGGGCTGGTTACCCCATCCTGTAAAAAAATGTAAACCACAAAAAACTTCAACAAACATGGACAAGTCAATTAAGGAAAATAAAACACAGCGGTCAAAGACAGCGGAAGGTCCTCTCGCAAGGAGGCGTATGATGTAACACAGAGAAAGCCGAAAGGAGTCTGTGTTACTGGCTAACCTTCTTTCTACTAGGAGAACCTCCAGATTTGGCACCAGGAATGTTCGGACATTGAACGAACAAGGGAAAGCGGGACAAGTAGCAGCAGAAATTAGGGAATATAAAATCGAGCTTCTGGGACAGTGTAAAACAAAGTGGAAGGGGGTAGACAAGAAGAAACTCATCACAGGTAAATTGGTGATGTCCTCAGGACATGAAGACGAAAGTTCACATGTTATCTAAAGAAGCACAGAAAGCACTCATTGAATGGGAAGCCGTTGGACCCAAAATAATAACAGCTACTTTTAAAACAGCTAAAAAGAAAATAAATGTAAATGTCATCCAATGTTATGCACCAACTAATGACAAAGAAGAGTCTGTGAAAGAAGCATTTTATACTAGACTGCAGAAAATTATGGAGAAAGTAAAAATAAGAGACCACAATTTAGATGGGTGACATGAATGCAAAGTTAGGTACAGTCAACACCGGCTTTGAAGAAGTCATGGGAAAACATGGGCTAGGAATAATGAATGAAAATGGGGAACTATTCTCAAACTTCTGTGCTTCAAATCAACTGGCTATAGGAGGAAGCATGTTTCCACATAAGCGAATACACAAGGAGACATGGATATCACCATACTATAGATCAGAAAATCAGAGTGATCATAAATGCATAAACAAGAATTAGATCATCATATTAATGTAGGACATCTAAGAAATCAAGAAACAATAGATACATTTGCGGTCACAATATCCAATAAATTCCAAGTGCTCCATCAGCTAGAAGATGTAGTTAATACAGAAGACTATTTGCATCAAATCAAAACTGTATAGAATGAGACATCTGAAGAAATACTGGGGAAAAGGGAACGACAACAAAAAGCATGGATAACAAACGAAACCATCAATAAGTTTAAAGGCAGAAAAAAACATGAAAGCAGATTTAAACACAAGCAAAACCAGAAGTTCCAAAGCCAAGGCTCAAGAAGAGTACACACACATCTCTCAAGCTCCACAATACCAAATACAATTTTATTCAAAAGCAACATGTTCCAACAATCTAAAATTCCTAACCCCCAATCCAAGACCATCAGATCTTCCTCCGTTACACAACATTAACCCACCACCTTAACTCTACCCCTATAAAACAACACCACTTTCCCCAACATCATAACCCATACAAAACTCCTTGACAAACCAATACCCTCATTTACCACACTCCAAAAAATTCTCAACACATTACCATCTCAAAAAAATACTCCCCAATCCTTACTCCATACCAATCACATCAAGACTAAACCATCACTACCCCACTACCCCCTAATGTACCCCATAACAAACCCACCTAACCCAACCCCCTCAACTCTTACCACAAAAACCACCCCTCCAAACAAATCTAAAAACTAAAAACCTTAATCAAAAACCAAACCCCCCCACCCCACCAAAAACACAACCCAAATCAACCCCTTAATACAAAAATTATCATCCCCATCCTCACATAAACCCAACAAAACCCAAATCAAACTACCCCCCACCCCCCATACACAACCACCAACCAAACACTATAAAACAAATTCCAAAACTAACCACCAAAAAAACCAACTCCCAAAACCACACAATACCCATTAACCCCCCCACTCATACCCACCACCCCCATTCAACCCCCAAACACAACCCACCCAAAATACAAATAAAAACATAATACTCTCCCACCAAAAAACTCAAAACAAACACCCAACCCCTCAACCAAACTATTACCATCTTCCAAACAAAACCCCCCACCAACCCAAATCCTATAATCACAAACCCCCCAATAAAACCTCAATCAAACCCATAAACCCCCCCCTAATCCACTATAAACCCAATCTACCCCCATCCCCCCCTAAATCCCAACCACACCACCCCTCCACAAACCCCCCCCTATCATCAAACCTTCCCATTCCCCATCACCCCCCAACACATAACCAAAATCTCAATTCCCTCAACTAAAATCACAATCCAAAACACCCACCTAACCCCATCCCTTTTACCCCCAATCCCCAACCAAAAACCCCCACCAAACCACCCCCCATCACCCCCCCCCCCAAACCCAACAACCAATTCCCCCACCATAATATACACCAACCTTACATAAAAAACATCCCCCCTATCCCATACATAATCAAACACCTAATCCACCCCCCCAAAAACCCCCCCAACCATCAACCACAATACCCCCTTATCCCACCCCCAACCTCCCATACCAACACATCCATCCACCACACCCAAAATTCAAACCAAATTTACCCCCCAAACACATCCATATTCCACCATTACAAATCATACCCCCCCCCAAATAAACAACCCCCAAACATTCCAACTACTACATTACAAAAAATCCCCCCCATAATCAACTAAAAACACCCAAACTAATAAATAAAAAAAACAAATTTCATACAAATCATTAATACCATCCAAAACCCAATACAATATCTAACCATCACAAAAACCCAAAAAACCCCTTAAATAAAAATTCCACCCAAAACCAACCCACCCAAAACAAAAAACCCCCAATCTTATCCCATCTCATCCTAAACACAACCCCCACCAACCCTCACAAACCAAACCCCCCCCCCCAACCCCCTTACTCCCCCATTAAACCACCCCCCCCCATCAATAAAACAACATCCATAACCACCCATCTACCCCAAAACACAACTCCATCCACTCTCACATAACATTAATTTACCCTATAACAAAAACACAACTAAACATAACAAACTAAAATCCCTTAATCCACCAAAACTCCAATCAAAAAAAAATTCCCCCCCCAATCCCCAACCATACAATTATGCCACCACAAACATCACATCCCCAAATAACAATCCCATCTTATACCATCATAACCCTCATATTACAAAAAAACAACTAAATCAACCCCCAAAACTTTCAACAATCCCATATAACCATAACCCCCTAAACCAACACACATACATAACCAAAAACCCACACACCCACATATTCTTAAACCCCATCATACCACACTAAAAAAACCCACTATTCCAAAAAACTACCCACAACCAATAAATCACCCAACTAATACCCTTATAACCCCCAACCAAAAATTTAACAAACAAACAAAAACCCCCCAAAACCATTCCAAAAAAACCCCAAAAAAAAACCCCCCCAAAACAATACCCCCTTAAACAATACCAATTTCCCCCAAACCCAAATACCTAAAATAATCCCAAAAAAACCCCAAAATAAAACAAAACAACACAATAACATCACAAAAAACAAAAACCAAATCCCCCCAAAAAACACAACCCCACCCACACCCAAACACCAAACCCCCTACAACCAAATCTCCCATCCAAACAATCCCCCCAAAACCATCCCAACCTAAAATCCCCCCCCCCTTCATACACCATCCCCACCTCCCATTTACAAAAATTACCCCCACTATACCACCACAACTTAAAACTCAAATAAAAACCAACCCAAATCACCACCACCCCCCCCCCATATACAAATAAAAAACACCCATACCCCCTAAATCCCCTTAACTATCCAATCAACACTACCCCAACACAATCTCTCTCATAACCCATTAACCCACAACCCACCCCCCATAAACCCACCCCCCCTAAAAACCCCATCCCAAACCAACAAACCACCAATCAAATTTAAATACCAACTAAATACTAAAATCTCCATTCTACCCATACAAACCCAACCCCCATCAAAAACCATCAAAACCCCAAAACTCCACCCCCCCAAACCATAAAAAACTAAAAAAAACACAAAAACCCCCCAAAACCCCACCCCACCCAAACCCCCCCCCACCAAATACCCACCACCCAAACCAACCTAATCCCAACAACTCAATTTACCCAATCCCCCCCAAAACCCCACCCAACTAAACAAACCAATCAAACCCAAAATTACCCACCCCCCCCCCCCAAAAACTTCAAAACCAAAAAACTTAAATCAATCCAAACAAACCCCATCCCACCCCAAACCACCACACCAAAAACCTATCCATCCCCCCATAAAAAATCCCCATAAAAAAAACCCCAAACACCCCCTACATCACCCAAAAAATTACCTCAAAAAATAAAACCCCAACCCCCTAAAAATACCAAAAACTAAATATTTACTACAACCAAAAAATCCAAAATTCAAACACCACCACAAAATTCAAACCCCAAAACCCACTACACACCCCCCAAAAAACAATAAAAAACCTAACCCCCAAAAAACTAAAACCTACCTACCAAACAAAATATTACCCCACCCCCAACCCCAAAAACCAATCCCACAATCCCCACCCCCCCCACAACCCATCCACACCCCCCCCCCCCCCCTAAAAAACCATCCCCCAAAAAAAAAAAAAAACCCCTTCCAAAAAATTACCACACCACCAATCCAAAAAAAAAAAAAAATCCATAAAAATTAACACATTTAAAAAAACAAACCCAACCCACCCCACCCCCCCCCCAAAACCCCCCCAAACCCCCAACTCAAACACAAACCCAACCAACCTCACCAAACCAATAACACCCACCCAACCCATAACAAAAAACCCCACATAACAACACTACCCCCCCCCCAACCCACCCATTCCCCACAAAAATTCATACCCCCAATTAAATACCTAAACCACCACAACACCCCCCCCCAAAACCCCAAAACAAACCACCCCAACCCCCAACCCCCCCCCCAATTCCCACCCCCAAACCACCAACAAAAACCCCCCCCCAACCCCACCCCCCCCCCCAACCCCCACCCCCCCCCAAACCCCCCCAACAACCCAAAACCACCCAAACAACAAAAAAAAACACCACAACATCACCCCTAAAACCACATATCCCCACCCCCCCCAACCCCAAACCCCAAAAAACAAAACCCCCCAAAAACCAAAACCCCAAAAAAACCCCCCAATTCCCCCATTCCAAACAACAAACCCAAAACAAAACAAAACTCCAACCCAAACCACCCCAACCCCCCCACCCACCCCCCCACCCCACAAATAAAAAAAACAACCCAAAAACCCCCCCCCCCCCCACCCCACACAAAACCCAAAAACCCCCCCCTCAAAAAAAAAACCCAACCAAAAAACCAAACAAACCCCAACCAAACAAAACCAAACCAAACCAAAACCCCAAAAAACCCCCAAAACCCCCCAAACCCCCCCCCAAACCCACCCCCCCACCCCCACCCCAAAACCAAACAAACCAAACCCCCCAATACTAAATCCAAACAACCCAAAAAAAAAATAAAAAAAAACTACCCCCACCCAACCCCCCACCAAAACCCCACACCCCAAAAAAAAAACCAAACAACCCCACCCAACAACCCCCCCAACAAAAAAAACTCACCCCCCAAACCTAACACCAAAAAACCCCAATCAAATCCAACAACAACAAAAAACTCCCAATCACAAACCCACCAAAAAAAAAAACCCCCCCCCCCCAACCCAAACCAAAAAACCAAAACCCCCCACCCCCACACCAAAACACCCAAACCCCAATACAAAAACCACAACCACAATACAAACCAAACCCCCCCCACCCCCAAATACAAAACACCCAAACCATTCAAAACCAACAAAACCCACCCCCCCCAAATCCAACAAACCCCCCACCAAACCCACAAACCCACACCCCCAAAACCACCCAAAAAAAAAACACCAAAAAACCACCAACCCCCCCCACCCAAAATCAACCACTAACCCAACAACCCCAACACAAAAAACCAACCCCCCCCAAAACACACCAAAACCCAATCCAAAAACACAACAAAACCCCCACCACCAAACCACAACCCCCACAAACTACAACAAAAATCCAAAAAAAAAAAACCCACCAAAACCACAACCACCCCCCCCAAAAAAACCCCCCCCATACCCCAAAAAAACCATCAAAACTTCAAAACCCAATAAATTACCAAAAAAAATCCCCCAAACTAACCCCAACCCAAAACCCAATAAACCCCACAACCCTTAAACTAAAATTCAATCACTAATTCCCAATCACCCAAATCCTCCCAACCCCCTAACCCCAAACCCCACAATCCCCCAAACCCCAACAACCCTCACCAAAAAAAATAACTACTCCAAAACCCCCCTTCACATCCCCCATTTACTATCCCTATCATTCCACATTTCCAAAAAATCCCTAACCCAAATCCAAACCCTATACTCCCCATCCCAACCCCATTCCTAAAACTCCAAACAAACAAAAAAACACATTAAACCCCCCAAATAACCCAACAAATCCCCTAAAAATAAACATCCCACCCACTCCCAATCACAACCAAAAACTAAATTCAATCCAAACAATTTCCCCACCCAACAAATTCAAACTTAAATTCTAAAATACCCAACCAATAAAACTAAAACAACAATCAACCTCATCAACTACTTTCAACTAAACCTAAAAATTTCAAAAAACATTACAAAACTCAAATAAAAAATTTACCAATACAATAACAAACCTAATCTATAATCCTTAAACAAAACTCAAAAAAACATATTTTTTTATCAACAACCACAAACCACCAATCCCCAAAATCATATTAACTGCAAAAAAACAACTTATTTATCCAAATTACATCAACAACCTTTTTACCCAATCATACAACCATTCCCAACAAACCCCCCCCAATAATTCCCCCCAACTCCCCAATTACCCCAACAACCCCCCACCTCCAATCTAAACCAAAAACCCCCCTTAAAAAATACCCAAACCCCCATTTAACTAAATCCCCCATCACAACCAAATAACCAAAACATTCCAACTAATCCCCCCCCCTAACTTTACCATAAAAAATAAAACAAACACAAACTTCCCCCATTTAATTCCCATTCAACACAATTACCACCATTTTCTATACACACCCACAAATCTATACCAACTTCAAACACCCAATCCATAACTCCCCCAATATCCCCCCCAAACCTCAACACCCAACCCTATACCCCCCCACTTCCCCCAAAACCAATATATCCTCCCTACTTACCCCATCCCACAACAACAAACCCAATACACATAAACCTCACCAATTTACACCAACCCCATCCACACTATTCCCATTACATACCTACAAATATAAACACATTTATTTCCAAAAACCAACAATCACAATAAAATTAAAACAACCCAACCACATACTCCACCTAAAATCCCCCCTACACATTTATTTCAAATACCAACAACACCAACCCCAAATCCTCTTCAAACAAACCAACAACCCCTTACAAAACCCCTAACACCCAAATCCAAAACCCCAACCCACTACACCACTATTTTCCAACTACATTCCAACCCCACCATACCCCAAAATCCTAATAAAATACCCAAACAATTTACTAACCATCAATACAAAAATTATCCCAATTTCCACTCATCAACCCACCCCCCTAAACCCATAATTAACCAATCAAAAATACACCAAACCCATACCTAACTACCCTAAAAAACATCCTCATTTCTTACCTACAATCAAATCAACTGTCACCAAAATCCATAAAAAAACTCCAAAACCCACTTTAAACAAAATAACCATACCCCCATCATACACAATTCACCTTAAATCTATACACTAAATTCCACATCCATTTTCCATTTGTCAACCCACCAAACAATATACACTTCAATAAAAAATACTCCCCAATAATCAAACTTTTACAATTTTACATTAAAACCCAAAAACCCCTTTACAAAATTCCAAAAAACAAAAACACAAACACAAAACATTACCCCACCTTTCAACCCACCACACACCAATCAAAAACCAACACCCCCCAAATATATTTATATTCCATTATTACAATAGATTCAACCAACCCCCTACTTTTTTACGGTGACAGGTTAAAATTGATCTATCTTCCTTCTAAGATGATCTAGAGTCAGTGGCATCTAAGTCCCCTTACAAATGGCAATCTGTAAACATCCCACTGCACCCACAGTACATAAAAAGCTAGGTAGCTACAACCTCAGGCTTTACTGGAATCTGATAGTATCCTTTACTCAGATCCACTTTTGAGAAATATTTAGCTTTATTTAGTCTGGCAAACAGCAGATTTGTATCCGGCAATGGATCCACCTGTCCTTCTGTAATAGCATTCAGTCTCCTGTAATCTATACAGAGTCTATGTTCTCCAGAGGGCTTCCTTAAGAGTACAACACTGGAACTATATGGGGATTCACTGTGTGAAATAATTCCTTCCTTCAACAAATAGTCTATCTCTTCCTTCAAAGCTTTCTCCTTAGCAAAAGGAATCGAATAGAGTTTCATACAGACAGGTGTGGGGTCTATCAGTTTCATATCATATTCCAATAAGTTTGTATGCCCTGGTCGGTCTGTTAACACCTCTGCATGATTATCTAGAACCTGTTGCACTCTCTCTTTCTGATTTTTCGTTAAATGTGTACTGATTTTCACCTGTGCCGCTGTCTCACAGGGGTGTATGGATATTCAAATGATGAAAGTGGTTCCTTTTTCATCTCCATGGCAATGGACAAGGTCAACAAGTGTGTCTCTTCCTGATGTTCTCTTTCCAAATATTTCTTCAGGAGATTCACATGATAGATTTTTTCTTTCCCCTTCTTATCTATCTTATAATTGGTTCTAGACACCTTCTCTAGAACTGTATATGGACCTTGCCATCCAATTTGTAACTTATTCTGACTACCGGGGAGAAGAAGCAGTACCTTCTCTCCCACAGCCAAATCTCTGTCTTTAGCTTTCCTGTTATAATAGGCAGCATGTTTCTTCCTGGCTTGTTTCAAATTTTCATTGGCAAGTTTCCAGCCAGTTTTTAAACGAGTGGTCAGCTCATTCACATATTGGTATGAGGATGTAATATTTTCCTCTGCTTTTTCATCAGTCCACGTTCTTAACAGAGCTTCCAGTGGACCTTTTATTGGCCTTCCAAACAATAATGTTGCCGGGGCCATTCCGGTTGAACTATGGGGTACCTCCCGATAAGCAAAGAGGGCGGCGTGAAGATACTGATCCCATGTATCTGGTTTTTCGTGTGCCAACTTTCTCAGGATCGACATCAACGTGCCATTAAATCTTTCCACTTGGCCGTTCCCTTGTGGGTGGTACACACTACAATGGAAGTGTTTGGCCTGGAAGATCCTGAAAACTTCTTCTGTTAGTTTCCCCTTGAACTGAGAGCCATTATCAGTCAAGATTTGATTGGGAAAGCCTAACCTTGTGAAAATTGTGAGCAATGCCTCTGCCACATGTTTAGAATCAATCGATGACAGGGCTACCGCCTCTCCCCACATAGAACAAGTGTCCACCAGAGTCAGAATGTAGCTGTTCCTTCTCTTGGTTCGGGTGAGAGGTCCCACAAGATCCACGGCAACTCTCTCAAAGGGTGTTCCCACTATGGGCATTTCCCCCAGAGTTGCTGGTGCAGTCCAATGTTTAGGTGCTACTCGTTGGCACTCTGGACAGGATTTTACATATCGTTTGATATCTTCAGTTATCCCTGGCCAGAAATAGTGACAAGCTATACGCTGTCCTGTTGCGCTGATCCCCATATGACCACTGAAGGGAATCGCATGCCCTAGTTCCAACACTTTAGTCCTATATGAAGTGGGAAGGACCAGCTGTCCGTGACCATTGGATTCAGATCCAGCCTTCCTATAAATCAGTTTGTTCTTCATATAAAATTCTCCCTGCCTGGAGGTGTATGAGATTTGGGCAACTTCTTGAAACACGGCTTGAGTTTTTTTGTCCTCAGCCTGTGCCTTCCTCATCTCATCTGGATGAGTATTTATTGGATTATCCTCCTCCTTTTTAGACTGTGATCTGGTCTGCACTGTTGCCAATATCACAGGTCTCTTGGGATTCCCCAAGAAGACATATCTACACCCCAATATCAGAGGGTAGATTGGCTCATTTATCACTGCTGCTTTTATGATTCCTTCCACATATCGCGTTTTCACCTTTATCAGGGCGACGGGAAGTGTCATGGTAGCTACATCCTTGGTTGCAGTTTGAATCTCCACTGTTTCTGTGGTGTATTGATCTGCCTGCACCAGGTGAGAACTCACAACGGAATCGTAATCTAAACCGGTATCATATAAACATCTTATAGTGACACCATTACAGATGACATCTTCACACACTGGGGGGTAGTATGGTTCCTGTAGTTCTGCAGGTTTGACCTTTCTTCCTTTTTCCCAGATGTCATAGCAGCACAATGAGGAGGTTTCCTTCTACAATGGTCAGTGTCATGATTGTTCATCTTACAATTTTTACACCACCTTTTCCCTTGGTTGAAAGATTTTCTTTCATCATATTTCCTTTCATCGAATTGTGGGGTTTTATTTTTATTGTCATACCGTGGCCTATCAAATTGGTGCTTACCTTTGTTTTGATCTCTAGGATCAAATTTATTAAAGTTCTGTGGTGCCCTAAAATTTTCCACCTGTTTCTTTTTATTACCTGATACCTCTGCCTGAGCCGCTTGATACCTTTCTGCAACATTTAGCAACTCACCCAGCCTCTCTGCACCTTGTTCCATGAGAAACTTTCTCAGGTCTGGAGCCATGGACTCTCTTAATTGTTCTATAAGGACCATTTCCTTAAGATCTTGGGTTTTCCCCTGAGAAGTCCATTTCTCCAAGTATGTCTCTAACCGTGCAGAGAACTGGTGATAGGTTTCCCCTGACAGTAGTTTAGCATTCCTAAATTTTTTCCTATAAAATTCTGCGTTCTTTTCATATCTTAACAAAAGAGCCTGCTTTAACATGTCATAATTTTCTTGATCACCTCTGCTCATTTTGGCAAAAACTTCATAAGCTGCCCCACGAAGCCCTTGAGATAACTTTAAGCTCCACCTTCTCTCTCTAACCCATATGTGGTAGCTAATAGTTCATATCTATTTAGATAGCTCTCAATATCATCGTCTTTCTCAACAAAATGATCTAAATGAAAATTCATAGCTGAGGTTGAGGCTCCCTGGCTAGCAGTGGCATCAGAGGTAAAGGGACTGGCCCCATTTTCAGGAGCATGGCCTTGAAACTCAAACTCCCTTAGTCGTAACTCATGTTCCCTTTGTAATCTCTTCTCCTTCTTTTCTGCTTCCCTCTCTGCAGTCAATCTTCTTTCTTCTGCTTCCAATTTCTTAGCCTCAGCCTCAATCTGCAGCCTCTTAGTCTCAGCCTCCAGCCTCTTAGTCTCAGCCTCAGCCTCAAATTGTAACTTCTTAATTTCTTTCTCAGCCTCTAACTTTCTTTCGGCCTCTTTTTCTAATCTTCTTTCTTCCCGTTCAATATATTTGTCACATTCAGCCGTGACATAAGCAATCATAATTTGCCCGTCCATTCCTAACTCTTTTGCAGTCTGTACCGCAGCAGATCGAAATTTTGCCAAGTCGGCCATTGTCTAACATGCAAATGTAAACAATTCAATCTATCAATATTTATCTAATGACAACCACAGGCACTGAGAGCTCAACCTTATTTATTTCCACCCAAGGATACCTTTTTAAAATTTTTATTATCCCCTGAAGTGAATTACCCCCAATATTTATAATAGAGAAAGATTCAAAATCCCAGGAGCGAGACCCCAATATATGTGGTAAAGTGGGATGATATAAATATTTATAGGGGACTTAGTGTACTGACTGAGATCAGCTGTGAAGGTATCTGTATCTAATAGGTGTAGTGTTTTACAGATAACCTTACTTGCTACCACATTTATACCTCAGTCAGAATTATTCTGGAATATTGTGATGACTACGTTGAATGTCTACGGTTATGTAAATGATGAAGTGTAAGTCACAACAACAACAGACAGATAAACAATTTAATTTATTCCACCACACTTGACAACACTGTGACACTCACACACATTTAACACTCTATAAGACTATCTTAAATGAGTCACTGGTAAAGTTTCAAATATATATGTATTAATTACTTTCACATATATATATCCTGATTCAACTACAAAGTGAACCAGGAATCACAATCAAATGTAATCACAATTTATATATACATAATTAGTAAATATGAACCTTGTAGTGACATATTTTATTAATATTATCCTATGTGTGTCAGTTGTGTAGTGGTACTATGAGGTAATACTGATTTTGTTTTTCAAGCTATGTTGTTATTTGTCATCATGACTTCAAGTGTTTGTTTATCTGGGAAATAGTATGGGGGAAAAGTTCACAGTTCCTGTCAATTTAAACAAGGTATTGTCCCTCTGTTTTACTAAAATGTCAATTTTTGAGGGGACACATAATGTTGAGCTCCACTGGGCACAGAGGCTTAACTTTCGTGATGGTGGCAGGAAAAGACTCCTCTGCTCGATTGCTCCCCTGTGTTCTGGAGACACCTCACTAGTCGCTATCTGGACCCAGGAGTATGCTGTCAGCCTCCAGATTCAGCAAAGCTCAGACCAGGTGCTGCTCAATAACTTTAGGACCACAGTCCCTGAAACAAGAAGGTTGTACCTCCTACTTCATAACTAATTTATAATCTATTTCCAGACTGAACACAATACATAACAAACACTGAGTTCAGAGCGGTAGGCCAATTGCTATCTTCATCTGAAACAATTGACATCAGTATACTCCTCCCTAATGGTTACTACGCCTCTGCAATTCCAGCATTATTTCTTTCTAGTCAATAAGATAGGTGTCAGTGTACTGTTTGGCAATTCCATGAAGTTTTACTTTCCTCCGACCCTTCTGTTCAGGTTGGAGCACTATATAGGCTTTGCCTCATGTTCGCTACTGAACCACACACATATACAGACATAAATTATCAATTTTCATTCAATTTTCATTAAAAAGATATCAAATATTTCAAGCTTACCACAATTCATGGAAATAATACAGAATTACGTTGACTGGCAATGAATAGGCACAAAATCCGACCTGCCACTGTCTCAGGCTTTTATTTAGAAAAATATAAGCTGAATCTCAACGCACTGTTGCTTTAGAAAGTTTATTTGAAAATGTGGTGCTGACCTGACGCTCCTAATTGACTATATTGGCGGGTCTAACCAATCGAGCCATGTTTACACAAGCGTTTGAAAAAAAAAGTACCCTTCCTTCCGTCTCCCCTAACAACAAAAGATAGTATTTGTAGCCCGACTAATCGTGTTTAGCCTTACATTTACTGCACTCCAATCAAATAGGATTTAACATGGGGACCTATTTCCCGTACAATGGTGGTTTTAAAATCTGCCACTGAGCGATTCTGATTTTGGGGTTGTCTGACACCCTCACTATTTCTTTTGGCTATAATTTGTTAATTCCTAGACTATTTGCGTAACGTTTAACATATTCTTTGTCAGCAAGTCCTAAGGAACCCAAATATATAAATTTAATTGGGCTAAGGGGCTGCGTTCAAAATATGCATTTTCTAGGATAGTCGTGTAGTTGTTTTTTATCACTGTCGATTTGAAAAAAAGTTAGTGCATGTGGCCTTACACGCGTGATGGTAGTAATTGTATAGCGAGACGCGGGTTAGTGTTGCATGTGTTCCGGCTTTCAGCCCTCCCTTCTCTCTATCCTAATTCCATCTGTCTTTCGTTTATGGTAACTTAGGGTATAAAATGACATGAATGGAATATTAAATATAGGTCAGCTTGCGTATCTCAAGGTTTTTCTTAGAAATGCATTACACGTTTTATCGTAGAAAGCGTGTATGCTGCAGTAGGCTTTTACTATCAACGTGAAACGTTACAATTTGCAGACGAAGTAGAAAACAAGGGGGATTTCGAGTACAGTCATTGTGACAGCACTGTTCTTTACCATTCTTCTTTCCTTTTATTGAAGTTATTTGTTAGGCTTTACATTTACTTTTTAATTTATATATAAGGATTAGAATTTCACACGACAGTTGCCTAAGAAGGGAAATTTACAAGAGTGCACAAATTATAGAGTAATAATTTTAATACCAGTGCCAGGAAACGTATTTAACCGGATTATCCTCGAGAGATTAAAAGAATCCATAGACAAGAAACTGAGAGATGAACAAGCAGGTTTTCGACAAAACAGATCCTGTACAGACCAGATAACTACTTTGAGAATAATAGTTGAACAAATTCTGGAATAGAACTCACCACTATACATTGGATTTGTGGACTACGAAAAGGCATTTGACAGTGTAGACAGATAATCACTTTGGAAATTGATGAGGCATTATGGAGTTCCCCTGAAGATCATTAATTTAATAGAGAAAACATATGAAGACATGACATGCAGAGTTCTTCATGAAGGACAGCTTACAGAACCGTTTGGGATAAGAACGGGAATGCGACAATACTAGCAATAGACTGGGTTATGAGAACATCGACAACACACAACAGAAATGGAATCCAGTGGACTCTGACTAAGCAGTTGGATGATCTGGATTTGCTGATGACTTAGCTCTTCTGTCCCATAACCGTAATCAGATGCAGGACAAATTGAAAACACTCGATGAGAGGTCACAGCAATTGGGTCTGAAAATACACAGTGAAAAGACAAAAATAATGAGAATAAATGCAGGTAATGATAACAGGATTGACCTTGAAGAAACACCACTACAAGATGTAGAATCGTACACATATCATGGCAGCAATATAGACAAAGTTGGAGGGACAGACAGTGATATCAAAATAAGAATACAAAAAGCATTGGAAAGTATATGGAGATCAAGAGAAATCGGATCCAACACGAAAATAAGAATCTTAAACTCAAATGTGAAGTTAGTACTATTATATGGCTCTGAAACATGGAGAACAACAAAGATAACAACCAAAAAGCTACAGACTTTCATAAATGGGTGCTTGCGTAGAATAAAAGGATTAAAATGGTGTGACAAGATTACCAAAGAGGAACTGATGACAAGAACCAGACAAGTGCCAGTGGAACAAGAGATGAGAAGAAGACTATGGTGATGGATGACACACACTGAGGAAACCTGTTGATAGTATTGCAAAGCAGTCCTTGTTCTGGAACCCTAATGGCAAGAGAGGCAGAGGTAGACCAAGAGGCACATAGAGAAGAGAGCTGGCTGGAAACATAGGTGAAAAGGATGAGGAGAACGTGGAAAGAACTTGAGATGATGGCACGTGACGATGACTTGGCAAGTGTTTGTTGAAGGCCTTTGCTCATTTGGGAGTGGAGGTTTATGATGATGATAATGATTGTTTTTGCGGTTGCTTCATGTGCTTTCCGACACATGATACGTGCGGTCATCTAGATTGCCGGGAGTGAACCTAGAGAAAATATTATACATACACAGAGGGTTTTGCTCTGTGGGGGGAGAACCCATAAAACAGTTACTTTTTATACATTCGAAAGAATGCAGTGTAATCCCCAACTTTTGCGTTACCCAAAAATACAGAAAATTAATGTGCCCTTCAGTTGAAATGCTTTGTTTTAGACCGCAAACGGCTCCAGGGTTGACCCAGCCTCATGAATTGGGTACCAGAGCAACTCTGGGAAGGTTGACATATCACCCCTAGAGTACCGATGGTCAATAAAATATGGGCCTAACACCATATTCCCAATATGCCTCAATAGGCGTGTAATGGGATCCTTTACCTTTACCTTTCAAAGCTTGTAACACAAAGCTGGGCTGATATGATAATCATTAAAATCAATATATACATCATTTAGAAAAGATACTAGTAGTTAATAAATTGGTAGCCACTTAAATTAATTAATATAAACACACACCCACGCACCGATCTTGAAAACTAACTTAACATATAGGGATTTTGGTTGGTGGAAAACGTCTTCTTTGATCCTTAGCCACCGACCGTCAAAGCAGTCAGTGGCCATCATGCCTATTTTTGGTTTTGTTTTCATGGGAGATAAAGCAAACGTGGAAAAGATTTCTTTTGTTATTAATAATTTTTCTATTCCTTTGGCAACCGTTGTGATCATCGTTGTATGTACGGTAATACTTTCGCATAAACTACATAATAAAACAAACTGGAGACTGAAGACAAACGTTCCTGCACAAGCTGACAGAGTTACCTGCCGTAACCAGAAAGCAGCTAAAATGGTTGTGATGATTTCCACGGTTAATTATCGTTTGCTTTATTCCCATTAGCATCTGTATGTCAGCAGTTTCCTTTGTGCCTGCGCTGTCATTGCAAGGAAAATACTTTAACATAGTACTATTGATTGCTGGACTTAGCTAGCTACGTAATGGAGTGTATCAGCTCTTCTATGAATTTTGTTTATTTTTTACCACGTTAGTACTAATACAAAGATCGATTCCGCAAGCTTTTCTGCAGGAACGGAATATCATGACCAAAAAAAATGACAACAGGTATTTAAATATAACACATATCTAGAAATAAAGTGACACTAAATACATTAATTATAGCCGAAAAATATGTTTAAAAGGCAGGCCAAAATGATGGTTAAGCGGAAACAAATGAGCATCTTATGCTAGTCTGCTCTCATTTCATTTAAAATAAAACTTAAAAAAGACCAAAAGACACACACACACACAAATTTGTTAGGCACGAATTGATATTCCACAAGTTTGTAGCATCTTGTAAAATGTTTTACAATTGTTATTTCTAAATTCCTTTCACTTAGTTCGTCCAGTTTACGTATTTGTGAACATCTTGACAATGATAATTTCCTTGGTATAAAGTTTATTATAGTCTGAAACTGAAGAAACAATCGTATTACCTTTCGGGGAAAATACCTAAATGGCGAGCATTGCAATGTTCTTGAGTGAAATTCCAAATAGATGTTAACAATCTAATTCATTTAAACTTCATAAATCTCTTCACAAATAGCTGGTCAAGAAATGACATAAAAGGTTAATAATTTACTTTGATGATAAAGACCAGAATTTCAACACCATTTCAACAATATACAAGGAAAGCAGCAAATCATGCTTGGGATTCCAGGAAAGGAAGAAGCAAGACTGGATAACACCAGAAACATTAAACACCATAACGATGAGAAAGGAAATGAAAAGAAAGAAAACAGAAGCGAAGTCCCCCAGGTTAAAGCAACTATATAGCGAACAGTACAGTCAGCTGGACAAGGAAGTTAAACGCCAAACCCGAGCCAACAAAAGGAATTTCCTAGACGATCTTGCAAGACAGGCAGAGGAGGCAGCACTAAGAAATGAACAAAGCACAGTATACAAAATAACTAAATTCATCAGCGGAAAACGAGGTGCAAACAATATTACATTAGTAAGAGATAAGCAAGGTAATCTCATCACGACAGCAGAGGGACAGGAAACAAGATGGGCAGAGCACTTCAGAGAAACTCTGAACAAGGAACCACCAGAGACACAATTGAATGTTCCTGAAGCTGAAAACGATCTAGATGTAAATACAGACATTCCACGAAAAGAAGAAATCATCACAGCAATCAAAGGGTTAAAGAACGGCAAAGCTCCGGGCCATGATAACTTAAATGCAGAGCTATTTAAGAGAGACCCTGAGCTAGCAGCAGAACTATTAGAACCACTATTTGCACAAGTCTGGAAAACGGGGACAACACCATCAGAGTGGAACAAAGGAATACTTGTCAAATTGCCCAAGAAGGGAGATCTTGCAGACTGCAATAATTGGAGAGGAATCACTCTTCTCTCAGTTCCCAGCAAAATACTAGGCAGGATAATTATACAGAGAATTTCAAAGGCTGTAGACCACAAACTGAGGAAAGAACAAGCAGGATTTAGAAAGAACAGAAGATGTGTAGATCATATATTCACTCTTAGGAACATTATAGAGCAGTGCTCAGAATGGCAAAGACAGCTTTACATTAATTTCGTTGATTTTGAAAAAGCTTTTGACAGTGTACATAGGGACAGTTTATGGAAAATACTGAGGGCTTATGGAATTCCAAGCTGCATAGTGTCAATCATAAAAAGCCTCTATGCCAACTTTACGTGCAGTGTTGGGCAGAGCAACCTAACCTTTGAGGTGAAGACAGGAGTACGACAGTGATGCCCATTATCAACCACTTTATTTTTAACAGTCATAGACTGGGTGATGCGCCAGACAACAGAGGGCAGTCCAAGAGGAATAAGATGGACAACATTTTCTAAATTAGAAGATCTGGAATATGCAGATGACATTGCACTACTAGCACACTCACATCAACACATCCAGGAAAAAACGGATAGACTTAATAAGTTTAGCCAGCAGGTGGGCTTGAATATCAATTTAAAGAAGTCTGAGGTCATGACGCTCAATGTGAGCAACCCTGAGCCCATATCAGTAAGGAATCAGCAACTGGTACAGACAGATACCTTCACATACCTAGGAAGCATAGTAACACCAGACGGCGGGCAGGCAAAGACATCAACATCAGAATGAATAAGGCAAGAACAGCCTTCTTTAGCCTAAACAACATCTGGAAGTCCTCCCAATACAGCACAAGCACAAAATTAAGATTATATCAGAGCTGTGTTCTTTCTGTGCTTCTCTGTGGTGCGGACTGCTGGAGAGTTACAGAGAAGGAAATGTAAAAATTGTCCTCTTTTCACACAACATGCCTAAGAAAAATTCACCGAATCTTTTGGCCGAATACCATCACTAACCAAGATCTGCTTACTCGTAGCAAGCAAGAGGACATGCACACCATCATAGCTGGCAGACGCTGGAGCTGGGTTGGCCATGTCCTCAGAAGAGACCCCGATGCCATCACAAGAACAGCTATGCTGTGGACCCCTGAAGGAAAACGAAAGAGAGGCCGACCAAAAACAACCTGGCGGAGGACTGTGGAGGCTGAGATGCAAAGAATGAACCAGAGTTGGGACACTGTACGAAGGATGGCCACCGACCGAGCAAAGTGGAATCAATTTGTTGTTGCCCTACAAGACGCCACTAGGCGTGATGGCCACTGACTGCTTTGACGGTTGGCGGTTAAGGATCAAAGAAGAAGAAGAATTTACTTTGATAATATAATAGCCACCAAATACATTTTCCAATGTCTTTTTTTTTTTTAATTCTTAGGTTCTATTAAAATTAAAGGCAGAATACTAAATTATTTTTTATTTCGTACTCAGCGAGTGTAATAAAAATGACGGAGAAGAACAATGGTGTTTGATTTTTTAAACATGTCTATTACTCGTGTGTTCAGTTTGTTCTCTTAATTTGACGCATGCCTCAATGGTTACTGAAGACACCACTGATGCCATTGATTTTCCAGTTGAATTACTGAAACACCAGGGTCAATCTGGAATGCCTATTGAGGTTCAAAATCGGTACATTCATCATGCTGCTCAGAAACCTAAATGCAAATAGAGGTCTTTTTGAAGGATACACGAGTGGTTGCAAAGACCCTTCAAAACATCACCATCTGTCCCTAAATCATTATAGGTAGTAATACAGGTGAATGAATTTTTATTGCACGTATCAGTTCAAAGCCAAACTATATAGCCTTTCATTTCATCTGACACTTCGTCAGTTTTCTGTGATTTTTAGGTTTTGCCGTTAAAATCAACAAAGCACTGGGATAATCATTTGATTATTTGAAATACTTATTAGAAGCAGAGTTTACTCACAGTCAACTTTGTTTGGTGTTTAAGCGGTAAAAACCTCAGGCAGTCTTAAAATATATATTCAGGACACACGTTAAAAAGGGAAACAAATGTTGAGGATAATCTTACATGTACGAAAACTTCTCAGATAAAATAGCTGTTGCGTAATTAGTCAAAGTTACGTTGTGGCGTGCCGGCTTTCTAAGCATGTATACGCTGCTTAGACAGCGTAGACTACGCTGGCTTGGTCATGTCCGTCGCATGGAAGATGGTCGCATTACGGAAGATAGTTTCTACGGACAACTGGCAGATTGGAAAATTCTTCTTCTTCTTCGACTGCAGCTGAGGTTCAAAGATGTGTGCAAGAGAGACATGAGGGCACTAAACATAAATCCAGCAACTTGGGAGGATGAAGCTGCCGATTGCACCAAGTGGCGATGCTCTCTACAGCACTACCTCAGATTGGGCGAAAAGAAGATCTCGCGGCAAGCACGTGGAAAAAAAAAGCAGCTGAGGGCTGTCACCTCAGGGGCTCATTCCCATAGTCAGTTATGACTAAGAGCCAAAACGACAGCATCAAGGGATGGGACTTTCTCTCTGTGTGCATTATGGTGCTAAAGCTAAAAGAAAGAGAAACCATAGTCAACCTTGTCATTGTATATGAGCCAAATGAAGATGAGCAAGCAGAGGTCAAGGAGGAATTCTTCGAGCTGCTTCAAAAGACAGTGGACGACTGCCTGGATGAAATTATACTGCTCGAAGATTTCAATGCCAGAATTGGAAATGACCATACTAGATGGGGTGACGTTATTGGAAGGTATAGAGAAGATGCACTTAATGACAATGGAAAGCGACTCCTTAGATTCTGTACTGAGCAAAACCTCATCATTACAAACACAAAGTTCCCCCATAATGCATACATGCATACACTAAATGTGAAGCAACAAGGAATGAGAAATCAGTGATAGAATATGCCATAGTTAGGAAGAGCTCATTCAGGTATGTCCGAGATGCTGGAGTCTGGAGAGGGCCAGGGATTGGAAGTGATCACTACCTGCTAACAATTACAGGAACAACTGAAAGAGTTGCTCGGCCTATGAACTGCCTACCATCACACAAGAAGCTAAGTAAACGAACAGAAGAAATCATCATTAAGATCTACAAGCTGAGAGAGCAAGAAGTTAAGGCTTATTGCTACACAGTGATAAACACAGAAGAACAACCTGATGGCCTGAAAACCCTCTGGCTTAAGTTCAATTACATCAGCAGAAGACAGCTCCAGCAGAAGAGAAGCATGTGGTGAAGTCCGACTTGGAATGAAAAGAAAGAGGACACCTTGACGTATGGATGCGAGTCATGGGCAATGACTACAACCCACAAAAACCAGATCCAAACCTCATAAATGAGGTATCTGAGGACGGTGGTTGAAGTAACAAGCTGAGACAAGGTCCACAATAAGACGATACGTCAAGGCTTAAAAACCCAGCCCTTGCAGACCCAAGTAGAATAGTTCCAACTACGATGGTCTGGTCCTGTCTACAGAGTGGGAGAAGATCGGCTACCACGGCAACTATGGGAAATAAATATTAGACAAACATAAAGGTATGTTTTCAGGCTCTCGTAAGAAATAAAGAAGTAGAACACTAGACAACAGAAAAACAACAGACGTGAGTGGCTTACCCAGTATTCGAACCCCGGACCTTCCGTACGACAACACCGGCTAGCTATACAAGCGAATCACACTATCCTCCCGGGCAGCTAGGCATCACCAAAAATGATGTTTTACTGACAGGTCATTAGTGCGAAACGCCAGACAAGACCGGAAGATTACAATGGGCAGCTTAGCCTATTAATGACGCAATCACTTCTATCGTTCCCCTATTATACAGTATATGTCAGTCCACACAAGACAAAGACCTTGATACTGTGTCTAGTAAATGATAGAAGACTTAAGAACAGTAGTATAGAACAGAGCGTAGGCTTCTGGTATTGTATAAACATTAATAAACATAAGGAACTTAGAGCCAGAGATCCAGACCTCCAGGACGACTCAGAGTCCGCTGGGAGAACAACATTAGACAATCTCTGAAGAACCGAGGATTAGAATGGAACCAGGTCAGGAGAAAGACAGCCAAACCTCTACACCTAACGGTAGAACAGGAAAGACTAAGTAAGTAAGTAAGAAAATTGTGTATGCCAAATCTCGTGTTGATTGACTTTCAAATAACGACGTTATTCGAAAAAATATACCATAAACCGAAGTTCTGAGAAATTCATGGTTTTCTTCATAGGAAAAACACAATTTCTTAAGGAAATACAATTTACACATTCAAAATACACATACTTAGAATGTGCACTAAAAATGATTTTGACATATTTAGATTCAAGACAACATAGAATAATCTCAATTCTCATTGTCGTCTCATTTTGAACTAATATACACTGCCACTTCCCCTTCCCCCCTTAAAAGAATAATAACTGACGAATGGACAGCAGCGTGGGATGAAAGCCTGGAGGGCATACATGCATATAAATTGTTCAATGCTCCAACAAGAATGTGTCAGATAACCAGAGAACTGAAAATTGCTAGCAATAATAAACTTCTTACATTGCAACTGGGGATGGGTTATTTTAGAATAGAAAAACCTTACTGTGCGGTGTCTAGAAGAAAATAATATAGAGCATTTTCTACTAACATAGAGAAAGTATGAACAACAGAGAAATCCAATATTCAATCATTTACGTGCAAGCAATTCATCCATTACTGTAAAACAGGTGTTGAGAATAGACAGACCTAGAAAATTATATAATATAGTAAAACAATATAATAAAGACACTAATTAATATACAGTGCAGTCCGGATAAGTAGAAGTTCCTGGGACCATCTAAAAAACTTCTACTTATTAGAATTTTGCTCAAAGATGGACATTTACGACAGAATAAGAGGTTAAACATGAAGCAATTACTTTAACCATTCATAAACAAGTATTAAAATTTAGTGTCAAATTAATTGCTTGTAGCATAGTACTTACTTACTTACTTAGTCGTTCCCCTTCTACCGTGAGGTGTAGAGGTTTGTAGCACAGTAACAAGTGTAAATAAATAATGAAGGAAACCTGAGTCCTGTGGATAGTAAATAAATACGTAAATAAATAAATAAAAGTAATTAACAGGTTCTAGTTGGACATAAAGAGTGGTATGACAGCGTGGGAATGTCCTGTTTTGTTTGGGGACTAGAGAGTAAGTTTTTTGACTAGCCTATTCGCTAGAGATGTTATTTTCATCTTATTTTTTGGGAAAACCAGCTTCTTAGTGGTCCTCTTTAGATGTTATGGGCAGAGCAAATGCTGATGTTGTGTTGAGTGTTAAGAGTATTTTAGGTAGGATACGAGTGGAACATGCTCTTTAAAATAGTCAAACGTGTTAAAATCATCAACGGCCTGTACTTCTCAAAGATTTATTTATTGTTTTGAAAAATGCAACATTCAATTCAAATTCCAATAAAAATGCAATACATCATATGTACAGACATGCATGCCGGCGGCATTCAAATTTCAGATCAGTCAATGAAGCATTCTGGATTCAAAGTTTATGGTTTTACTTTTCATTTTCTCCTTTCTTCCTGATTCTATCTCAAGGGTTGGTGCTTCTTATGCTACTAGGTTTTTGTTCTCTTTTGCTTTATCTATATTTCCACATTTTCTCTTGGTTGCAGGAAGATGTATCATGTTTCTTCTTTTCTTCAATCTTCGAACTTGCACTTGTTCACAGATATAGCCAAATACCGTGGCAATCAAAAGCATGAAAATTGGTTCATACTTACAAATTTGTCAGAAATAACATGATCATAAAAAACACATGATCGTCCTAGAATTTACAGTTTTTAGCAACCTTTTGTTGATTCCTCAACCAAGAAATATTGAGCTGAAAGGTACACATCTTTCTACATCGCTCTTCAGATCAGGACTAAATCCTAGCGTCTCTTTTTTCGCTGGGGAAAACCATCTGAGCTTAATCATTGGCCAAAAAGGATCACGTGTCCAAGGGTGACATTTGAAAGCTACGCTAACCTCGATAAAATATAACAGTGAGTTAACTTTTTTCCTTTTTTCAATTCTATGATCTGTTTCTGGGGAAATGGTGGTTTTATGCCAATCTCTATTTTATTTTGCTTTGGTTAATATAATAGCCTGTTTCTGACTAAATAGCAGTATACGCTGCCACATATAGATCCCGGGGCCCTGCAAATGTATCCCGCAGGTAGACATTTGAGTACTATCAATATCTAAAAACTAATCCTCAAAAGTTTCTGAGTCCAAAAAAAATTTTTTTTTAATTTTCAAAGTCCAAAAAAAAATTTTCTAAAATTTTCAAAGTCCAAAATTTTTCAAAATATTTCACCTAAGTCTTAAACTTGGGCTCCTGTATATATATATATATATATATATATATATATATATATATATATATATATATATATATATATATATATATATATATATATATATATATATATATATATAGATATATATATATATATATATATCTATATGACCGCCATCCCTTGACTAAACCTTATTAATGGACAATTATTTCAAAAATTTCCTATCATCTCAGGGTATATGCCCAACAATTTTATTGGCAACCCTAGATCACAAATTTTTTCTTCATCAATGTAATCTATAGAGTTGCCACTTCAAAAAATACACGAGTGGGAACCCTGAACAATCTGAAAAATTTCCAATGATAGTTTCTATAAAACAATCTTTCTAAGTGTATAATAATACAATTTACAACATTTTATCTAAGTTAGTAGGGGGAAGAATATTATCTCATATCTTTCCCGTTATGGGCTCTGATCTCAGGGTATTTCAAATTTTCCATGTTATCAATTCCTCTTGGTGCTCCAATTTATTTTCATGTAATCCATTATCAGATATCCGTATGGTATAAAAGATTTATTTTCTTAAAATATTTTCTAGACATGTCTCATATTCTATACCATGGAGAATGTACAATATTTTTCTTCCAGATTCCCAGGTTATCCTTGGTGGTGATCCGATCCATCAAGTTATGCATAGGTGCTCATGTATCATATAATCCCTCAATTATCTGCATAGTACTATACATTTAAGACATTTCAGACATTTCATTTATACAGATTGTCTTTGAACCTTAACGCAGTGATCATTATACTACCATACCAACAACATGTTATCATAAATTCATCATGTTAATATATCAATTTTACAAGAATGACGATCCATTTGCATAAAAAACAGTATAGATAGCTAAATCATCTTCAAATATTCATTGATATATTCTCATTTCCATCTACCATCATTTTATACCTGTACAATATTTTCAAAATTTTCATCACAAAAATCTTCTTTTAAAAACAAAGTAGTGATCATCATACTAATTTTCTTTAATACCTGTACAGAATAAACAATGTTTTGTTTTAAAACATTGGCATGTCTACATTGGTTCTTGTAGTACCTTAGTGTAAGGTCCTTATATTGGAATAAGTTTTCCTGGTATTCCAACCAATATGTGTTCATGTTAATCTCAAGATGTCCCTGTATAAAATCTTCAATTTTGTTTCTTAACTCCAATTTATCATTTATGGTGCTCCAATAGAATATATTATACCGTTGAATCATTTCCAGTCCTCCTATTATTTTGAAAATCCATCATTTAGTAACTCATTGCTTACTATATCTAGCAATACATTTATCAAAAACTCATCAAACAATCATTTATGTAACAATCAACGTGAATGTCATAACTTTTTGACAATATGAAAAACATTTTACATTATTTTACATTATGTGCAGTACTTTCAACACTAGCTCTGTCTTCGCAGGTCGAAGATTTTTCAGAGCTATGCAGTGTTTATAACACCTGCTGTCAGAACAGTATGTCTGATACAGCCAGATGGACAGTCTATGATCCTCATTTCAAAAACATTTTCGTTCATATACCATGTAGGCGTATGTCATTTGGGTATATGTATCATGTCATCAGCAACATGTATTTTCATCCTGGGTCTTTCCCAATACTTATATCTTTGGTAGGGGCATCTATTTTTTTTTTCTTATATCCATTTTGTGTATCCTCAGCACATATAACCTTGGGGGTATGACATTTATTATATGTGTTTCTTTCTCATGAGAAAGCATCATATTTCTGTATGTCAAAATGTGTCAGTCATTCTTGACTATCTGGTATATCATTTCATTTTATGAACCCACTGAAATGTTAAAGTACTACAAACATCTAATCCGTAGTAAACAATAATCATTTGTTTATACATCTGTGAAGGGGCCGTAAAGATACCCCGGCTTCCCCCTTCATGTTCATGGCATATTTATCGCCCGTATATTTTCGATGTGCGCGCAACCCACGTGACTGTCAGCCCACGTGACGGCGCGAGCAAGCATTGCTGGGATGTGAAAAGTCTGACAAAGAAGAAGATTGATGACTAGGCCATAATAAAGCCTAAGAATTAGTTGTGGTGTGTTATATTTGATAGTCGTGTGTTATATTTGATAGTTGTGGGCCATATTTGTGTTTTCATGCCTAATAGAGCAATAAAGGCGAGTGTTATTTGCGGGGCGCAATTACTACGCACCGCGCAGTAAGTTGAGTGATTCGACCTAGGGCTTATAAAAGAGATAGCGAGCGACAAACAGAGCTATTTGAAGATTCAGTCCAGACAAGAGAAGGCGAAGATACGAGGCGCCCTGTGTGGGTAGAACAGAGATATGACACATTAGTAATCGAGCACAGGCTGGGTGTTTGTTTGGTGTTTGGTTTGTTGGTTTATTTGTTTAATGTTTGCTTCAGTATGCTCTTAGTTACTGAATCGGTTGTAAAAATAAATACAGCCCCTGCCTTAAGAATCAGAGTTTTATTGTTGAATCGGGCCGGTTGCGAGTGTGCAAGAGAGTGATCACATATCACCACAGCATCATCACCATCTCGCCCACCCTATCACAATAGGCGTCGTCGACAGGATCAGGCAGACAGTGACACTGAGCAAACAGCAAACGAGCAAATATAATAGTGTAAACACCCAGCAGTGCGGTCTTGCAGCAAGATGGCTTCGATCAATGCGCCTGTGAAGGTAGTATACGTGGAGGTGCCAGAGGTAAGGCTATTTAGTGGAGAGGCAAATCCCACTTGGCAAGAGTTTGTGGAAAATGTAGAGGCCGTGTGGAAGATGGCGCCCTTTTGCGCAGAAGACAAGGTAGACGTGATCTGGAACAACGTTACACCATGGGTCTTTAGGGAATTACGGATACGTGGCGGAGCCAAGGCCAGCCCTGAGCAGTTACTCAAGATAGTAGAAGAAGCCTACAGCGAGCAACCACCAGTCAGTGAAATGACCAGGAATTTCCAGGCCGTGAGTCAGGGACCTTGGGAATATGCTGTTTTATGTGAAGGTAAAAAGCCTGATACACTGGTGCAGGTAGCCAGTGTAGAAGCTCACAATGAAGAGGAGGCACTCAGAGCAGAATTATCCCTCCTAAAGTCCCAGATAGCACAGATGTCAGAGACCAGTTTGCCAGTACAAGAGGAGGTGCAAAGAGAGAAAGAACCAGACCAACCGCGAGAACAGCCAAAGCACGACGAGGGGGTGCGTGTTCTTGTATGTCAGAGTCAGACTGTTGTCAACGAAAGCAGTGAGCTGACAGTACCAACAAACGCAGTTGCACCGACAAGGCGAAAATGGGTTTGCAAGTGGTACAGTGTCCACAGGGGATGGGGGTTTATCACGCCAGATGATGGAGGTATTGATGTATTCATACATCAGACCAAGATCTTCAGAAAGGGATTCAGGAGTCTGGCGAGAAATGAGAGAGTGGAATTTGACAGCAAACCATCTGTCCAGGGCATGGAAACAGTCTATGTGTGCGGCATTGGCGGTCAAGAATGCAAAGGAAGTAGGAGGCGACCCATGGCAGATAGAAAGCCTACCAGGTTGAGGTGCTATAATTGTTGTGAGTTCTCAGGCCACATGGCAGCCAAATGCCCTCAAGGCCCTCTTCCAAAACGATGTTTTAGATGCAAGTCAACTGAACATTTGATAGCCGCCTCTCCCTCAAGGAGCTCTTTCCCGAGACGTACTGCCACAACCAGGTTGCCTACAGTATGTAAACCAAGAGATGGCCGTGACAACTGTCACCCTAAGGGAACCGAGAAAATTGGTCGTCGTCTAGTGGAGGAAACCCGTCCTAAGCAGATAGGAGGGAGCGCACATCAAGGTTCAGAAGAGGAAACTCATCTAAAGCAGATTGTGGGGAATGTAAGCCACCGTCCACACAAAACGAGTGTAAAGCACGTCAAGAGCGATCCCCCTACAAAGTCGACAGCTGCATGCACTGACAGGCAGATGTCACGGGCAGGCAGCGACGCGGCACAGGTGAGCGAGTCTTCTAGACCACAGCGACTGCCAGCCCAACAACGGACAACGAGGGACATGACGACCAAGAGTGTTCCCAGCCGGGTTGTACCGATTCCAGAAGCTAAGCCTAAAGCATCGCCGCTCAGAAAGAGTCATACGCAGCACCAACGATCTGAGAGGTTACAATTGAAGCGCGAGAGGTAGTGATGTTGTCGGGACGACAAAGAAATCAGGAGGGAGATATGTAATGGGGCCGTAAAGACACCCCGGCTTCCCCCTTCATGTTCATGGCATATTTATCGCCCTTATATTTTCGATGTGCGCGCAACCCACGTGACTGTCAGCCCACTTTGACGGCGCAAGCAAGCATTGCTGGGATGTGAAAAGTCTGACAAAGAAGAAGATTGATGTCTAGGCCATAATAAAGCCTAAGAATTAGTTGTGGTGTGTTATATTTGATAGTCGTGTGTTATATTTGATAGTTGTGGGCCATATTTGTGTTTTTATGCCTAATAGAGCAATAAAGGCGAGTGTTATTTGCGGGGCTCAATTACTACGCACTGCGCAGTAAGTTGAGTGATTCGACCTAGGGCTTATAAAAGAGATAGCGAGCGGCAAACAGAGCTATTTGAAGATTCAGTCCAGACAAGAGAAGGCGAAGATACGAGGCGCCCTGTGTGGGTAGAACAGAGACATGACACATTAGTAATCGAGCACAGGCTGGGTGTTTGTTTGGTGTTTGGTTTATTGGTTTAATGTTTGCTTCAGTGTGCTCTTAGTCACTGAATGGGTTGTAAAAATAAATACAGCCCCTCCTTAAGAATCAGAGTTTTATTGTTGAATCGGGCCGGTTGCGAGTATGCAAGAGAGTGATCACATATCACCACAGCATCATCACCATCTCGCCCACCCTATCACACATCTATACCACAGTGTTCATATAACAAAGGCATTTGGAAAAAATTAGGGGAATGTTCTCCCTTATATGGAGGTATATCTTTTCTGTTATCTTCAGGGTGCAGCAATATTCAATTTTTTTTCCATTTATTTTCCATTGATGTGTCCGTAACACCTGTAGTTCATGTATGACTATCTAGTCATTCTTCCATAATTTTTTTTTTCATATTCCCTTGTCGTGTGTGTCCGTACCCTTATGTTTCCAGTACTCAGACAACATCTTCATCTGACATCTTCTAGTTATTTAATCTGTCTGAGATTAACCATCATATTTGTCCTCAGTCTCCGTAGCCACGGTAAAGACAGCAATATTCCAAATCCGACAGTATTTTCAATGGGATTTATAATTACTTATGGTTCACAAATGTTCTATGTTTTCATGAACAAATCTGAACAACTGTAAACCATATACAAAATGGCCAAAAAAATCGCCATCAGTATTATATGACATGGGCATTGTCAACCAAGACCATCAGGGCAAGGGTAGCATATGTAAATGCTATCATGGGGTATGGCTGGCAGAGGCAGTATGAACAAAATACTGCTGGGGTATTATCTGTATAGTTGTCATGTGCAGATATCATGCTGACAGGGGGTATGACTGGCAGAGGCAGTATGAACAAACACTAGTTGCTCCCTCTGATGTGGTGATTTGTTTCTCTCTTTTCTTCTATGTCAGCTGCTAATATCAAGGCAGTCAATGTTATACGGCATGGGCCTATTATATCATGTCATTTATCATATGTGAAACAATGTGTAACAAACTGTCAATCTGTGTCATCAAAATGTGTGAGGGTGGCATATAAATATATATAACATCCTGTAAAATATTCAAAATGTGTTTCTTTTCTTTTCTCTCAGTTTTCTCTTTTCTGTTTTTTCAATTTCATTTCTTTTTCTTTTCTTTTCTGTGCATTCTCTTTTTATCTTTTCTGTTTTGCAATTCTTTTCTGTTTTCTCTTTTCTGTCAATATATCAAAATTACAAGAGAATGATAAGAACCGGTTCTCTAAACATTAGAGATACTACCAATGCTTCTAATATCTGGGGTGTAGTAAATCCTAAACAATAGGGCTGCAAGCAATAGTTAAGTTCAGAAAAGAGATAAACATAGTAGTAGCAGATGTTGTCAATAAGTAGGAAGGAGAGGGTACTGTAGTTTCTTGATAGATAGAGGAAAATACTAAATCTCCCGATTACAACATTATTGTAATTCAAAGGGATGGAGATGATTGGGATAGAAAAGTTCACAAGTCTAGAATGTCTTCTCAAAATAGTGGAGGGGAAAACAGTAAGTGAAGGGGTGTGAGAAGTGGAGTGAGGAAAATCTTATAATGGTGGGTCAAGGGTTGGATATACAATCTTTTTTGGAAAATGTCGAAAATTTTAACAGTACAAATTTACATTAGAATCTTAAAAAAATGTTACAAGGTAATTTAAGTTAAAAATAATGGTGTACATTGGAAAATAAATAAACTCGTGGAGAGAAACATAGCATACAATACCAATCTTGGGTATGAATTTAACAAAGTGGTTGATATATGCTGTTAAAGGTTGTCATAGTAGGGTCAGTGTGATGGATAAAGGTGATAGGTATAGATGGCTTAATTTCAATTACATCAGCAGAAGCCTATCACTCATATTTTCTTTTCTGTTGTCTAGTGCCACCCTTTATGTCAAACACGCACCTGTTAATTACCTTTATTTATTTATGTACTTATTTATTAACAAGTGTAAGAACGGTCGAATCGCGTGTTTGGCTTAGTTTTTTGCTTGATCTGTTAGCGGTTACTACACGGATTTCAAAACAATAACTATTGCAGGACAAGTAAGCCCATGTAAGAGTTACCTGTTCTCTAGTGTTTGGTGTCAGAGTTTAACGGAAGTCTTTTTCTCGGAAACCGAGGTGAACCAGAGTTCGCTCAGTTTAAGCAAAATTTGACTTAAGCGATATCCGCTTAAGTGGACTGCTTTGTAAAGGGATCAGTGGCGGGAAAGTGGTAGTCTGGTGGGGATGGTCTCGCTATGCGAGTTGATGATGGCAGATGATTGATGGATTGGGTGTCATCCCAGACAACCAGGGCTTTTTCATCCTACCCCTCGTTAACAACATGGTATTTGTGAGAGACTATTTGTTTTAACTCTATTTGGATTGATCGTGCTCGGGAGGTGGCCTTAGGAGTCCTCCCTTTGGAACTTCGGAGAAAGGAACTCAATTACTTGACCAAAATTATGTTAGACAAGACTCATCCAGCTTTTCCAGCATTTGCTACGTATCAATCAACAATAACTCAGAACAGGTTTATAAATATCAGTAGATACCCGACAGGTTGGAAATGCATGGAGGAACTAGTACACTTGGATGCCCTAAATGCACCAATTAATAACAGTTATTACAAGCTGGTAGTACCACCATGGGAACTCAAGAAATCAGATACAGACTACCATCTGACAGGCATAATTAATAAAACAACTGACATGGCTACTATATAAAACAAAGCCAAGAAATTTATTCAACAAAATATCAAAGAACAGTATCACAGTGTACACAGATGGATCTAACGAAGATGATAACAAATTGGGGATAGGCATTTATGTTCCCATGTGGCAAATGGAGAAAGGATATAGTATAATATATCATCTGTTTTCACGACAGAGATGGTTGCAATTTTGAAAGCTCTGGAAATCTTCTCTATCAAGCCTCCTCATAAATTGACAGTATTAACAGACCCACTTTCTGCTATTCAAGCTATAAGAAACGAGAATGCAGAAGACTTGATATAGCAGAAGAGATATTACTGGCAAATCCTTACCTATGCTCCAGAGGATGTGTAGCCGTGCACCCAGTTTGGTAGTATTCCTTTGTAAACTGGGCACGGTACCAGTTAGTAATATGCCATCGTGCCCATGAGTTTGAGACTGGAAATCACGGCACCAATTAGAGATATGTAGCCGGGGCATCAATCAGTCATATATAATACTTGGGGCGTGAGTTTACTTTTTATTGATGACTGGCTTAAGTCCGCCAGAGTTGTTGTTTAACTCACTTTGTTTGTGTTCCCAGATTCGTCTCTAGTTTTAAGTCCATCAATTTGCAGATGTTGTATTTGTTTTAGGTAAGGCAAGGAGAAAAAAATTTTCATTACAATTCAGTCAACCATGTAAAATCCTCAACAGCCTGTACTTTTTCATATATCAATTTTAATTTGTTTGAACAGCAACAATTAAATTCATTTCCAACAAGATTTCAATAAAACGTATGTACAGGATTTTCATTATACAGGTTTCGCCATGGCCTCAAACTTAGGCTTCATGGTTTTTTTTTCAAAGTTCCTCCTTTTCTTTCTTCTAATTCATCTCTAGAATTTATACTCCTGGTTCTCTCATTGGGTTTTTATTTTATTTTATCCAGTTCCTTGCCAACTCTTTTGGTTACTGTTAAGTTTAAATATCATAACATTGGTTATACGATCACTTCCTGGTTTATTGTTTATATACGGTAGTTCTGGGTTTCCGGAAGTGACGTCTTGACTTCTGCTCAAATTGATAGCAGACGGTAGCTTGTTAATCTGGGACACGAACGCGTCTCTGGCCGGAGTCTGCTTGTGTCTTTGGACCTGTGAAGATGGCGTGTGTCCGTCTGGACTTTATATCGGCTTGTGTTCAGGCATGCTGCCTATTATGACTCACCTGCACATATATCTCTGTGTGTAAGATCAGTTGAAGAAGTAGCAGAGTGAGAGAGTATTCAAGATGTACGTAAGTTGACGTATTTAATAAAAGGTGTGCTTTATCAGCTACAGGACAGTAGCGAGACAGCTTAGAGAGACTTCATGTCGTATATGCAACAAGATGAGCAGCACACAATAAATATTGTAAATCGTGCAATGCAGTACGCCTTAATTTGAGTGAGTGCCAGTGTGCGGGCCAGGGAGAATTGTGAGAATGGCCAGTTTATCTACATGTGTATTCATAACGTAGAATCAAGAAGGGTAACCCTGCGGCACTCAGGAGTCCTAGGAACGGACATCTAAATAATCTTCGGACTGGAAAAGAGAACCAGCCGTAAGAAGAGGAGCCATTCGATAAACCTTATAATACTATTAAATGTGCCCTCAACAGTTACCATTATTACTGTCATTTTCTTCTCTGAGCCTATGCGATCTAGTTCAGAACAAATGGTTGGTTAAATTGAAACCTGGGAAAAATTGACATAGTGCAAATACTCACAGAGTCCGTACAGTTTTGAATACACATTTATCACTGAAATTCTCCGTTATAGAATCACACTAAGTAGAAACGCTTTAGTTGAAAACCTCAACAAATGAATATGAGCCGAACGGAATACATCCTTCTGCATCGCTTTTCTTGTTAGGACTGCTAAACTTTTCTGCCAGGGGAAAAAAGGCTTGCTCAGCTTTGAGCTCAATTATTGGTCCAAGGATATCACGTGTCGAATCGTGACATCTTGAACGCTACGCTAACCTCAATAAAATACACCACTGCCCTCCCACTTATTAGTGTTCTGAGTTACTTTTTATTTCTTTTATATCTATTGTCTGTTTCCTACAAAATATCAGTCTATGTTATATTTGGGTTATAGTTCTATATCTATAGTCTATTTCAGGCTCCCTTATGCTTATACTGTCACAGTGTTCTGTTCTAATAACTTGGGTACCTTCACATGTTGGCATAGAAGGAAATGAAAAAGCGCAGAAAGAAGTAGAAATAATAGAAACGAAATAAATGTGGGGATGAGTAAAGCAGATCAACAGCTTAATTAAAAGAAAAATAACTGAGGAATGGACAGTAGAGTGGGATGGAAATCTGAAGGGCAGACATGCATATAAATTGTTCAAGGCTCCAATAAGAACGTGTCAGGTATCTAGAAAACTAAAAATTTCTTGCAATAAGAAACTTCTTAGACTGCAACTAGGAATGGGCTGCATTAGAATAGAAGAACCTTACTGTGCTGTTCAAGAAAAAAAAATATAATGCATTTCCTATTAAAATATAGGAATTATGAACAACAGAAAAAACCCAATATTAGATTATCTACAGCCATGCAATTCATCCACACCTGTGGAGCACGTAATGAGAATAGATAGACCTAGAGAATTGCACAATATAGTAACACGGTATATAACTTACTTACTTACTTACTTACTTACTTACTTACTTAGTCGTTCCCCTTCTACCGTGAGGTGTAGAGGTTTGGAAGAGAGAGCGCCAGACCATTCTATCAGCTGTCTTCTTCCTTGCCTGGTTCCATTCTAGTCCTCGGTCCTTCAAAGATTGTCTAATGTTGTCCTCCCAGCGGACTCTGGGTCGTCCTGGAGGTCTGGATCCCTGGCTCTTTGTTTCCCATGCTTGTCGGTATATAACAAGAACTAAAATCCTATATATAGAATCCCAGCTTTTCTGTCAGTACGTAACGCTCCTAAAATACTAACACTCGCTAAAGAAAAGTGTGCAAAGCATGGTGTGCAACGTGAAATGCGTGGGTGTTCAGACTTTTAACATTTGATGTAAAACAAATAATTTGGTTTTTTAATACTCTTCAGAAAATAGTAGCGATCGACAAAGAAAAGTGCGCAAAGGTTGGTGTGCATGAGCCAATAACATACCAAAGTAAATTGTATCTGATAAAGAGACAATTGCAGCAAAATTGTTTAAATATGTATTTTCGTATACAAGTGTTTAGAAATGTATAAATACTGTGCCCAAAATCGCACCCTGGAGAGAACACTCCAGATTCACCCTATAGGTGTCGGCACAACAAACAGAAGTAGCATTTACCGGTTATAAGCATTTTGCCCAACTGGCAGTAGGAGAGGTTCTAGGATCTCACTGGACAGCTACCACCTGCTTCAAGCTGGGCAGCAGCCAGATATACGGCGCCACCTCAGACTGGGCGAAAAGAAGCTCAACAGCAAGCAGAAGAGAGGAGAACACGTCAAAAGGAACACTAGGAAAAAAAGCAGCTCAAGACTGTCACCTAAGGGGCGCATTCCTATAGTCAGTTATGACTAAAGGGCTGTCACCTAAGGGGCGCATTCCTATAGTCAGTTATGACTGAAGGGGCTATTATCATTATTATATATCTGCTGAATTTTATTTCCTCCGAGTCATTTTCTGCACTAAGAATAAGGAGGCTTTAGATCTGAATGGTTGCAATTAAGTTTTGGTGCTTTGAATTTAATTTCCGTCATATGAATCCGACCGAGTAAAGTGAAAACAGTTTGTTGCTGCCCTGTAAGACGATTAAGGCGTGATGGCCACTGACTGCTGTGACAGTCGGCGGATTAGGATCAAAGAAGAAGAAGTTATGATGGTCTTTTACTCTACATCTGAAGATCTATTAGAGTTCCGATCACAAGATATCTGAAAGTCCCCGTTATAAAGATCTGTTAGAGTTCCGATCACATGATATCTGAAGGTCCCAGTTATATTATGAACTATCCAGCCGATTAAAACAACAGAAACACAAGATGCTCTTCTGATGGACAATAGGATGTTTACACCTAACATTATATTTCCCAAAGTATTTGAATAAACAAAATGTCCGTTAAGTATTGCTGCTTTTGAATTTAATTCTCATAATATGACGGGCTTTTACACTAGTAAATATAAAAGGATCAATGATGGTGGGAGAATAAGGGGTAGTCTGATGGGGTCCATGTATGGCCGATGGCAGATAATTGGTGGATTTGATGTAATCTCGGACAACCTCGGACAATAACAATGTTGAATATGATTGTCCTCATTTTAACGCTTTAGCACCATAATGCGCTCCGAGACGAAGTTCAATCCCTTGATGATAACTATTTGGTGTTAGTCACAACACAATCCACATCCCATTTAGCTATTTCGATTGTGGGGACTCCACTGTAGACAGCATGTTAACATTGAGATCCATAACTCCTTGTCCCTTTTTCTTGGTTTCCGTCAGGGACAGGATTTCTAATTTTGCTTTCCTCATCTTCTCCACCAGACCCTCTTCTTTCCCATTAATACCCCTAATGTTCCAAGATCCATCAGTCATAGTCCGTAGTCCCTGCCAGTTCGTAGTCTTTAAGATCAGTTCGGTTTTCTCTCTGCCATTTCTTGTAATCAGATTAAGGCAAACAGGTGATTGGCCTGTAGTGCCATTGCAAGGTGGAGGGGCTGCCTAATTAAGCCTTGATTATTTTTTTATTTATTAATTTGGGGAAGGACGGAAGTATAAACATGAAATCCACTCTCTGGGTAGTCATGGGGGCATATAGGTCAAGAATCCGTGCTTATTTAAATGTTATGTTACTAGCACTTGAGTAATTTCTCACTCCCACGCTTATTTGAAAAAGTAAAATACACATGGTTATCTCCCTTGCATTGATAATTTCAGCTAGTGAGCAGGTAACAGCATTGGAATACGTCGAAGTTAATGTAATTCAAATTGTCTTTTTTTTTGGAAGATTTTATCGTTAGCATGACTTAAAGGATTTGCATTTATTTTAGCATAGGTACTGCTAAATCAGGCTTATTAGTTAGTTTATTTTTTTTAATTTTTATTTCCAATGAAAGTAAAATTAGGTTGTCCAACGCGAAACGTAAAATCTGTTTTACACTATAGCTTATCATCATCATGATGATGATCATCATTTTTTTCTTGACACTTTATACTTCTTCTTCTTCCTTCCTCGTTCGCCCTGAAAAGGACGTTGGTTGCGTTGTGTCTGTTTACGCCGGAGCTGTGATATCTGCACCTTTCGGTCGACACATCCGACTTCAGCACGGCATTTTTTGGGACCGCGTTTGCCTTCCCTCTACGATCCCTACTCTCTCAGCCAGACTGCAGTGATGCATCCTGTTTCCAGGATCTTCACGTGGAGGTGGAGTAGGGTCTTGGTCAGCTCTAGTTCGCTGACCCTGATGCAAGCAGTCAAGCTATGGGTCACTGACTGCATTCTCTATTGCTGCATCTTTGGGTCCCGACTCTTTATACAGTATCAATACAACTGGTCCTCTTGCAGGAGCCCTGCACCAAAGCATTCATGCCCTCTTGCAGTGGTAGCTTCTGCATAATTTGGTTTACATGATAAGGTAACCACCCCCTCATACACAACCTCGTACCTTTGCCTTATACGTGCGTGAAGAAGCGGTAGACATATTCTTTCTGTGTCTCGTCAGAAATCCTCGGAATGTACACATGACAAAAATGTGGCACGTCACTAAGAATATCAGGTCTAAACTCCAGACATTCATCAACTGATGGCTACATCGCATCCTCAGCATGTAATAGCCAGATGTAATAATAAACACAGGTTTATCGAGCAGAACTCGACAATAACAAACACCGTTAACAATTAAACAGAGAGAGTGAATATGGATAGAACAAGTCTTCAGAAAGCAACCAACCAATAATAGCCTCCTTCAGTCATAACTGACTGAGAATGATGCGCCCTTGAGGTGATATTTTAGCTTCGTCCTCCACCGTTCTCTGTGGTGATCATGACGACGGTAAGTCATATTGTAGAACAGATTTTACGTTTCGTATTTGACGACGTAATTTATTTTCACTGGTGTCTGATTTAGCAGTACCTATGCTAAAATAAATGTAAATCCTTCAAGTCATGCTAAATCCATACTCGATGAAAGCTTCAGTAAATAAGGCTATTCGAATTACATTTACCTTCGTCGAATTCCAAAACTGTTGCCTGATCACTAGCTGCCGCAAGGGAGATAACAATGTATATTTTATTTTTCAAGTAAGCGTAGGATATGAGAGGTAACTCGAGTGCTATCAACTGTTTTTGTTTTCCACCAACCCCTGCTTGATATACATGCACATATTTTTTAAAGCAGTGATTCTCAACATTAGCCAGGAGGCCAAGCCATATTTCTAGAGGAGGGGGAGGTTTTTTCTTGTTTTTTTTTCTCATTTTCTTAGAGTAGCAATGCGTGTAACATTATAACCGATCCCAGAAATTTGAATACACCGCTGGTTTTCAATTAATCACACATTATCACACATACCCAACCGACTGATGTTGACTGACTCCTTGTAACCTTGACTGGCTAAGCGGACGATGTTGATAATGTTTGTGACGATACCAAAGATGTTAATTATTTGACACACTACACTGAAGACAACCCATGTATATATTAATATCTCCTCCCTTAGATCACACACGAGGAGGATCTCAGCACAATGCACGAACTTCGTAACACCGGCGAGGATCCCAATGTTCACAAAATAACTTGAATAACATGAGAATAAAAGAATTACCGTAACAGTTTTTATAGGTGACCTAATTGCTAAGACAGATACAGACAATAGCGGCTGTGAAGAAATCGTGAAAAACACGGATTAGGAACAATAAACGAACATGGGGCACTATTCACAAACTTCTGTGATTTAACTGACTATAGGACGAAACATGTTTCCACATAAAAGAATCCACAAAGCAACATGGACATCACCAGAACACAGAACAGAAAATCAGAACGCCATCTTGTTAGCGAAGGGTTTACCCCACATACCTTACACAATTCATTAAGGCTGCTAAGTTTACAAAATTAAAAGCATCCTCTAGGTCACTTGCCACATCCTTCGTTTCTCGTTCACCCTGGAATCCCTCGTACACATCGTTTGCAAACGATCCAACGTTACCCCATGTTACTTTCATGGGCCTATAGCTACCCAGGTATTAGGGAGGATGTGTGCATTTTCGAGGAGGTTCATTACTTGTCTCGCTACTATGTTTTAAAGTAATTTACCATTCACATTCTGTAGTAATAATTTGATAGCTGCTGAGCAGTGTAGGGTCTTTACCAGGTTTAAGAAGTGGCCGTCGGTAACTATGAAGCCAGTCTTCCGGCATTGCATTTGTTAAAGGTATGTAAATGAGCAGATGTGGCATCAGATTGCCATTTTCTGTTAGCCAAAATAAAAATGGAACTCAGTAGAAATCAAAACTACTGTATATGGAATGAGACATACGAAAAACTACGGAGAGAAAAGAGAACGCCAGCACAAAGCATGGATAACGGCAGAAATCACCAATATGATAAACGACAGAGAACAAAAAAAGAAGCAGGTTTAAACAGAAACAAAACCGAAAGTTCCAAATCCAAGAACCAAGAGGTATACATTGGAGCGAACGACAAGGTAAGAAGAAACATTAAAAGAGACAAGAGGAAATAAACTGATGAGTTTTTATGAGAACTCCGACTAGGCCGGTCCCAAGCCCGGTTGATAAAGTGAGGAGGCATTATGACTGATCGGAGTGTTTCATGCGTGCAAAGAAGTAACGATAAAACCATGAATTAGCCAGACGGCATACATGGAGGCCGTAGGGCACTATAGGTCAGCCCAGATCACAAGAAATGGCAGAGAGAAAACCGAACTGATCTTGAAGACGACGAACTGGCACGGATTACGGACTATGATCGATGGATCATGAAACATTAGGGGTATCAACGGGAAAAAAGTGGGGCTGGTGGAGGAGATGAAGAAAGCAAAATTAGAAATCCTCGCCCTGAAGTGGACAACTGCGTGCAATGAAATTATCCTCTTCCGAGATTTCAATTATGCCGCTAGAGCTGGAAATGATCATAAAAGTTAAGAAGAATCGGGTGGAATGTTATCTTCGAGAAGATAGCTGGAAATGATCAGATGGGTGGACAAGATGGAAAGCGACAATGGAAAGCGACTCCTTAGATTCTGCACTGAGCAAAACCTTGGCATATACGAACACAAAATTCCCATATAAGCACATACATGCATACACCAGATATGAACCAACTAAGAATGAGATATCAGTCATCTTACTCAAGGAATTGCGGAATGCAAGAGTCTAGAGAAGGCCAGAAAGAAATTGAAAGTGATCACCACCTGCTGACGATTAAAAGAACAACTGAAAGAGTTGGTCGGCCTCGGCATAGCGCACCCTCATGCAAGAAATTACACAATAAAGAAGGAGAGATAAGTATTAAGAACTACAAGCTAATAATGACAGAATATAAGACAATGTATCAGGGGCGTATTGCTACAGCAGAGAGAAAAACAGGAGGACGATCAAAGGCATCTGGTTTAAGTTCAATGAATCATAAAAGCACCTGCAGCAGAAGTATGTGGTGAAGTCCGACTTGGGAAGAAAGGAAAAAGGACTCCTTGGTGCTCAAACGAAATTAAAGTTTGGTTTGGTTTGATTTTAAGGATTATCTTCATTGTACACGGACTACTCGATCAGTGCTGGCACTTAGATCACATAAGGAGGATCTCAGCACAGTGCCTGATCTCCGTAGCACCGGCGAGAATCCCAATGTGTGTATATAGGAATCACATATTCTATAAATATTTTTGTGATGGGTAGGTTTCTAATACTGTATTTTAAATTTTGCTAGGGCAGCGGCCTGATAGGCCTACGCTTTACGATTTCCAAGTTCTGTGGGATTTTTAACGTGCGCAACTTGCACACGGGACCTCCTAAATTTTTCGCCCTTATCCGAGAAGGCTAAGCATCTGATCTCACTGCCCAAGAGACAGGGGGGAGTATGACATCATTAGGACCACTGATTCTGAAAAAAAGATTTCCATAAATTATATTCCCTCAACTGGGAATCGAACCTGGCACCTCCAAAACTCGAAGCGGACGCCATATCTCTTAGCCACTCCCACCCCATAAATCGTATATTGTCCACATATATTTATTATAATAATTGTTTATTGTGTGTGGTTCTGATAAAGAATGGAGAATCGCAATAAGAAACTATCAGTATGGAAAAGGAGGAAGATTAAAGAGAAAATAAGAGAAAAGACAAAGGCATGGAAACAATACTTACTAATATACTGCTAAAAACACAGCAGGAAAAACAGGGAAATACAGAGAAAATGTGAAACTCAGAACAGAAGCAAAGAACAAGGTGCTAGCAGCAAAACAAAAATCCTGGGAAGAATTTGGAGAAAAGCTACAAAAAGATGCTCAAGAAAACCAGAAATTGTTCTACTAGACCCTAACGAACGTAAGGAAAACCAGTGCCCATTTAAGAACAAGCAAGACAAATTGAAGTCTAACACGAAAATAAGAATCTTCAACTCAAATGTGAAGTCAGTCCTATTGTATGGACCTGTGACATGGAGAACAACAAAAACAACAAACAAAAAGCTACAGACTTTTATAAACGGGTGCTTTCGTAGAATAAAAGGACTGAAAAGGTATGACAAAGTCACAAATGTGGAATTGATGACAATAACCAGACGTGCCAGTGGAACAACAGTTGAGAAGAAGACGCGGGCGATGGATAGGACACACATTGAGGAAACCTGTTGATAGCATTACAAGGCAGTCCTTGTTCTGGAATCCACAGGGAAAGAGAGGCAGAGGTAGACCAAAAACACATGGAGAAGAGAACTGGAGGTGAAAATGATGAGGAAAACATGGAAAGAACTTGAGCGGATGGCAGAGGACAGGAAGACTTGGCATATGTATGTTGAAGGCCTATGCTCCTTGGGGAGCTAAAGGGTATTGTATTGAAGACAAATTCCTTACTGTCCCAAAAGAAGTAATGGAAAGATGGAAAGAATACTTCTCAGAGCTCCTTGGTGTAGCGAAAGGTTTTTATTGTGTGTAGTGATAGTATTAGAGTAGAAGAAGTCTTCTCTCTAGAAAGTGTGAGGTCCCAGTTAAGGAAAGGTACACTGGTATCACAGGATAGTCACGGCTGTGAAGGTCTCTACTATAGAAAGAATTCAAAGTATAGTCAGAGCCTACGGTGCCACTTCCGCTATGTAACTTTCTGTGAAAAGTAAACAATTAAAAAAAACAAAAAACTCAACTTCAACATAATAAAATTAATAAATCTGCTGAGTACAATTGAATTATTTATTTACATCTATCCTGCTTGTGCTGAATTATGAACGTACTAGCAACAACCCGCCAAAATTGGTAGGTTTTTAATTATAATGTGTTGTTTCTGTTACACGTATTAAATTGCTGCTTCTTCTATGGTCTCGCTTGCTCGCTGGGAATGACGCGATCGTCTCTTCCTTTTAGCCATCTTATCATTTTGATCCATAACAATAAGTCTGCAATACTTTAAATTAAAATTTTTGTCTTGAAGAAAAAAAATTAAAAACTTACATTTTAAGGTTATTTTTAAGAAAAACGGATGAGTTAAATCCGTTTCCTGAATGAAACTGGACAGAAAAGTATCTTGATTGTCTGTTGATTTAATGCATACCGTCACACTTTGCTATTTTTACGAGAGTACATATAAGGGGAACAACACAATTATTGTCTAACTTTCAAACACAGTTGCATCCCCTTAGTTGTGCTTGAAAGTTAATGTACTCTCTCGAAAATAGAACAAAATGCGCAAATGACGGTGTGCAAAGTGTGACAGACCGACATACCGAAGTACCTTACGGCGGGAATTATAGTATTGGATGTTGATGAAATCCATGAAGAAATATTTTACAAAACCTGGTGACGATGAAGTTAAATTTTAAATAATTAACTAAAACTGTCTTTGTTGGTTTTTCCAAATAATTGAAAAACAGAATTCCTCAATGATCTGATTTCACTCTTGTCTCTACTATGCTATCACAAATAAAGTTCATCATAAAACACAGTCTTTGACTTGACACTCAGGGTGCACGAATTTCTACAGATGCTACTTATCTGGTCAGTTCGAGGAATGATTGCTTTAGTATTTCACAGTATTTCAGACAGGTCTTGCTTTTGCCAACCAGACACTGCTGGGGATTACAGCTGAGATCTTGAAACCACTATAGAGACTTCTGGTTATTTCAATATAGCTTGTATGGTTCTCGATCAGTGACTCTGATTTATGATGGCACGTAGGAACCCTCTCGTGATCTTATGTAAAGTCCAGAAAAGACTGGCTTTGGTAGATAATGTGCTGCCCGGCCACAGATGATAAGGTTTTAGCCTCGACAAACGTCTCTCTAGTTTCCGTCCTTCTGTCTTTATGAGGTGCAAGTGTGTTTTGATATCTCCGCGGTCTCTTTTTATAGGCTGGCATCCCTCGTACGAGAAGACAGGGTGTCCTGTTGCAGTCTCCAAAATTTTGCATCTTCGAGTGAGACTGTGCGAGTAGTATTCCAAACCTCTGCTCCGTGCATCTCACCTTTTCTAGTTAGGACCTTTTGAGAGATATTTTTCCATTCTCCGTAAGTTTTTCTTTCTGTCCATGTATTGTTTTCCCTAATTGGTCTTGTTATTGAATTTATATCAAATTTTAATTAAGAACAACACAGGATCGCTCGATGTACAGACACCTTTACTTTCACATATCTTCAAAAGTGTTCCTTTCTTCCACTTTTCCTTTTGTAAGTATAGAATTGAAGTTATTCCCTGCAGAAAGGGACCAGTGTCATTCATTTCCGACATTGCATACACTTTCACGGGTCCTAATTCTTACCTCTGTTCGTTAGTTTTTATCCTCCATATTAAACGGTTGTAGCATTATCGATCGGTTTTTGTGACTTCCTATTTTATGATTGGATGACCTCGACACGCCTACGAAAAATAATACTAGCATTAGGCCTACACACATGTGTTATTTTCAAGTCGTTCATTCATTAACTTGGGAGCCGCACTGGTGTAATGGTTACCACTCTGCTCTGGCGATCGGGTGATGCAGGTTCGAGCCCTGGCGAAGACATTTGAAAAAGTGCCTTCAACCAGGGACTGGAATAACCTGAACGGCTCCTGAGCCCACCCAGCTCTAATGGGTACTTCCGAAATCGGCGAGTATCTGCCTGAATGGCGAGAGGACACCTGTCAGTGTATAGGGAAAAAGGGATACTCACGTAAAATCAGTCTCAGGTTAGACACATTGACCTGAGATTTCACCTCGAGTATTAGTGGGCGTACGAAAAGAAAAATTAATTAACTAGGCAATGTGTAATATGTTTCACTTGGTGGTGAGCAAGATCAAGCCTCAGAAATGATAAACGCTGTCACAGAAGAGGAAACCAATGGTGGTGATGATGGCAAAAAGGTAGAAACACTGAAGACAGCACTGAAGAAAATCAAGATGGGCAAAGCAGCAGGACATGATGGTATAATGCCAGACATGGTTAATTAGGTGGCAGCAGCAGGCGATCTCCTGAGGGTCCTACAGGCAGCATGGTGCCACAAGACCAAACGAAAGGATTGGAAGATTACCATCATAACACCCCTATTAAAAAAGGGTGACAATCGCCGATGTGGATTCCATAGAGGCATATCTCTTCTCAGTTTCCCTGGTAAAATTTACTTTAGAATCCTGGAGCCACAAATAGACGAGATCCAGTGTGGCTTCCAAGCAAACCGAAGTACTCAAGACCTGATCTTCACACTCAGGCAGCTGAGTGAAAAGGTCGTTGAGTATAAAAGTGAGATGCATCTTTGTTTATTGGATCTGGAGAAGGTGTTTGATAAGATTCTCTGGAGCTAATTTTGGGACTGCTTGGCAAGGAAGAACATTCAAGCACCTCTGATCCGTGAAGCACAGAGCATCTACAATATTTGCAGAAATTACGTGAGGACGGCAAACTATAAGTCAGAAGAGTTTAGGACCACCACTAGTGTAAGATAGTGTGATATTCTGTCACCTTAACTTGTCATACTCCTCATGGACTATGTCATCAAAGCATGTTAGGAGAGGACAAAAGGTATTCAGTGGGATACTGGAAGATGAGATAGATCTGTATTTCAGAGCTGGCATTTGCCAACAATGTTTCCCTGATTGCTAAATCAGAGACTGATCTTCAATTCAAAGTGCAACTCTGGAAGGAAGAGCTGGAAGAGAGAGAGAGAGATGTTCATCAGCAAATTCAAAACACGAAACAACCATGATGTTATCATGAGAGACACAAAGGCATCTGAGTGTGATGAGAGAATAGGTCCTGGAACAGGTTGACCACTTTAAATACCATAGAGTTGTAATAGACTGGAAGTGAGGCATCAAAGAAGAGTTAGTTACTCGAAGCGCAGCAGCTGGGAGACTCTTTTTCATGCCATAAATCAAAGATTTCTCAGCAACAGGAGAAGTGGCAAGAAGATGAAGATAGCAGTAAATCTCTCTACTTTTGTTCCAGTCCTTAACTTACGGACGCGAGTCATAGACATTAACTACATCCCACAAAAGCCAATTCCAAACCTCAGAAATGAGGTATCTGAGGACAATGGTTGGTGTAACAAGAACAGACATGGTCCGCAACCCTGCAGACTCACGTGGAACAGTCCCGATTACGATAGTTTTGTTGTGTCTGCATAATGGGTGAAGATCGGCTAGACAAAAGTGTGAAACTAAAAGCCAGGGATCCAGACCTCTAGGATGACCCAGAGTTTGGTTGGGAGGACAACATTAGACGATCTCTGAACGGCCGATGAATAGCTTATAACCAGGCCAGGAGGAAGACAGTCGATAGGATAGTTTGGCGCTCTCTATGGGAAATCTCTACACAAAACTGCAGAAGAGGAACGACTAAGTAGTAGAAGTAGTCGAATTGGTAAAAGAGGCATAGGAAGCTGCATTCAAAAAAAAAAAAAAAAAAAAAAAAAAAAAAAAAAAAAAAAAAAAATATACAAGCTAACGAATGGTATTATCAAAGGCAAGAATGGAAATTTGCTTATTAGTATACAAGAACAAATGAAGAGATGGCCAGAACATTTTGAGCAATTTCGCAATAAGCCAGCTCCACCAAATCCCCCAAACATCCAGTAAGTAGAAGAGCAGCTACAAATCAAGTGTGAACGACCAAATAGGGACAACAATGAAGAAAGCCATAAAGCTTCTTAAAGATGAAAAAGAAGCTGGTCCAAACCATTTCCATCAGAGGCCATCAAAGAACACACTGACACCTCTACAGAGATATACGAACTACTTGGCAAAGTTTGGGAGAGAGAAGAAATACCAGCAGAATAGAAGGAAGGTTATCTAGTACTGTTGCTTAAGAAGGGAAATGTGTTTAAAATGCACAAGTTACAGAGGAATAATTTGACTATTAGAGCCAGAAAAATATTAAATAGGATCATCCTTGTGAGATTAAAAGAGTCCATAGAGAGGCAACTGAGATACGAACAAGCTAGCTTTCGACAGAACAAATCCTCTACAGACCAGATAGCCACATTTCATGAATAACAGTTGAACAACTAACTTCTATAGCACGTTTCACTAGCTTTGCCCAACTTCAAAATGCTATATCTCAGCGAATATATAACGCATATAAGTGAAATTTTGTGTGTGAATTTGAAATGGTATAGACCCTATGAATTAAATTTTTCATTAAAATGCAGCCATTGGTTTCAATTTTCGTTTCTTTGCGATATAATATCAAAAGTCTACTTGCCAACACATCACACACACACATTTTGAAATGTCTACAGTAAATTATACGACATCATTTGCACATAATTGGTTTATCAAACAATTGGCATGATTTTAGCGTGAAATTGCGTGAAATTGCACTTCTTGAACACAAAACAGTTTATATCCGGTCTTACTCACACATTATCAATCAGTGGCGTGTCTACAAAAAGTATTGTGTGGTTAAGTAGGAAAATGAGTCTGCGAGTACATTTTATGACATTACAGCAAATCACAAAAAGGATTTTTAAGTATTTCTGTAATGAAGCTACTCGTGGAAAACTATATAATTCTATTTCAAACCCACAAAAGAGGACTATTCATGCCTTGGGGATAATCAAATGATCATTGCACCGCTGGATAGCGACATCTGAAATTTCTAATTCCAGTGATTACACACGAAAATTAGGCCAAGAGTGGGGGATAATTTTGACAGAGAATTGATCCGCAGAGAAATTTGCAATATGTTTCACAATAATGAGACAGTGACTTTAAGGAAATTGAAAATTTGGTTAAGAAAGAATAATGACATTGATATTTCCAAATCTACGCTATGGAGGACTATTATGAGTTGGGATTCACTTTTAGAAAATATGTTGGTGGTAGAAACCTTATTTGTGAGAAGCCTCATATAGTTGCAATGAGAAGCAAATATTTACGCGAGGTCAGAGAAATTAGAAGAGATTGTTATGATTTTGTGTATTTAGATGAAACTTGGATCAATGCACACCACAGTAATGAACGAGAATGGCAATCATCTGTGGGACAACTAAGAGACTAGTACCAAGCAGCAAAGGACAGCGCCTAATAATTGCACATCCAGGAAGCAGCCATCGTGGGCTTCTAAATAATACTGAACTCATATTTGTTTCAAAATCCACAGATAATAGGCATTATCATACAGAGATGAATGACAAGATATTTCACGATTGGATTGTGAATCATGTACTTCCTTCCTTGGATAGACCGTCGTGTTTGATAATGGACAATGCTTCATATCACAACGTTGTGGCACCAGAAGATAAAGTTCCTAATTCATCAAGTACTAAAGATGTAATAAAGATTTGGCTGACCATAAACAACATTCCATTCAACGAAATGTCCCTGAAGCCTGAATTACTTGGAATTGTAAAAAAGACACAGCATACAAAGATAGTTCACATAGACAAGGCAATCCATGAACATGGTCACAGATGTTTAAGATTGCCTCCTTACCATTCTCACTTAAACCCAATATCTCCAATATAGCCAGGGATTATTGGAAGAAATGTGAGAACCATATGTTACAAGAGGAAGAGGAGTATTGGAAGAATGATGGTTTGTCCTTCATTCAGCCGAGATTGATTATCAATTTCTCAGAGACATCTGATTATGATTCGGATGAAGTTTAATTTCTTTAAAGATGACCTTACAGTTATTTACAAGCACATTAGAGGAGCAACGTTCCATTATGATATTTATGAACCGCAAAGAGGTGATACCTATTGAAATCAATAGATCAAGGAAGGTCCAGTTTGGTAGCGCATTAAATGTCAATGACAAACAATGTCACGAGTATCTCGCATGCAGATCATTTAAGAAATCATCTTCAACGGGTTTTCATATGCAAACGTGATGGCCACATTATTGTAATAGTAGACACGCCTATGCCTAATCAATTCACAGAATCTGTGCATGAAGTGGTTGTCATAAAATTAACAGTGATACAACGTAAAATATCTCCAAAGGATAAAATGTAGGGATAAAAAGAATGCGTAAGTTACTAGAAGGCATGATCGCCCACGCCGCGGGTCATCACCCGCCATGGAAATTAAATTGCTAAAACGGTTACCATTTGAACGGGATGAGAACGGCGGATCAAAAGAAAAAAAAAATATGACTGAAAAATTGCGTGAGACTAGCAAGGCTTAGAAGATGCAATTGGGGGAGAACGGAGGAAAAGTCACGTCCCCAAATTGACACGAGGTACGGAAAGGGACGCTTATGCGATACCAAGCCTTTTATTTGAATTCAGCGGCAAAAGCATTACAACGCAGATGCTTGAAATATTACAAAATTAAAAAAGTAACTTTTTCTTAATACTAATGTTAGGAATATAAAAATTAGCTGGCCGGATGGCCCATTTTGAGCAGTGAAATAATATGCTTTTATTTATACAGACGGATAGATAATAATGAAGACATTGACAAAAGACTGTGTTGTTCACATCAGCGAAAGACTGCATTGAATCAAACATGTCACTAATTTGCACAAAAACCGCGACCTTGAGACTCAAGTGTTCAAATCTAGTTAGAATGAAAGAGAGGGACATTGGTGGGAGCTGTGGCTAAAAAATAACTTTACAGACAAAATTTGTAGAGGGGACGGATAGGTTGGTTCAAAAACCAAGTACGTTTTTTGTGAAAACGCAAGTAGAGACGGACGGACTAACAGATAAAAATCCATACTTGACTGAAGCATGACTGAAATGACTTTAGTGTAGGAAATTTGAATTTGAAAAAAACACAAGGCATTGATTGGCCACAGACAATCATATTATCAGCGCTCAGACGCGCTTTTTTGCCATTCCTCAATAGTTGTCCAGTGATAGACACAGTAAATTTTAAGTGTGGTGATTTCCAATGAAGTAAATTGAAATAAGTTCAGGGACGCCATACTATAGCCAGCAGCTCAGCTGAGTTTTGCTAGCATTTCTGTGTTCTTTATTCATAATCTGGTAAGATTGAAATTATTTCTTTGTATATTTTAAATATTGTTTAATGTTTCGATTGATTTGATACTGCCATATCGAAATCTAGCCTTACAACAAGTAAGGATTTGCTCTAGACCCCCAGCCCTAGTTCAGGGTCTAGGGACAAACAATATATATAAACTCCAGCAAGGATTAGGAAGGACAGATCAAGTGTTGAGATCAGTGGAACATATCACCTATCCTATCCTATGGCAAGAAGCTAATAAACATATTTCGGAATATGGAGTCTGGGAGAACTTATCCTATGTGAAACCAACTTGGTAAGATGTGTTGTATGGTCAGAGAGATCTGACCCTGTCTAAGTGGTGTTATTGTAAATTGTTACGTGTAGAAGTGGCTCCTTAGGTAAGGTTCTGAACCTAAACCAATACTTTATTTCAGAGCTGTGAGTTTTTTATGTTGACACCAAAAGGTGGTGTCAAATGCTGGGTAAATAATTGACAGTGAGGACCCGTGCAGTGTCGCATCTCGGCAGAACAGCCTTGTATTGCCCCAAGCACGGAGAGGTGGGGCCACCCGATATATTGCCCCCAAGCACGGAGAGGTGGGGCCACCAGATTCCAGCACCAGAACTACTCTTTCAAAGTTACGTAAGCAGGCTGGTCTGCTGGATTTACACCAACTTCATAGACATAGCACCCAAAGTGAATTATTACTAAAAACATCCCATTTCCTTCCATCATTAATGGACAATGTTTGGTAGGCTTAGACAGGGAGGGATGAAGCCACCCCAACAGCACATCTATTCATCGTTCTCCCAGGGAAAATAAAATTATGAACTGTAGAAATATTAACTAATCGTGAAATTTGTATACGTACACACCTTTTATTTATCATGCCATTTATTCATGCCATTCACTCATAAATTCCAAAATCTTTCATATGTTCTGGCCAAAATAAAACCTTGGTTCAGAACAAATAAATTTAAAAAAGATTTACTTTCTAAAATTTCACCAGCTGAATTTAGTTCATTGTGTTCTAAATTTTATTGATAATATTATATTATTTAATATCTGTGTGTGTGTGTTTGTATATGTCAATACAACACATTACATTCAGTACCCTAGATTTTAACGTAGCCACATTCATTAGAAAAAAAAAGATAGGTGTGAGGTCGTAGTGGTAGCAAGAAAGGCCTTCTGAAAATTCACAGCTACATTTTATCTCAGGAGCCTTCACAGCTGACCTCATACATCACACTTAGTAATATCACCATCATACAATACCATCAAAACCACTACAATGTTAAAATTTCTTTTCTCGATACACAATAATTAGTATGCCGACAAAGATCAAAGGATTTCATCCGTTTATGGGAACTGGACAAGATGCACAGATATAAAGTATATATTTGTTGGATCTAACTCAATATAACATCGTATGCAAAAAATGACATTAATACGTTCGACGGTTAATCAGATAATTACATTTGTTTGAGGGCAAAGCTAGTGAAACGTGCTATAGAATGGAATTCGTCGCTATACATGGGATTTTTGACAATGAAAAGGCATTTGACGTTGTTGACAGAGAATCACTTTGGAAATTAATGAGGCATTATAGAGAAGATCACTAACGTAATAATGAAAACTTATAATGGCATGACATGCAGAGTTTTTCATGAAGGACAACTTACAGAGCCGTTTGGCATAAGAACTGGAGTGCGACAGGGATGCCTCTTGACTCCAATTATTTTCATACTAACAATAGTTTGTGTTCTAAAAAACATCGACTCACACAACAGAAATGGAATCCAGTCGAATCTAACTCAATAGCTAGATGATCTAGATTTTGCAGATGATTTGAATCTTCTGTTCTATATCCATAGTCAAATGCAGGACAAAATAAAAACACTCGATGAGGGGTCACAGCAATTGGGTCTGAAAATACAGAGGGAAAAGACAAAAATAATGAGAGTAAATGCAGGAAATGATAACAGGGTTGAAATTAAAGAAACACCACTACAAGATGTAGAATCGCACACATATATAGGCAGCAATATAGACAAAGTTGGAGGAAAAGACAATGATATCAAAATAAGAATACAAACAGGGAGAGGAGCTTTCACTGCACTTAGAAACATTTGGAGATCAAGAGAAATCAAGTCCAACACTAAAGTAAGAATCGACAACTCAAATGTCAACAAAGTTCTATTGTTTGGCTCTCAAAATTTAAGAGAACAACAAAAACTACCAAAAAGCTACAGACTTTGATAAATGGGTGATTGCGTTGAATAGAAGTCACAAATGTGGAACTGATGACAAGAACCAGACAAGTGCCAGTGGAACAAGAGATGAGAAGAAGACGATGATAATGAATAAGACATTCAGTGATGAAACTTAATAGCATTACAAGGCAGTCCTTGTTCTGGAATCCCCAGGGTAAGAGAGGCAGAGGAGACCAAAAATACACGGAGAAGAGACATGGAAAGGATTTGCACGGATGGCACATACCAGCAAGACTTGGCATGTGTTTGTTGAAAGTCTGTGGTCCTTGGTGATATAATAAGTCACGATTGATTGACAAGTATCTGCTGACGTAGAGTGTGCAGAGGAAAAGAAAATGGTGAATAATAATGCTCTGTTAGAAATATTGACAATATCTGCGTTTACGTATTATTTATCTTAATTGCAGTTTACTGTTTCGAAACCAGTTTTTCTACATTAACTCGAGCATAGTGCTGTTCTGTCTTTTCACGTTTATCAGTCTCTGATCTAGGCAGTCTTATAACGATGGTTGGAACATGCATCTGCTTTAACCCTGCATTCATTGCAGCAGATTTGCCTTTCGATCCCCAAGAAGTCATGTACCTGACAACAGCAATGCCATGATTACAATCGAGAGGTGTTTGCGTATTACTGCATCTTTAAAGGTTAGAACTTAGATGTAATGTAATCATTTCTTCATGTCTGTAACAGAAAAGACTTTATTCTCGCTTAAAAAGACGTGTTATTTTATCACCATTACCTTTCAGTGCCATAAGGAGAATAGACGTTCAACAAACTTATATCAACCGTCATGTTCTGTGCCATAAGGAGAATAGACGTTCAACAAACTTATGTCAACTTTCATGTACTGTGCCATAAGGAGAATAGACGTTCAACAAACTTATGTCAACCGTCATGTACTGTGCCATAAGGAGAATAGACGTTCAACAAACGTATGTCAACCGTCATGTACTGTGCCAAAAGGAGAATAGACGTTCAACAAACTTATGTCAACCGTCATGTACTGTGCCATAAGGAGAATAGACGTTCAACAAACGTATGTCAACCGTCATGTACTGTGCCATAAGGAGAATAGACTTTCAACAAACGTATGTCAACCGTCATGTACTGTGCCATAAGGAGAATAGACGTTCAACCAATTTATGTCAACCGTCATGTACTGTGCCATCAACTCAAGTTCTATCCATGTCTTCTTCATCTCTTTCATTTCTGTCTCCCGTTCTCTTCTGCGCGTGTTTCTGTCATCTTTTAACCTTGATGGCTTCAAAACAGTGATTATCTCGTAATGCTAACAAAAGCTTATCTGAATATGATTCCTATCCATCGCCAGCTTATTCTTCTTATATCATGGTCCCCTTACACATGTCTGATTATTGAAATCAGTTCCGTACTAGTAAACTGTTCCTAACATTTCAGTAGTTCTATCCTACGCAAGCACTCATTTATGAAGAAAGAAAAAAAAACATTCACTTTACACATTTAATTTTAGCTACTAGTCTTTTTGTGATCACCGTGTTCATATATTTAGAAGTCATCTCATATCTACCCATCGGTCCCCTTTCGACGTGTAATTAACTAAAATTGTTTACCATAAACACTAATGCAGATATTGTAACTTATCCAGCTGTGTTCACGAGTGCTATTACAGTAATGCTAAATTTGGCATCACTAACACCATCACAGGTTTTGACAGATGTTGTTTTGATTGTTATATGTTTTTAATGTTGTTGTTTTTTTTTAAATTCCTTCAATTTATGTTACCCCTTTCAATGTATATTTTTTTTCTTAAATTATAAAATTTCTTATGTGCGAAACTTAAATATTTCATAATGCTCATTTCTATTCTTACAGATAAAAAGCGTCATTACTCCAGATCGAACAACTATGATCGTCGTCAATATCTATATAGCCCTCTTCTGTAGTTCTGTCCCAGTCTACTCTGTTAACAAAATGGACATGAAGTTTTCTACAGTAAGGAATAAAACTATTTTTGGTCTTGTTATCATGGGAGATAGAAGAAACGTGGATAAGATTTCTTTTATTATCAACAACTTTTCTGTTCCTTTGGCAACCTTTATGATCATCGTTTTATGTACGATAATACTTTCTCATAAGCTACACAGTAAAACATGGTTGTAATGATTTCCACTTTATTTATCGTTTGCTCTGTTCCCATTAGCATTTATATGTTAGCAGTTGCCTTTGTACCTGCGCTGTCATTGCAAGGAAAATACTTTAGCATAGGAATATTGATTGATGGACTTACGAGCTATGTAATAGAGTGTATAAACTGTTCTATGTATATTGTTATTTATTATCACATTAGCAGTAACTACAAAGGTCGATTCCGCAAGATTTTCTGCAGGAACGGAATAACAGGACAGCTCACACCATAACAAAAACATGTAGATAATATTCGTCAAGCGCGCAGCTAATTGTAAAATGTATTACACTGGTATAACTAAAAGATTTTGCTCACTCAGTTTTAACAGTTTGTATTTGACAATCTTGACAATAATACTGGTCTAGGTATAAAATTTAGTAGCGTGTGAACCTGAAGAAATAGTCGTACTACCTTTCGGGAAAATACCGAAACGGCGCGCATTGCAATATGCTTGAAGGCATCTTGTACACTCATTAGAATCATCCCACGGGTCAATTATCGGTGTTTCATTCTAATTTCAAATGTCCCGTCAAAAATGATAGAACTTAATAATTTATTACTATAATCATCGGCGTAAATAGGGTTGATGGCACAGGCAAATAAAAAAAAAACGGCGACCTTTGAAAACTGCTCCTTAAAATTGGAATTCTGGTGGAATTCTTTTATTAGTACTCACAATGGTTGCTTGTTATAATACAAGTTACGAAATAATAAAATCAAACTATACTTTTATTGTTTGAAATTGTAATGAGCCATGACTATAAGCTCCAGCATTAGAATGGAGACATAGGCAACTACTGCACCGCAGATATAAGGTAAAGGTAAAGGATCCCGTTTACACGCCCACTGAGGCATATTGGGAATATGGTGTTAGGCCCATATTTTCTCGACCATCGGCACACTATGGGTGATGTGGTCAGTATCACACAGGTCGCATTAATCTTCCCAGAGTTGCTCTGGTACCCAATTGGGGCTGGGTCGACCAAGGAGCCGTTTGCAGTCTAAAAAAATTCCACCTCAACTGGGGATCGAACCATGAACCACTGAACTGATGTGGTTATCTGAAATTCTATTAAGCACGACAGTTATTGTGTCGGACTCTCAGTCTTTGCTTCGGAAGGTCCAAAACGAATGGCTATGGAATGAATAGAACACATATGTAGAAACCTCGAATCTTCAAGAACTGGTATTGATCTACGGTCCTGGTCATGCAAGGGTTCCCGGCCACGAGAGAGCTGAAAGACTAACTTCTAGGCACCCTTAGTGGGGACATTTGATATGGTAAAAGAGATATACTTACTTACTTAGTCGTTCCCCTTCTACCGTGAGGTGTACAGAGATATACTAAGGACAATTAATGACCGCCTGTAAGAGAAAAACATTGTAACCGGTGAACCAACAAGGCACCAAACTTTAGACTAGTAAGATGGACGTATGAGAGGATGCATCCGGCACGTTACATTAACAATTAGCATTCATTCCATTCAACATTTGCTGAGCTAGAACGAGCGTCTGTGGGTTTGACCGGAGTAAAGTGATATCGATTCTGATCAACAATAACAATAATAATAATAATAATAATAATAATAGCCCTTCAGTCATAACTGACTATGGGAATGCGCCCCTGAGGTGACAGCCCTCAACTGCTTATTTTCCTGGTGCTCCTTTCGACGTTTTCTCCTCACCTCTGCTTCTTGTGTAAGCCTCTCTTCGCCCAATCTGAGGTGGTGCCGTAAATAGCATCGCCACTTAGTGCGATCGGCAGCTTCATCCTCCCATGTTGCTGGATCCATGTCCAGTGCCCTCATATCTCTCTTGCACACATCTTTGAACCTCAGCTGTGGTCGCCCAACTGTTCTCTTGCCATCTGCTAATTGTCCGTAGAAGATATCTTTTGGGATGCGACCATCTTCCATGCGGCGAACATGGCCAAGCCAGCGAAGTCTGCGCTGTCTAAGCAGCGTATACATACTTTGAAGGCCAGCACGTGACAACACCTCGACATTTGTCACTTTATCTTTCCACGAGATGCCGAGGATGCGGCGTAGACACCGCAAATGGAAGGTATTGAGCCTTCTTTCTTGCTTAGCATAGGTCGTCCAGGTCTCGCTGCCATATAGGAGTGTGCTGGTGTCGCAGGCATTATATACCGTAGCTTTGGTCTTCATTGTGAGTTTAGAGTTTCCCCAAACACGCGATGTGAGGCGGGCAAAGGTAGCTGCAGCTTTGCCAATGCGGCTGTCGATTTCTGTATCCAGTGAGAGTTTGTCATTGATGGTAGACCCTAGGTGTGTGAAGTGGTGCACCACTGCCAATTCATAGTTATCGATAGTGATAACTGGTGCAGCACCCGCATCCTTACTCAGCACATTCGTTTTCTTTAGACTTATTGTGAGGCCAAAGTCCTTGCATGCTTTAGTGAAGCGATTCATCAAGTTCTGAAGCTCCTGTTGGCTTTGAGTGACGACTGCAGCATCATCAGCGAACAACAAGTCTCTTATAGTGACCCTTCTGATTTTTGTTTTTGCCTTCAGCCTTGAAAGATTAAACAGACGGCCATCTGACCTAGTGTGAAGGCATATTCCTTCAGTTGCATCTCTTAATGCATGTCTCAAGAGTAAGGCAAAGAAGATCCCGAAGAGGGTCGGAGCCAGAACACAGCCTTGTTTAACGCCACTTCGTATGTCAAAAGGCTGTGACGTGCTTCCAGCATATTGGACTGTTCTCTTCATGTCGTCATGGAATGACTTTACCATTTCCAGCATTTTAGAAGGGCAGCCTATTTTCGGGAGGATTTTGAAGAGTCCATCCCTACTAACCAGGTCGAATGCTTTTGTGAGGTCTATAAAGGCGATATATAATGGTCTTTTCTGCTCTCTTGATTTTTCCTGAAGCTGGCGGAGAGAGAAGATCATGTCTGTTGTTGATCTGCCAGCTCGGAATCCACACTGTGCCTCTGGATATATGCGCTCAGCTAACTTGTGTAGTCGCATTAAGATGACTTTGGCAAAAACCTTACCAACAATACTAAGAAGAGAGATGCCTCTGTAGTTATTGCAATCACTTCTGTCTCCTTTATTTTTATAGAGTGTTACAATCTTGGCATCTCGCATGTCTTGAGGAATAGTTGTTTCTTCCCAGCACTGGCACAGCATCCTATGCAGGGGATGTAATAGCGTGCTCTTACAGAATTTGATTAAATCAGGAGGAATCCCATCACTGCCTGGTGCTTTGCCAGAGGCCAAGCTATCAATGGCTTTACTGAGTTACTCTAATGTTGGTTCGGCATCCAGCTCCTCCATAGTTGGCAGACTATTGACAGCATCAAGGGCTGCAGGCGTAACGGTATTGTCTCTAGCGTAAAGCTCAGAGTAGTGCTCGACCCACCTCTCCATCTGCTTACCCTTATCGGTTAGCTTCTCTCCGCTGATGGTTTTTAGCGGTGCCGTCTTACTTTTATGGGGGCCAAGTGCTTTCTTTATACCGTCATACATTTGTCTAATGTTGCCTGTTTGCGCTGCCATCTGGATGCTCTCACTGAGCTGGAGCCAATAGTCATTTGCACAGCGTCGAGCAGTTTGTTGAACTTTGCTTCTCGTAGCCCTCAGGATCTGTAGGGTTATGGCACTCGGTGAACGTTTGTATTCATTCATAGCACTGCGCTTAGCTTCAATAACAGGTGCCATCACATCTGATGAAGCGTCAAACCAGTCATTTGACTTTGCTGTTTTCTTACCAAAGGTGGCAAGTGCAGTACTTTGAATGGTGTTCCGTAGATGCTCCCAGTTCTCTGTAATAGTATCACCATGCTGAGGGCTACTGAGCACTTTCTTGAAGGTCGCAGTGAATTGAGCGATCATGAAAGGGTCTGACATCTTGCTGGTATCAATGCGTGGTTTTCCTTCATGTCTGACACGATAGAGTTTTCTTGGTTGTGCTCTGATTTTGCAGCAAACCAAGGAGTGATCTGTGTCAGTCTGCATTATGGTACGAGCGCGTGGAGAGCACAGACCTGAGGAGTGGCCTTCTGACGAGAATCAGGTCAAGTTGGTGCCAGTGCTTGGATCGTGGGTGTCTCCATGATACCTTATGCTGGGGTTTTGTCTGAAAGTAGGTGTTGGTCACGCAGAGATCATGGTGGACGCACAACTCTAAGAGCCGTTGTCCATTTTCATTCATCTTGCCAATACCAAACCTGCCCAGACATGAAGGCCATGAAACATTATCGGCACCCACTCTAGCGTTTAAGTCACCAAGGAGAACAAGCTGTTCTTGCCTAGGTATGCTTTTGATTACTGCTGCTAGATTCTCGTAGAACTCATCTTTAGCTTCTGAGGTAGAGTACAGAGTAGGAGCATACACACTGACAAGGGTGATGGGACCTGTGCTAGTTTGCAGGCGGAGCGTTAACAGGCGTTCTGATCCATTCTCGCCTGGTTCAACCATGTTAGTTAGCGATTTTTTGACCGCAAAACCTACTCCGTGTTCTCTAGCTTTATTAAGATCTTTCCCTTGCCAACAAAATGTGTAGTCCTTCTCGCTCACCGTTCCAGAGCCCGCCAGGCGCGTTTCCTGAAGTGCAGCTATATCCACCTGAAGTCGTTTAAGCTCATCATTAATTATGGCTGTCTTCCTTACATCGTTTACATCCTGTAGGTTTTCGGATAGTCCAGTCAACATAGTCCGGACGTTCCAGCATCCCAATCTGAGAGTTTGCTTTTTTCTATTTTTTCGATAATTGCTTGGTGCAAAATTTTCTGTCCACAGTTCGGGTTTGACCCTAATCCCCATGCACCCAATGGGGAAAGCAGACAGTGGCGGGACAACACCTTATTGACTGGGGGCTGCCCAGCTTGAAGCGGGCGGTAGCTGTCCAGTGAGATCCTAGAACCTCTCCCACTGTCGGAAGTAGCCCCTGGCGCCATGCCCTACGCCAATTGGGCAAAATGCTTATAACCGGTAACTGCTACTTCCCGTGTTTTGCCGACACCTATAGGGTGAAGCTGGAGTGTCCTCTCCAGGGCGCGAGCTTGGGCACAGTTATATGGAGATCAAGCTGTTGCCCATGCAGCATGTTCCCCCTCTCCACACAGCCGGTAGATCCAAAGGAACGGCAGTAGCCGATACAGTTTGGTACCAGCCATGTCGCAGGAGTTGCCAGAATAATGTCGAATCAACATTAGACTGCCTTACGGACTCCGACTCCGGATTTAACCTCAGGGTTTACTCCCGAAGCCAATTCCACAAATGGATATTCCCGCAAGGCAGCAGTGGTGTGAATTCAGAGTTCCTTCTCTTAGATAAGCTACCAACCAAGGATCACGAGCCCTATCTGCCCGAAGCTGCTGGTTTTAAGGCGCCAGTCGCTCGCCTTTGCCCCTTCTCCCGTCAGTGGAAACAGTTCCGCCGGGCTCAAATTGAGCCACACGTGAAGGCCGGGAGCTGGACTTGGTTGTCAGAGGCTGTTTGAGGCGCGTGCCATAGAAGTATTTTATCTGCAGTGAGAGCTTATCCTCACTACAACTCCCGGCAATAACAACCTTTGTAACAATAATAACAATAACATAACACACTGTTGGTCTCTCTGAAGACGGCGAGTATCTGCCTGAATGGCGAGAGGACACATGTCAGCGTTCAGGAAAAACAGGATATGTGACAGTGTGGCTTGTTACCCTGGCATTATACGTGCCAGCGAGATAGGTCATACATTTTTAGTAGACCAATCAAAATCATTGACGGTGACAAGGGCCCACAACTCCTGTCGGGTTAAGAGGTTAATATTATCATTAGGGCAGTTCCATCTAGACGACCTCGAGGAAGGGTGTGTTTTCTAAGTGTGAGCTGAAGAGAAGCCATGTTTGAGCTGTCTCAACTTTCGGGGAACCACAAAGACAAGTTTTAAGTTGAAGTTCTTAAAGTATTTCAGAAAGAAGTAAACTGTGTGTAGACTTTAATGATATCGTTTTTTTTTTCACAACAGAATATAAGCGGTAGCTATATTTCTGTACAAGGAGGAAAGACTATGTTGAGTAGTAACACATGTAAGTACGAACTCAATGTGTATTTCAATCCCCAGATGGGATTTGATTTATGTTAAAGGAAGAAAACCAAGAAAACAGTCACAGATGAATATGAGGACTCATCATCTGAAGAAAATAGTAACTTTAATTATTGTAGATAAAAGACGCCATTACATGTACTGAAGAGTTGAAGAAACAAAGGGAAACAAAGGACAAGGTGTCCTAGATCGTGAGTTGCACGAGATTCCTGGGTACTCACACAACTTAGAAGGAAGAAAAGTAAATACGGAGACCTTCAGTAAACTACAATCACTACAAAAAATATTGATTTGTTTTCCAGCTGCATTTGTTTATTTATGTACTTTGTAAATAAACCTTGTTATATGACGCAGCCGAGTTATGCAGATTGGTCGAATGATTTAAATGGGAAAAATTACAACACAGAAGTACACCACTATAGCACCTTATCACCATCAATCCTAGAGAAGAACGAACCTGCTACATTCCACAAGAATCTACATCTCTAGCGGGAAGCTAGTAATAACACTTGATGGACATTTATTGAGAAAGAAGATATAAAAAGTAGAATTAGAGAACGCGGTCACATATAACTCACTACTTGGTACCGTGACTCACAGTGAAGGACACTGCCACATATACCTGTACTCACTAATTGGTACCGTGCCCTGTCACATATCACTAATTGACGCCGTGACCAACTCTCGAGGTGCACCCATTACACAGGAAGACGATCACAAATGAAGAAATCAACGAAACTTGTTGATTGAAATGGATCCTAATTATGACTAAGTACTACAACAACAACAACGAATGTTGGCCCAGCAACAACAACAACAAATGTTAGCCCAACAACAAGCCCGACAAATAGCACACAGGCAACATCAACAACCATTGAAGAGATGTATACAAAGAATTGGTAGAGAGCCCAAGTTCGAACGACATCCTGAGATCGAACCCATGGAAATTTGCCATTCTTGTCAACAGTGGAGAAGGAATGACAGTCATAAAAATTACTATAACCACAAACACGACCACCAACAGCACGAGTACAGAAATATTGATTATACGCCACCACCCAGACCACAAACAGACCCAAGACCCAACAGCAACAAGATAAATAGTGTCCCCAAGCACTGGGATAGCCTCACCAACAGAACAAGACGTATAGCAGTGAGAAATTTCATAGGCGAAATCAGAAAAGGAACAACGTGGCAGATAAACAATGTGACGACAAGAAATGACAAACACTGTAGAATCACATTAGACAACGGACATAAAGTACACATATGTCCAATATGGTCTAGAAAGAGAACCAACAGTGAGCAAAGTCACAATGTCACACGACCACTTCAAAATCTACGAACTGTAAACATTGTACAGCTGAAGGTAAAAACAGCGACACAAACAGAGAATAGAACTACATTTTCAGCACACAACAGAGACACAATTATCAAGACGAAGAAAGGAAATAGCAATGCAGTGTCAAGAAATAACACAGAAGCAAGAACTTATCATGAGAGTCTACCAGAACTACACAGAAACAACACATCGGTGTTCGAAACGTTATTCACATGATCACAACCATCATTCCCTACCCCCTCATCCGGCCCAACATACTCCCTGCGCGACCCCCGTCGCAACCCCAGTGAGTATGTGAAGCGGACATTTGATGACAGAAGACATACCATGGAACCCAGAGAACAAGATCATCAGATAGCCCATCGAAATGCCAATCATAGCATACGGTCAACAATACCGAAACAAGTATACTACACATATGAACAGCAGACGACCAGTGAAGCAGAATCAGACTCTGAATCTGTGTATCACACTACTGATACAGAGAACGGTATAGTACTTTCCCCACCACGACAAGAAGAGTCAGATATTGATACTTTAAGAGCACCTAGCAAATCAGACAGTACAGATGGCGAACTCCAAATCGACATCAGGTCGACAGCCAAAAGACCATATACATCATCATCAGATGATTCACCACGTATCGCAAAGTACAGCAACTCCCGAATGAGCACGTCTGTTATAAAGTCACGAGAAAGCGACGCCAGACGAAAACGAACAAGTCAAAAGGAACTCTACAACCCATTCCTCCGTCACAGTCTATTACATCCTCTATGCGAGCAACGTGTAACACAGCTACCATTTCATCGCCTACGCAAGCTTACGCTAGCAGACTCTCGAAGCGAGCAATAGCACTTTTAGAAATCGCTAAACTACTATAATTTAGTGAAGGCGTTCCCTCTTCATAATGCCCAACTGATATGATACTTCCGTCATCATAAGTATCCAACGTAGCACGTACTCTTCTCTACATAGTACGCGACAGTGTTTACTAATATTATTGTTTCCTTTCAGGTACACAGAACAAGACTTACTCATGCACGTTTCTCGAACTAAGATGACCTTTGGGGCTCACGCAGGCATGCTAGAACTGTAACGCATACCCTATAATTTTTTTTTCTCGCACCAGTGGATTTATAGGTCAGTTTCGACCAGCCCATTAACATTCTTTTAAACCCCACTGTGCTGTAACCGAGATTTTCACCACGCTGACGTGCCTGAGTAGAACCATTTGATACATTGCGGTATAATGCTGTAGTGCACAGTGACGATAAAACCCCAGCACTAGAGACTAGAACTTTGTAAACATCTTACTATTGTAGCACAGAACCCCGTGCATCCAAACAGAACATTACTTAAGATTGACTACTTGATGAATAACATTACATTGTTTAAAAACATTTATGTCGGCATGCCAATTGAAGGACACTGTTACTAAATGTCAACACGACACTAAGTAAATTGTGTTGATCCCTATGAGAACTGATTTAATTATGTTCATTTTCATGATTGTTGTAAATAATATTTTTTTTCCTTTCTCATATATGCAGACTTTTGACTTCTATGAGATTGTTAGGAGGACATCAACATTTTTATTTGTTTTTTTGTTTGGTTGAACCATGTTTATTGATTGAACTCATAACAGAGCATTGTTCTGAGAAATAAGAGAGTTGTTCTTACAGACTGTCGTAGATATTTTGATAGGAAATTAAGACTTTGGTTGGTCCCTTCTGAATAGATAGAATCAGTGATAGCTGCAGTGAGAGTTAATACAGAAATAGATCTTTCCACGAGTGCAGTGGTAGCGAATCAATAGAACGGTCCCCTGGAAAAAGACAAGATTCTTCTCTCTCTCTCTCAGGCCTATCTTCTACGACACTTATGTAAGAGTCGGACAGACTATTGACAACATATGCTAATATGTAATGAACATACCACTCACGTGCACACACACCAGTGACAACAGGTAGACACACAGACGTGGGAAGACTATCATTGGCATCTGCGCATGTTAGCGGGATAGCTTCTGCCCATAAAGTGCATGTATCGACTAAGGTCAGGATGAACCTGTTCCTTCTTTTAGTCCTTTCGAAAGGCCCTAAAATGTCGATCACAACCCGTTCGAATGGTGTTCCCACTATTGGCATTTCACCCATGTGGACTCTGTACTGTTTCGGTACTAGGAGCTGGTTGTAACCTTGGTCAGGCTTGCCCGTTCTCCGATAAAGTACGCCATCCTTAGAAAAAATGTCCCCGTGTTGTCTGGGTTCCTTAGCCATGGGCAGTTTCCTAAAGCAGGGTGCCAAAGTAGGGTCCTTGTATTGCGCTTCTTTAAGTTCCATGGGTAACAAATTAGGCGCACGCTCCCGTTTCTTTGTGGTTTACCCTCTTGTAGTTACTGCTGCCACAATCGGCTCTTCCGGTTTCCCAATAGACACGTATCTCCCGCCAAGTATGACTGGGTAGATGGGATCATCCATAACAGCCGCTTTGATCACACCTCTGACAAAGTCAGAGTGTATCTCCACCAGTGCGATGGGAAGCGCTGTAGGTGCATCACTCTTAGAAACTCCACAAAATTGGACGGTCTCTGCTGTCTCTTGACCGGGTTTGACCAGGTTTCTGGCAACAATGCAATCATATGAAAGCCCCGTGTCAAATAAGCAAAAAGTTTGAGAACCGTTCAATGTAACAGTACCTCGCGTTGAGGGTCTATCCCCAACAGGTTGGGAATCACTGTCAATAATTCCGCCTTGCGAGACTGTTAGTAAGCATCCGATGCGTTTCGGCTCGGTGTGCTCACTCTGATCATCTGTCCCGTGCTCAGGAGTTCTCCCTTTGCCACCTGGTCCTCGTTGGCTACGCTGCCATGAAGGGCGGTCGGGTTGATCAGACTGTTTACTGTGGTTGGTGTACTTGTTTTTGTAGAACTTGGATTTTTCAGGAGGGGGGTTTTGAGGTCCAGTTTCTCTGTGGTTGTTCTGACTAGAAGTATGAGAAGCCTGAGAAGCATGGTCAAGATTATTTTTCCGAAAATGCTCTTCTGTCGGCTTTCGTTTTGTGGCCGGTAGTTCAGCCAGCGCATTTTGGTATCGCTCAGACTTTTCCAAAATGTCTTCCAGCTTTTCTGCACCCTGCTCGGCAAGAAATCTCCGGGTATCCGCAGACAAAGTGTTCTTTATTTGTTCTGTTAAAACAAATTCCTCAAGACCTTCATAGGTCGAGGGGAGCTGTGAAAGCTCAAGGCACTTAGTCAAATATCCCTTTAACCGAGATGAGAACTGCTGAAAAGTTTCAGCGCTCTCCTTCCTGCTGTTGCGAAACAGTTGCAAAAACTTTCGCGCATTCATTTCAAAGCGCTCAAGTAACGCCTTCTTCAACAAGTCGTAATTGTCTTGTTGGCCACTTTCCAGCTTAGAATAAACATCATAAGCAGAACCTTTTAGGGCCTGGGAAAGTTTCAAATTCCAACGCGACCTCTCTAACCCGTACAGAGTTGCAATTTTCTCAAATTTTTCAAGCCAAGTGTCAATCTTCTCATTAGGACAAGGGAAAGATTCTAGAGTGAAAGACATAGCGTTGAGTTGAAGAGATTGAGTGTTAGAAGGATCAGTTAGGGAAGAATGAGGAGAAGACTCTCCATTGCTGGAGGTAGAGGCAGCAGCACGACTTTGGAATTCTAGAGTTTTAAGAGCCAACTCATGCTGTCTCTCTTCTCTCTCCTTCTCATGCTGTCTCACCTTCTCTCTTTCCTCCTGTTGTCTCTCCTTCTCTCTTTCGTTCGCCCTGCGAATTTCCATTTCCTCATCCATCTTCCTCTGCTCTCTAGTTTCTGCCGCTTTCCTCTCCGCCGCCTTTTCCTTCTGCTCCGCATCATATCTGTCCAGTTCTTCGTTGACAAACGCTTTCGCTTCTTCGCCGTCCAGTCCCTCTTCCCTTGCTTCCTGTCTGAGCATCTGCCTAAGCTTTGCCCTCTCGGCCATAGTAAATCAGTGGCTGAGACTAGTTCAAGAAGAGAAGAAGAAAGGATAAACTGGTTCCTACCACTTACGAGAAATTTCAAAAATCAAAAAAAAAGATGATATTCTTAACCCTGGGATACCTCCTCCAAAATACAAATCTGACTATCGCTGCTATTAATTGGCAATAAAGCACCTAATGCAAAACACGACTACGCCAACTAAATGGTAGTTAAGATTTATTCTGAAAAATAAGTTGCTACAGTGGAAAACACAAAGATTATAGCTAAAATTTCGGAGACCAAAAAAATAATCCCCTTTATTTTTAAAATCCACTATAAGTTCACCCCTGAAGTCAGTTAGGGTAAGGGAGGCAATTAATCTGGACGAATTAGTCCGAAACGCACTCCTTAGCTTAGCTCCAACCTCTACTACTTCATAACCCTGTGAATGTTATACACTCACAAACTATTACCAGCGTTAGTATTACAAAATCAGTAATTAACATATATTCCGACACAATTAACCTGTAACTCAAATGTATATTGCTTAAAATGCTGTGGAAAAACAATTATTAGTTGTGTGGTCAGCACGCCCTTAACAGATCGTTACGTCTAGGGGATAAATTATTTTTTAAAGATATAATCCACAAAACAACACACTCTTACTCTATATCAGAATACAGAAAGATTACAGACGAGCTACTATTTGTCGTCTCGTCTTCCTATTCAAAGTTCAAAAATCCGTCAGGCAAGACCCCATTTGTCGTAGATTTTTTGATAGGAAATTAAGACTTTGGTTGGTCCCTTCTGAATAGATACAGAAATAGATCTTTCCACGAGTGCAGTGGTAGCGAATCAATAGAACGGTCCCCTGGAAAAAGACAAGATTCTTCTCTCTCTCTCTCTCTCTCTCTCTCTCTCTCTCTCTCTCAGGCCTATCTTCTACGACACTTATGTAAGAGTCGGACAGACTATTGACAACATATGCTAATATGTAATGAACATACCACTCACGTGCACACACACCAGTGACAACAGGTAGACACACAGACGTGGGAAGACTATCAAAATGATTACATATATATATATTCTGAACGAGCTGACCAACACGCTGCTTTTAGTTTCAAAGGGAAGTTTTTATTTATCAGCTAAAAATTTCCTCACAACACATAAAATTCATCAAGAAAAGAAAATAAACATATACACGTGGTCAAAACAATAATCAATGAAATTGCTACAAGAAAATGATAGACCCCAATATGATCTCATCCCCTCAAGGTAAGCCCACAGTCCCGTTATGAGTAAAGTGAAAGCCAGGAGATTCAATGATACATATGAGTTTGTCTAATAATTTTTCTTTCTTTCCTCGTAAACAAATATGAACCGACTTAGATGTAGTAGGTTTTAACCTGAGGGAAGTCAAAAAAATATTCTTGCATTGACAACAAGTTTCATAAATGGAATTACAAACATGGGTGAAATTCACATACCTCACACCGTCTACTTTCACTCGGTTCTTTCATCAGGGCCCTGTACTAATTACATACGTGATGTAGCTTGCCGTCTGGCGCAACCTTGGTAACATTCACACCCTTTGTCTGTTCTGTCGTTCACTGAAGCGGATCCCAGCTCTACAGAGTGGTTTGCTGGTTTTGGTTTTTTTCTCAGAAATTTCTCCGGGGAGCATCAGCTTCAGGCGTCAGCTATTTCAGACTAAAGTTAGTGTATCTTGACTCATTAGTAATACCGCTTCCAAAGAAAGGAAATCTAAAAATGTGCAAGAACTACAGAACCATTAGCCTTATTAGTCATCCAAGTAAGGTAATGTTAAGGATACTTTTGAACAGAATAAAACAGAAATCAGAAGAAATCTTGTCAGAGGAACAGGCTGGCTTTAGACCAAAAAGAAGTACCTCAGAACAAATCTTCAATATTAGATTACTTATCGAAAAACATCTCCAACATCAACACGATTTATACCATAACTTCATCGATTTCACAAAAGCCTTCGATCGAGTCTGGCATGAAGGCTTATGGCAAGTAATGAGAAAATTCAATTTTGATACCAACATCATAGAAATCATTGAAGCACTATACAAGGACGCAAGCAGTGCTGTTTTTGTAAGCAACGACATTGGAGAATTTTTCAAAACAACTTGTAGGAGTTCGCCAAGGATGTATCCTGTCACCAGTGCTCTTTAATATATATCTAGAACATATTATGCAGGAGGCTCTCTACGATTATAAATCAACCATATCGATTGGAGGCCGACCTCTGTGCAACCTACGTTTTGCTGATGATATTGATCTGATAGCTGGATCAGAATCAGAACTTCAAGACCTTACCTCTAGACTGGAAAAAGTAACAAGAACGTATGGGATGGAAATTAATATAGAAAAAAGCAAGGTATTGGTGAATAGCCATAAGAAACATGTTCCGACCAACATTACGTTAAATGGGCAAACGTTAGAAGAAGTTAACACCTTTAAATCTCTCGGGTCCACTATATGTAGTGATGGAAGATCAATTAAAGAAATCAAGACAAGACTTGAGATGGCCTCAGCTGCCATGACAAGGTTGAATGTGATCTGGAAAAGTAACATCAGTTTTCCTGTGAAGATCAAATTATACAAATCACTTGTATTATCTATTCTCTTGTATGGGTGTGAGGGCTGGACACTCACTGCAGATACGGAGCGAAGGATTCAGGCTTTCGAGCATAAATGTTATAGAAGAATTTGCGCATTTGCTATAAAGAGCACAAAACAAATGTCTATGTTAGAGAGAAGATAAACACCTATGCAGGTCACCAAGAACCACTTTTGTCAGTAGTGAAACGTCGAAAGCTTGCCTGGTTTGGGCATGTAACTCGTCATGACTCCCTTTCGAAAACGATCCTTCAGGGAACAGTCGAAGGTAAACGGAGAAGAGGAAGACAGAGAAAATCCTGGGCTGATAACATCAAAGAATGGGCAGGACACGGTTTTTCCACACTTGTACGCATTGCTGAGGATAGAGAGCAGTGGAGGACCCTGTCTGCTGATGCTTCCACCATGGCACCCCTACGACCCATGACGGGTTACGGGCTGAGATGAGATGAGATGATCTTGACTCACGAAGTAAGAATTAGGGTTAAGCGAGCACACAATGTCAGAACACGAGGTTTCCCTAAATTAGGAAAATAGCCGGTGGACAGTTCCCGTTAAAGTTCTTGAAAAGCTTACGACCAAGTCTTTAAGGGAAAAGTTTTTTTAGTCTTCACAGGATAGGTTCATCAGTACGTAACGCTGGTATAGTTAGGTTACCACAGAAAATCTCTGTATAAAGAAACATATACAGTAGAACTCCATTTATCCGAACCCCAATTATCCGAACATCCAATTATCCGAACACTTTTTCCAGAAAAAAAAAAAATCAGATGCCACAGTCACGTTAGACTAAAATTCTGAATCTTTTGATGCGGCAAACTTCAAATGTGTGCGAACAATTTGTAGAGAATGGGATGGCTAATGGTCGGTCGCTTACGTACAGGAAGTCAGTTAGATCATAAAGTCAGTTAATATCTGGTTTAAAAATACAGTGTACGTGTGCGTTCTAGGTAGAACACTGGCTAAACAGACAGTTCAACTTAAAATAATTGTGTCTGCTACTACAGCAGAATAATTTTGGCGTACAAGTATTTCTCTGTGCGATATGGCATCTTCCAGTAGGCCTAAAGCATATAAAAGGAACCGCAATGTTTTGTCAATTGAAACGAAAACAGAATTTATCAAGAGACTAGGACAAGGTGAAACTGTGTCTTCACTTGCGAGGATTTTCAATGTTGGGAAAGCTACCGTCTCTGACATTAAAAGTAACAAGGATAAAATTATGAGTTTTGCATCGAAATTTGATAGTGAAAATGGGTCGAAGAAACGTAAAACCATGAGAAATGCGAAAGATGTGAAATTGGAAGAGGCTTTGTATATATGGTTTGTGCAAAGAAGAAGCAAAGGGGAACCTATCTCTGGTTCTCTGTTGTGTGAAAAGGCACTTCAGTTCAACAATCAACTTGACGGTCCTCCTGACTTTAAGGCTAGCCAGGAATGGTTAAGAAACTTTAAATCTCGTCATGGCATACGAGAATTGGAGATTCAAGGGGAATCTTTATCTAGCGATGCAACTGCCGCTAAAAATTTTATAGAAACATTCTTGGCTTTTTTGGAAGAAGAAGGTTATTCACTCGAGGATGTGTATAATGCCGATGAGACTGGCTTATACTGGAAATCATTGCCTCAAAAATCACTTGCATCTCAGCGCGAAGCAGCTGCCCCTGGGTTTAAAAAGTGCAAAGAGAGAGTAACAATTTTGGTAGCCGCGAATGCCAGTGGAAGTCATCGTTTACCGGTGCTAATGATCGGCAAAGCCAAAAAAACCACGTTGTTTAAAGAATGTGACATGTCTCCCATTGTGTTACAAAGCACAGAAGAGTGCTTGGATGAATAGTGAAATATTTCTTGATTGGTATACAAATCAGTTCATCCCAAATGTGAAGAGGTTGGGAGAACAAGAAAAGAAAAACTGGAAAAGTAATTCTTCTACTGGACAATGCACCATCTCATCCAGAGACGGATACATTGAATGCAGTTGATGCAAATTTTAAAGTAATTTTTCTGCCTCCCAATGTAACAGCACTGATTCAACCAATGGATCAGGGTGTTATAGCAAAGCTTAAAAAGATGTACAAGAAGGAAGTCCTGCGTCGTTTATTGTTGGCTGAAGATGAAGAAAGTGTGGTGGCGTTTTCCAAAAAGCTTAATCTCAAAGACTGCTGCTATATGTTAGCTGATGCTTGGACCACCCTGTCACAAGATAATCTCAACAAGGCTTGGAGTAGATTGCTTGGGAAAAAAGGAGGAAATGAAACTACTGCAGTGGACACAAATGATGATTGTATAAATGAAGTTGTGGAACTGTTTCAAGCAATGCCCGGATTTTCGGACTGTGACAAAGATGATGCACACATGTGGCTAGAAGATGATAATGATTCTGGTTTTCAGTTTTTGAATGACGAAGAAATTTTGTCTTTTGTGCAAGAAGAAAACCAAATACATGTAGTGACCGATGATGAAGACACCTCAGAAGTACATGATGTACTTGTAGATTATGAAGAAAAACCAAAACGTCGACCAAGTCCTGAAGAGGCCTTTATAGCACTAGAAACTGCGATGGCTTGGTACGAGCAAGAAGATGACAGCTGTCCAACACAGCTTCTGCTGTTGAAGAGAATTCGGGACTTAGCAGCCAAAAGGAGACTATCCAGTTTGGTGCAAAAGAGGATTCCTCATTATTTTAAATAGTGGGCTACATCTGTGCAAGTATATATATACGTATTTATAGTGTATTTTCCTTGTGATGGTTAATTATTTTTAGAAATATGTGTACATGTACTCGATACATTATGTAATCCAATTATCCGAACATTTGATTATCCGAACGATGCTCGGTCCCATGGGGTTCGGATAAATGGAGTTCTACTGTATATGAAATATTTATACATCCTATGTTTAAGGGTATACTTATATTTTAACTGCGGGCGTAAACCTTAACTTATCATTTAACACCTCCCGTGAAATAAGTTATAGTCATAAATTAATCATCATGAATTAGAGATATATATAAATATATTCTCGTCACGACTCATGAGACATCTAGTCTAGCAGTTATAAGTTAGTTTGAAAATTATGTTCTCGTCTGATTATTTAGCAGTTAAATTTAATTTAGTAATAGCCGACTGAATTTAAGCTGGAAATATAATTTATCCTGCTTTCCACTGAGACACGTCACTAGAAATTAATACAGACTTATAAATTATTTGCTCTGCACCAGATCTACCTAGAGAAATAAATAGCGATTTAGCACTTTTAAACACTTCACAAAATACTAAATATACTAGATAATAATATATGATACCTCAAACACAGAATTTCTAAGAACTAAACCACTTCGATCAAACTAAAGGCCATCTCTTTTAACAGAGATTTTTAGAAATCGAACGAGGCTTGTTCTAGTCTTGACTGCGAAGTTACTGAGTGATAATGAAATCTAGCTCATACTAGTATATATGAAAACCCAGACAAAGAGATGAACGTTTATTTCGCAAAAACGAAATAATCTCCCCTTTCTCATAACAACTACGTAACTAGAAGAGGCTGTCGTAAACTGCCACTTTCTGCGTGTCAGTTGCGAAATCTCAGACAACCTGTCTCCAATGCAGGGCAGTTTTCACACTACAGCTGACCATGGCCCACAGTGAGCGCCGTGTCAGTTTGGGATTTTTCAGACAAATGTCTGAATACTGACCGGTGCAGATGTAAAGTATCACACCTCACCGGGACTTATGCCGAGAAGAAGCTCCCGCGCTCGGTGAGAATGTAGACGATTGTCTACGTCCTATGTTCAGCGAACCGACTTATCACGCCTTCTGACGCCCTGCAGCCCTGACATCTACGTAATATCGTCCTAGCGCGATTCTCAGTTTTGAGAAAGAAACAGGTAAAGTTTGCGAATACTGAAGAAAATATTTTTCGCAAACGAGTGATGCGAAAAATACAGGAAAAACAAGTAAGGAAAGATAATAAAATGAAAGGATTAGGGTGAGAGAATAGGAAGAAGATGTAGGCAATTTAATGATATAAAGACCCACGTGACACAGACACCTGACTATAACTCAGACTGTAATGTGCATTCACAGCCACAGATCTGTCGGGCACAGTAAAGAGCCAATAATGTCATCTATTTCTTTACCTCTCTCTCGGCATCCAGACTACCATCAGTAGAGTTTGATCGTTAGAATTGCCCTTTCTAGTTCTGTTGTTAACACATTTGTCTTTACTGACATACACAGTCAAGAGAGAACATTGTAGTCGGGTTCATGATTGATGACTTTTTTTTTCATTTTTAAACCAAGCAGTCCATATATGACAGGTGTATGTCATCTTAGTCAAAGAGTCTGTTATAAATTTTTCACCTTCCATAATTAACTGTTAAGATTTTGTTGTACAGTTAATTTGTTTATATTGTATTGATTTTATGAAGGTATCCATTAATGTATATATACATGCACCATATATCTACGAGAGCTTCTGTGTAACGAACATGTTCGTGAAGCGAATATGTAAGGTATTTTTTTAGCAGAAGATTTTTTTTTTGAGTTGTTAACATATTTTTTTTGTTGGTTGAGTAATTTTATTTAGGCTCTTAGATTTTTTTTGATAGAACGCAAATGTCTACATACGGGATACATTTGTGTGCCCCGGGACCCAAATGTGACAGTGAGGCTTGTTACCCTGTCATTATACGTGCCAGAAAGATAGGTCACACATTTTTAGTAGACCAATCAAAATCATTGACGGTGACAAGGGCCCACAACACCTGTCGGGTTACGAGGTTAATATTATCATTAGGGCAGTTCCAACTAGACGACCTCGAGGAAGGGTGTGTTTTCTAAGTGTGAGCTGAAGAGAAGCCATGTTTGAGCTGTCTCAACTTTCGGGGAACCACAAAGACAAGTTTTAAGTTGAAGTTCTTAAAGTATTTCAGAAAGAAGTAAACTGTGTGTAGACTTTAATGATATCGTTTTTTTTCACAACAGAATATAAGCGGTAGCTATATTTCTGTACAAGGAGGAAAGACTATGTTGAGTAGTAACACATGTAAGTACGAACTCAATGTGTATTTCAATGCCCAGATGGGATTTGATTTATGTTAAAGGAAGAAAACCAAGAAAACGGTCACAGACGTATATGAGGACTCATCATCTGAAGAAAATAGTAACTTTAATTATTGTAGATATAAGACACCACTACATGTACTGAAGAGTTGAAGAAACAAAGGGAAACAAAGGACAAGTTGACCTAGATCGTGAGTTGCACGAGATTCCTGGGTACTCACACAACTTAGAAGGAAGAAAAGTAAATACGGAGACCTTCAGTAAACTACAATCACTACAAAGAATATTGATTTGTTTTCCAGCTGCATTTGTTTATTTATGTACTTTGTAAATAAACCTTGTTATATGACTCAGCCGAGTTATGCAGATTGGTCGAATGATTTAAATGGGAAAAATTACAACACAGTTAGAAGTACACCACTATAGCACCTTATCACCATCAATCCAAGAGAAGAACGAACCTGCTACATTCCACAAGAATCTACATCTCTAGCGGGAAGCTAGTAATAACACTTGATGGACATTTATTGAGAAAGAAGATATAAAAAGTAGAATTAGAGAACGCGGTCACATATAACTCACTAATTGATACCGTGACTCACAGTGAAGGACACTGCCACATATACTCACTAATTGGTACCGTGCCCTGTCACAGATACTCACGTAAAAATCAGTCTCAGGTTAGACATACTAACCGGAGATTTCGCCTTAAGTAATTGCGGGCGTACGTTAAAAAACACGCACAAAAGCTTTTGGTTTCTGTAAGTAATAGCAAATTCAAATCTGCTGTCACGGATTGCCTCCCCTGCTTTGCAGTAGTGGTCCAACAGTGACCAAATTTCAAGAGTATTTAATATTGGCTTCCAAGGTATCTACCTGCGAGCAAGATTACTCTTGGCAGAGATGCAGATAGAAGGTTAATATCACTTCTACCTGAAGGGAGAATTCACAAGATATTTCCATAAGTCACGAATAATGTTGCATTGGGCTGAACAATTGTTAACGCATTATATCTGGTCCGTCGCCTTTTGTGAAGGATTTAAGCAATGGTTTAGCCCGTTCAAGCCCCCAGTTGGTTTAATCTAACGAAATCCCTCTTATAAGGTATAGCTCTGTTTAGAGGTAAATATATGTCTAAGTATTTATATATACTAAATATTCTGGCTCATACGTTTGCTTTCATACATATAACTGAATCAACTATTATTGTTTAGTTTTAAAACAACAGGTAACAAATTAAATGGTGAATTAGTCTTTAACAGGTTAAAATAAATATAGAAAGATTAGTGGAATTTTTATAAATATAAAGTTCTCGTCATTGAGACGAAAGTGGGAATTTAACCTTATACTTAAAGTTTAACTGAAATGTCTCTTTTTGCTGGTGCCTTTTAGTTAGCACTTAGCTTGTATGAGTGAGTACTGCCGCCTCGGTTTTCGCCACGTTGTTCTGGTGATGAATGTACTTCTCTCACACGAGTGGCATAGTAACTTCAGTACTTCATACAGTCTGATACCTTGTAACCACGTACTCAAATTTTGGGAATACACAGTCTCCCTGCACAGGTTTCAAACGGACACGAGCAATTTCAGTGCTAATACACTCGAATCAATTTCGTCTGAGAAATGTCTCTTATGACGGTGTTCTGTTCGTGATAGGAATATCGCTCGCTGACCGGTGATAATGACCGGGTATTGTTACGATAGTCCCACCGTTCACTTGGCGGAACGTAAATACGTCGTAGGAGCGGTAAACAAGATAAAGACAGTCTTACAGCAAATACTTCCGTAAGGGAGTGGAGTGTTAGAGACTTTCCCCTACTAGATTCAGCGTAGATAGTAAATAATGGTGCATAAAATATGCCCCATAATAATGACAGGGGATAGAAAATATCACTAGCACGGGCATGTAAAGCAATCCTGCCGGAGTGGACTTATCGCACAGCCGTATCGTCACATACCTCCTATCTTAAGATATTTGTAGAATATCCAGCATTGGGCGGTCATATGTCCGTGGGTTTAATGTACACTGGTTTTGGTTCTCAGTGCGACAGTTTTTTTCTCATCCTTATCTCGTTGGCGAGCGTTTGAATTACGCGCTTTGCAATGTGTACAGTTCAATACGTACTGACGAACGTTTTTCCATCGGTTGGGCCAAAAGTATACCTCTTTAAGGTTACGCTACGTCTGAGGAGTGATAAACAAGATAAAGACAGTCCTATAGCAAATACTTCCGTAGGGGAGGGGAGTGTTAGAGACTGTCCCCTACTAGATTCAGCATAGAGAGTAAATAATGGTGCATAACATATGCCACATAGTAATGACAGAGGAGAGAAAAATAAGAAAATATCACTCGCACAGGAACGTAATGCAATCCTTCCGGTGTGGACTTGAAATCGCACAACCGTATCGTCACATCTGCCTACATAATTGATAGCCAACTGACGGAAATAAACCTCAGACGTCAATACTCTTGAATTTGAAAGGCCCAAATTTGGACTTTTGAGAAGAGCAAAGAAAAAATCGACAACGCATTTATTTAAAGTCGGAAAATTAAGTGAATGCGAGATCAAACAATGTGGCTTCAATACGAGTGAAGAGAGTGCCACGAAAAGCGCAGCCACATCTTAAATAGGAGTGAGAAGGCAATGATGATTGATTGATAGATGGTTATCATGATCAATTCTTCGGAAGATGATGGCTTTGTAAAGGATTTGGATAAGCATGAAAGACATGGGAGCGGGAGGGGGTGCGGGGAGGAAGAGAGAGACATAGAGACAGAGAGATACAGACACAGACAGACAGACAGAGCGAGAGAGTCAGTGATTCTTAATTGTAATAAAACACTATTCCAGATATAGTTTTGGCAAGATCGTGAGCCCATGAAATCTGTTGGTTGCCTAAAAGTCACATCTGCTCAAATACAGGCTACACATAGAGCAACTATGAACATGTCGAAAACTCAAGCTAGTGTAGAGAGATTGCTTTTAGCCTTGAAGTTCATTTAACATAATCTGCGACAGGCTACAAAAAACGATTTGTTTGCAGCAGCAATTTTTTTAAACGAAATGAATGCTGCATATTAGAACTGCTTATTCAGAGAAACCAAGAGAGTAACCATCATAGCTGGCAAACGCTGAAGTTGGGTTGGCCACATCTTCAGAAGAGACCCCGATGCCATCACAAGAACAGCTATGATATGGACCCCTGAAGGAAAACGAAAGAGATGCCGACCAAAACAACTTAGCGGAGAACTGTGCTGGTCAAGATGCAACGAATGAACCAGAGCTGGGGCACTGTACGAAGGATGGCCGCCGGCCGAACAAAGCGGAAGCAGTTTGTTGCTGCTCCACAAGTGATGGTCACTGACTGCTTTGACAGTCGGCGGCTAAGAATCAAAGAAGAAGAAGAAGATGATATTAGAATGATTGAAAGATTTTAGTTTGATTGACATTCCTATTATTTGTGAATGCTTGAAAACATAAATCGTTACATTATCATTTTTTTTACTTATTTTAACTTAACAGTTAAAAAAAAAAACATTCGGAGCACAGAGCGGATTCGGTGCGGAGCTAGAGCAGTCAACATTGATGCCGGAGTGGAGCAATTCAAAAATGATGAGGTCACCAGCCACACGCACAACCTCATATTAGTCACCTTGTACGATATCCAAGTGTGAGCAATAATCTGATTGTTTATTTGTCCAATAAGAGACCCACAGGAACTACTCAGGGCTAATTCTAATATATTACATAGTTAAGATGTTCACATATAAACTGGATAAAATGAGCTCACCAAGTTTTACAAGCAGTTTAATATTTTCAGTGAAAAACGTTTTACAAGATTCTGTGCACGTGTCGAACACTAATTTGTGCTTCTTTTTCTTTCTTTGATCCTTAGCCGCCGACCGTCAAAGCAGTGGCCGTCACGCCTAGTGGCGTCTTGCAGGGCAACAACAAATTGATTCCACTTTGCTCGGTTGGTGGCCATCCTTCGTACAGTGCCCCCCTCTGGTTCATTCTTTGCATCTCAGCCTACACAATCCTCTGCCAAGTTGTTTTTGGTCGGCCTCTCTTGCGTTTTCCTTTAGGGGTCCATAGCATAGCTGTTCTTGTGATGGCATCGGGGTCTCTTCTGAGGACATGGCCAACCCAACTCCAGCGTCTGCCAGCTATGATGGTGTGCATGTCCTCTTGCTTGCTCCGAGTAAGCAGATCTTGGTTGGTTATGGTATTCGGCCAAAAGATTCGGTGAGTTTTTCTTAGACATGTTGTGAGAAAAGAGAACAATTTCGACATTTCCTTCTCTGTAACTCTCCAGCATTCCGCACCATAGAGAAGCACAGAAAGCACACAGCTCTGATATAATCTTAATTTTGTGGTTGTGCTGTATTGAGAGGACTTCCAGATGTTGTTTAGGCTAAAAAAGGCTGTTCTTGCTTTGTTCATTCTGTTGTTGATGTCTTTGCTTGTTCTGCCGTCTGGTGTTACTATGCATCCTAAGTATGTGAAGGTGTCTGTCTGTACCAGTTGATGATTCCTTACTGATATGGGCTGAGGGTTGCTCACATTGAGCGTCATGATCTCCGACTTCTTTAAGTTGATGTTCAAACCCACCTGCTGGCAATACTTATTAAGTCTATCCGTTTTTTTCCAGGATGTGTTAATGTGAATGTGCTAGTAGTCATCTGCATATTCCAGATTTTCTACATTGGAAGTATTCGTGCTTAGCTATAAATTAATCACCCCATGAGCTAATTTGTTTTGTTCCTACAGACAAGCTTGCGGAATTGATCTCTGTATTTACTGCTCATGTTATAGTAAATTAAAATATTCACAGAAGAATTTATACCCTCCATTACAAAGCTAATGCCACTAATCAGTACTCCTATATTAAAATGTTTTCCATTCAATGACAGCGTGGGCACAAATGCGACTGCTAACATAACGATACTAATGGGAACAAAGCAAACGATAAATAAAGTGGAAATCATCACAACCATTTTCGCTGCCTTCTGGTTACTGCTGGTAACTCTCTCAACTTGTGCAGGAAAGTTAATCTTCATTCTCCATTTTGTTTTGCTGTGTAACTTATGCGACAGTATTATCGTACATACAAGGATAACCATAAAGGTTAATAAAGGAATACAAAAGTTGTTGGTAATAAAATAAATCTTGTCCACGTTTTCTCGACCTTCCATGAACACAAGACCAAAAATAGTTTTGTTTCTTGTTAGAGAAAACTTCATTTCCAGTTTGTTGACAGTGTAGACTGGGGCAGCACTGCAGAAGAGGATGATGAAGATACAGACGATGATGACAGTGACTCGATCTGGAGTAACGATACTTTTTATCTGCACAAATAGAGAAAAAATAATTCTGTAACATTTGATTTTTTCCGCATTTGAAAATGAGTAGCAGGAATGAAAAAAGAAATAATCGAAAAGAGAAAAGAAAACTAGAAAAACATCTGTCATAAACTATGATAGGGCTAGTGATGTCATATTTAGGGTTAATGTTAACACCGTGGTAGCATAGTGATTAGTACACTAGCTTCCTAGCTCAGTGGTCTATGGTTCGATCCCCAGATGAGGTGGGATATTTTTAGGCCGCAAACGGCTCCTGGGTCGACCCAGCCCCAACTGGGTACCAGAGTAACTTCTGGGAAGGTTAAGGATCCGGCGTGATGCTGATCACATCACCCCTAGTGTGCCGATGGTCAAGAAAATATGGGCCTAACACCATATTCCCAATATGCCTCAATGGGCGTGTAACGGAATCCTTTACCTTTTACCTCTACACCTCACGGTAGAAGGGGAACGACTAAGTAAGTAAGTTAACGCTTTCATGAACACAACTGGTTACGTTGCAATACCTGCATAATTTATAGTAAACATATTCGCCGTTTATACGCTGAAAGAAGACCTCTAAACTGATGAGATGTAACTTCTAAATACTTGTATATTAACATTGAGATCGTGAAATGGATCAATACGTAACATTAAATAAGTTACGTGAATGTATGTTTTTCACAGATGGTACATTGCGTCGAGTAAAGGGTTTGAAATATTGCGACAAGAATGCCAATGTGGAGCTGATGACAAGAACATAACAGAACCTGCCTGTAAAAATGAGATCAGAAGAAGACACTGAAGATAGATAGGACACACATTGAGGAATACTGTTAATAGCCTTACGAAGCAGTCCTTTTACTGCAGTCCTCAGGGTAAGAGAGTTAGAGGAAGATCAAGAAACATTCCGAGAAGACAGATATGAAAGAGACGGGAAAGTCCTGAAAATCCTCCTGAACAGGAGGACTTGCCGTAACTTTGATGAAACCCGTGCTAATTTGAAAGATGAACGGTAATTATGACGAGTAAGATGCATGTTTAACTGGAATGTACTCTTCTCTGTTACAGGCATCATGAACACCAACCTGTAAAGGTGCAGTAATACACAAACATCTCTCTAAGGTAATCATGGCGGTGACACAACTGCTCACTCGGTTGAAAGCAAAATGTGGCATAGCTGATATCAGGTACGTGACTTCTAGGGGATCAAAAGGCAAATCTGCTGCGATGATTGCAGGTGTAATGCTGAAGCATGACCAAACCAACGTTGTAAGACTGCCCAGATCAGAGACTGATAAACCTGAATAGACAGAAGAAATGTGTGCTCGAGTCAATGTTGAAAGAAGAATTGCTTTCTTGCTGATGAATTGCATTTGGTACATAAACACAGCTGTTCAATATGTCTAACAGTGCATCATCATTCACCTGTTTTTCTTTCCTTTGCAAACTGTCCGGCAGCAGATGCTTGTCATCGATTTCTAATTAGGATTCTTTCTTTGCTCCGTTGCTAAAGTTCTAATTGTTCTGGCTATCACTCAAACGGATTTCATGTTCCTAAATTTCATCTTCACACTGCCTTAATTTTGTTTTCATTTCCTGTTTTCTAAATGCATGGTCAAGAAAAGATGCCCTTACACCATATTCCGAATATGATTCAATGGATGTGTTACGGGATCCTTTACCCTACCTCTGGTTTTCTAAATAGGTGTTTCATAAGGGTATGTTCTATAACTTACACATTTTTTGTTTTCAATTCCTGGATAAATTTGACGTTGGGTAAGCTTCCTCAGCCGGTCCAGATATTTACAGATGTTTGATCGTTAAATATAAAATACGAAGATATGTTAGTGAGTGTTGCCACTCAAACAATAATATCGACAGGTCCACTATATAAAATAATTCACCTAAGATACTAAAGACAGAAGAATGTCATCTGGTAAACAGGCTTATGATGCCACTCAATGAGAGCCGAAATGAGTCTGGGTTGCTGATACATCATTTTTCTTCGAGGAAGTTCTACCGATTTGGCACTTGGATTGTTTGTTTAACAAAAATACAATGGAAAACTGCGCAAATGGCAGCAGACATGAGATTATATGACTAGCGCACTGGGACTAACCCCCAAGGTAACGGGAGACTAAAATCACGTGGTGAAGATAAATAGAGACATAAGGAAAGTTCTGAGGAAAAGGTTGAAAAAAACTTGAGCTGATGACACGGGACAAGAGACTTGGCATACGCTGTTGAAGACCTATGTTACTTGGGGATCCATTTTAAGATTTAAGTATTACTGAATCTGATTTTAAAAAAGTAACGGCTTTCTATAATATACTCATGGAAAAAAGTAAGTGTGCAACACTTTATAGGGCACTGTGCGTGATTTCATGGACGAAATGAAATAAAAGTTGGCACACAATGTGGTTGAATATTGATCACTTTGATTTTAGTGAAAATGTTATGAAAGAAAGATAAAATTTAAAGTCAGTGTGGCATCCCCACACACAAAAAAAATGAAATCTTGATTTCAGTACCGTGTATGTCCACCTATTCCGCACTGTTCTGCACGACACGGGTCTTAAACCTGGAATGTTCCTGGCAGTCCATGTTGCCTGAATAAACCTGTTACGCATGTGCATAAGGCGTATGTAACGGTCTTGTGCAAGGGTGGTAACTCGTGGTCGGCCACTTCTATGGCGATCAGCAGTGGATCCAGTGGATCCAGTTTTGTGGAAACGAGCTTGAATGTGTGATATAGTGTTCCTTTGAACATTGAAATGTTGTGATACAGCTAATATAGTCGCTCCAGCAGCTAACACCCCTATAGCTATTGCTCGCTGTTGTTGGTTCAATCTTGGCATTGTCAAAAAAGATGTTTCTGTTGGTCTCTTGGTACTCTCTATTACAACGATTACGTTTTCACATGCTTGTGATTAGAGCTACACACTTTCCTTCCTTTTATCTGTGATAAATTCTCCCCTACGGCACTTTTCACGTGATTTATCTTGCACCGTGATTATCTCCCCATGAATAGTGCGATCCAATTGTAATTGCACGGGTAAGTGAACAACACTCAAACAGAAAACACGCACAGTGCCCTGTTGAGTGCTGCACACTTATTTTTTTCCATGAGTATATATACATGTGGCAAATTTGGTCAAAGCAAGATAACCGTTGTTAGAAAATTGATGTCATTAAAGAGCAGGAGTTGCATATCTCTTATATTTAACGAGAAGCAATAAATGAGTAATGGCCTTTAAAAATAGCCTCTCCCCCTTCCCCCCCCCCCCCCCCCGCCCCCCGACTGAGATTCATTAAAGAGCAGAAGTTATATATCTCTTATATTTAACGAGAAGCAATAAATCAGTTATGTCCTTTAGGAATAGCTCCACTTGACTGAGATCAGCAGGGTTTAGAAGATTCTGGTAGATGTTATCACGTGATAAAACAAATGAGTTAAACACAAGTAACACAGGGTTTTACAGGCAGTTCGTACCTAGCTAGCGAAGTATGCAGAACATGATGTGAGACCTGAGAAGTTAGAAGTACTGCATATTTGTCATAACCAAGCTATGGTTCCAAGGACACTGAAAAGACATCTTTACACAAAGCACTCATATTTATGCAAAAACACAAGTGAGTATTTTAAAAGGCTCTTTGCTTATCAAACATGCCAGGTTAAACAATGAACCAAAACCACAACTATTTCTGACAAAGCTCAAGAAGCAAGCTATGCCATTGCCGAAATCATGGCAAAAAAGATGAAATCACACACAATTGCTGAGCCAGTAACTTTACTAACATGCTGTAAATTGTAAATATTAATTTTGGCAAGAAATATGACAAAGAGATTTTGAAAATCATTATGTATGAAAGTACGTTTACAAGACATGTCTCAAGACGTTGAGTAACAAGTAATAGCTAATACTTAAGAGTTAGCCATTTTTTTTTTTGCTATCCATTTGGACGAGTCAGCTGACATCACTGGGAAAAGCTCAACTCCTAGAATTATGTAGGTTTGGTTGTAATGGAGACATCATTGAACAATAATTGTTTTCAAAACCACATAAAGAAAAAACAAAGACCAAGACATTCTTAATGTTATCGACAGTTATTTCAGTTCTCACGATTTGTCATGGACATTATGCTTCATGGAAATTATGTTGGGAAGTCAGGTATTGGTAGTACCTCTGGTGAAGGAGCTGTCATGCCCTTTTCAGGGCAGCTCAGCCACCTTTGGTCCAAACCTGGCATCCAGCTCTCACCTGTGGCTCCTCGTAGCTGTCAGCATGCGACAGCGGCCACCCCCGGACAACGGCTTTGACAGGCCGGCTAAACTAGGTGAGGGTAGCCGAATGGTTATAAACCTTCGGTGAGTTAGTGTCTGCCTACCCATGCATGCGAAGACTGGATTCGATAGACTGCGCGGAAGAAACCACCTGTTGGTTCAACGGGCATGACGGCGATTACCACCAACGCGCTGTGGAGCGTAAGGAGCACGGCGAGGCATGTAGAAAGCCCTGGTCATCCACTGCACCTGACTTCATCTCCAGTCGTCTTGACTTGTCTTGCCACTGGATTGAGATGGACCCAGGCGAGAGAGTGAGGTCGACGAATTGCGCAACTCTTCCTCACTTTAATCCAAATCACCGCGCAAGTCACTCTTTCATCCATTCATCCATTCATGTGTGCCCTCAATGCTGGCTCAGAGGCTGATCTGCAGCATAGTGTGGATAGATTCTCCGAAGCCTGCGCCAACTTTGGGCTTACCATCAACACGAAGAAAACAGAAATCATGTGCCAACCAGCTCCTGGCACAGTTTATACTGAGCCAGTCATCAAGGTTAATGGTGAGAAACTGAATGTTGTGAACAGATTCACATACCTTGGTAGCACACTATCCCAGAACATTGTCATTGATGATGAGGTAAACACCAGGATCTCCAAAGCCAGCAGCACATTTGGCAGACTATACACCAACGTTTGGCATCGAAGTGGCATTAGTCTACAGACAAAGCTGAAGGTGTACAGAGCTGCGGTGCTTCCAGTGCTGCTATATGCATGTGAAACATGGACTGTATACAGGCGCCACGTAAAGAAGCTAAACCACTTCCATACAGTCTGTCTCAGGAAGATAATGAACATCAAATGGCAAGACAAGATCCCGGATACCGCCGTTCTTGACAGAGCTGGTATCCCTAGTATTGATACTATTCTGATGCAGTCACAAATTCGCTGGGCAGGTCATGTAGTCCGCATGCCAGACCATCGACTGCCAAAGATACTCTTTTATGGTGAGATGCAGAAGGGTAAACGCTCCCATGGTGGCCAAAAGAAGCGCTTCAAAGACACGTTAAAGACGTCATTGAAAACCTTTGACATAAACCCAGACACATGGGAAGCTGCTGCGCAAGACCGAACTGCTTGGCGCACATCTCTTCGTAAAGGTGCAGTGGCATGCGAATCATCCAGAAGAGCAGCAGCGGAACAGCGGAGACAAGCTAGAAAGGACCGTGAAATAAAACCTTCACATGAAGCAAACATTCCCTGCCCACACTGTCCAAGATCTTTCCAGGCCCGCATCGGGCTCTTCAGTCACCTTCGTACCCATAGACTAACCTAACATATTCTTAAATAATTGGATGAACAGAGTGGTGTTCATCACCCGTGATGGACGAACAACCAACCATGCTTCAGCATCTGCGAGAGGGTGTTTGACAAAGAAAGAGAAAGGGGACACTTTTATTAGGCCAATGGAATGTGTCATATGATTTTATTAAAAATAAATGAATTCATTTCAATGATATCTTATTTCAATAACTGGAATAATAACAAATACGAATATATCTTTTTTAAAAATCTGTTGAAATCCAGATTAATATTATTATTTAAAAAATGATTAGAGTTTTATCCATTGAACTCTAAAACATAATCTTAATACTCGTTTTTGATTATGATAAAATATTTCCTTAAAAACTGATGGTGTGTCTTGACAATTTTAACACCTTGTTCAGTCTGCCGTGAGCTGAAAAAATGTTGAAAATTACTGCCCCAGCGGTTAGGCTAGTAAAACCATTAACCAAGCACGGCAAGATTTAACATTTTTCTACGAAATCATATCTTACAGCAACAGAATGAAACATAACGTGATACGACGTAGAAATGAGGGGAAATATTGCAACAGAGATAAAAATGTCTATGCCTATCGCAGAGGCTCTAACAGTGGAACTGTCATGTGTTATGAATAACGCAGTTTTAGAGCAAGCAAGTGGAGGTTTGGAGAGCTTGCAAAGAGAGAGAGAGAGAGACCTTTCTGTATAAGAGAGATCTTTTTTCTGACATGACTATAAATACGTTTGTGTATTATACTATGAACACCAGAGCAGCGTTACGAAACTTTCATCATCATACATTTCACAGTAACATGCAGGTGCTGTCGAGTTATTTATAAAGTTACTAGAGTACTAAAAGCTATCATTAAATGAGGGCAGAGATCGAACCTTCTACTATACAGATCATCAACAACATGTTGCTTTGTGGTAGCCATTGAAGAGCAACGGCCACATGTACATTATAAGTGGATAGCGTTTTTGTTTCAATGTGTCATGAATAATTTATGTACATTACATGTGGATAGCGTTTTTGTTTTAATGTGCCATGTATAATTGATGTACATTAAGCCAGTGCACTGTAATTTAAAAACTGCAATCATTTATGAAAAGAGCATTTCATTATAACTCATCTTGACTGATCTATGATGCATTTAAGTTGTGCTATATGATCTATGCACGATCTTCACTTTCAAAATCTGTGTTTGTTCCCCTCGCAGTGTTCCATAAATCCTATATTTATAAGTTCTAGCATCAGAATGTTTCTACTTATTTCTATTAGTCTGTGCACAATTAATTCATAAGTTGGGTGTCCCTCCGTCTATTTCGAGATTTGCTCGCGCGGTGGAGTTACATTTATCTTGTGTATGACGTACAGTTTTTCATGATCTATGAGGTATTTTATCAAACCCTGACTCTTCATTAGTATTTTTAGTGAATTGTACCTTAGACACCAATAAGATCTTTAGCTTAGTTGATGGATTTATGTTTTTATTTAGTTACCTTTGCTTATTTAAGTTGGTTTTCTGTATCTACTGCCTGTTGTTAATAACTTATTAAAAATATTCCAACCATATGGCTGTTACGACATGTTTAACAATGTCGTCTGCTATAGATGGCAGTGCGCATTTTGGTGTTGAGAGATTTAATGTAGAATGATTGTTATACTTCATGGTTTAGTTAACACAATCCGCACGGTCGGATTGTGACGTGTGAGCGTTGATATGGTCACGCTTAGTGACGAATGTAGGGCACCCTTTATTACTTGACCGTCACGCCATGAAGACGCGTTTTTGAATCCTTCCAGAGTTAGGCTACATATTGCCGAATTATAATTTATTTATGGACGCCGGGTCAGTCCATGGTTCGTTAATGGATAATGAAATATATATGGTTAGTATATAACCATTGGATGGAAGGATCTTTGATCAGTGCATGATCTATATATATTCGTCAAACACAGGCGTTTCACTACCGTCTGTCTGGATTACAGCAGAGCGCGTACATCGCTTTGATGTTCTGATGGCAACCAATTGACTGGAAGATTTACGATCCCATAGATTCCACATTGAATAACATGCAGATGTATTTTCCTATGATACTGAATATTCGTATGATGTCGTCACATGTATTGTCAGAATAAATGAATGTATATTGGACTCAAATCGAAGGACTTACCACACTCATCATTCAATTTGAAGGTTGGTTCCTTATGCCATTTTATTGATTGTTTTTTCGCGTTACACCTAATATGATCTTCTACGAAGAAGAACTCTATAACTTGTTTACCTAGAGAAGGTTCGCAAGGAACAAAATTGATTGACAACGATTAAGCTGCAGACAAGACAATATATTAATTGACTCGTTAACAATCGTCTGAACCCGAACCCACGTATCAACCAAAGCCCTGCTGTAGCAACTGGTGGCCAGTGTGGTTTGTGGAATTTCTATTTCACGTTTAAGAACTGATCTACAATCAAATCGAATTTTCAAAACATCCCCTCGATTTACATTGACATTTCTTGCGCATGCGAATATGACGTCAACGTCACGCCCTTAGCAACCGTCGAACGATCATGAATGTCACGCTAAAGTCAACGACATGGAAAAAATTATTCAAGCCTCAACAACCGAAAGAATTTGTGTCAAACAGTCATCATTAATACATGCTATATCCATAGTTCTATGGCGCATGTTGACTCTGTGTTAACTGATCGGAAATTCTAAAGCTAAGTACTTTTCGTGCCGTATGCAAATGTTAAGTCCATGTCTGCCATTTTCATGGGCATATTAACAATGTTAATCATTAAATGTTTCATTTATATGTATTTATGTAGCTGAAACCTCTGTAATGTCGCGAAATGCTGACCACAGAGATTTCAGTCGTTCTTAGGGATTTATTGAAGTTTTGCAATCTGTACGGGAGCCCCCTAACAAATTAACCAGGGAACTGTTCTGCTCGAGATTGCAAGATTTCGATACTAAATGTTTTAGCTGTGCAGTTCTGTGAATAACTGTCGTATTTTGCTGTATTAAGTTTCTTTTTATTTAATTTCGTTGCACGTTTGTAATCTATCTTGTTCATTCTCAAATCTTGCTATCTTTATTTTCATATATATATTGTATTAACCGTTATATGAGTCCATGTCTACGTCATCATTTTAAGTGTACAGTTTTAATCTCGATTTTAGTTCAACCTTGACCGTATGTGGTTACTTCCGACTTGTATGCTTAGTTAATAGAATCATTTATATCTGTAAAATTGTCACGTTTGTGTAGTGCTACTGTTTTGTAAAGCTTTGGTTAATTATTTGTATTGTATTTATTCATTTCGGAAAAAAAATAATATAATTATAATAGTATAAATTGTTTATTATTAAGATAGTAAATTAATTTGATTAAATTTTATTAAATTATGTGATGACTTAGCTGATGTCATCAGGTTGCACTAGTGGTCCAATACACTATTGAGGCATATTGTTCATTATGACTAGGGCAGAAGGTCATAATATTATGATGAAAAATTAAAGAAGGGTAATTTTTATTTAATAATTCTTGGTAATCACACCAGGAATACGTGATAAAATTATAACACTATATTAACTATTAAAATACATAATTGAGTAATATATTTACGGATGTCGGATTCCATAAGCAATAAGTGAGATTAGTCGATGCATGAAATAATTTCAGCATCATAAATAAATAAATTTATAACACATTGGTGTATGATTGTAAGTAAGTGATATTGATATAAAGTATCAGGTAAAATAGTTGTTGAACTTACAACTAATAGTACAACAATATTATAGTGGGTTATATTGAGTATTCATCCTTTGTTATATATATATTTAATATTTGATTGAGTAAACATATTATTGAATCAATATGGCTACTCTTGACCAATTTGTTAAAATTGGAAAAGATTTTGGGTACAAATGACCAGATTTTCGTCAGTTTGCTGAAGAGCAACTGGCTATAGCTAAACAAGAGGAACTAGAAAAAAAGGCTGCATTGAAGCAGGAACAAGAAGAACTTGAAAGGAAAGAGATAGAAAAAAGGCTGCATTGAAGAAAGAAGAAGAAGAACGTGAACTCAAACTAGAAAAGCAAAGAGAAATTGCTAAGCAAGAAGAAGACATAAAAAGAGCAAGAGACGAAATGTTACGAATTGAAGAAGAGAATAAAATGAAGCGAGAAGAAATAATGAGGCAAAAAGAATTGGAATTGGCACGTATTAAGCGGGAAACAGCAAAATTTCAAGCACAAGGCGCTACTACGAGCCAGAGTGATAATTCTCAGCACGTATCTTCATCCAACCAAAACAAAAGTTATTAATAAAGGACTTACTAATCGACGCCGAGATGACTCAGGATACCCAGTCATCCTACGAATACGTAATCAATCTTCGTAACAAAATTATTGAATCTTGCCAGTTAGCAACAGCTTCTTCTGAGGCTGCTAAAGCTAAAACTCGAACATTGCAAAATAGGAACAGACAATTACGTCAACTATTTCCAGGCGATGAGGCATATGTACTACGTCCACGTAATGACAATAAATTACTCATAGCATGGAACGGTCCTTACAAAGTTATTGACAAAATTTCTGATGTTGATTATATCTTAGACATTAACGGACATAGGAAAATATTCCACATCAACATGCTTAAACAATTTCACACTCGTCCAGAACACTTACAATCTATTTTCCATGAACTAGATGACAAAACAGTACAAACTTGTCACTATTCTAATTTATCAGTAATACAGGAAGAAGAATCTTCTTTTCCTGAGGTACATATGTCATTACCTGTACCTAAACTACAACCTACAGAATCTTGGCGGGATGTAACCATCTCTTCTACGGTTACACCGCAACAGCATCATCAGATTGCTGATCTACTAAAATCATTTCCAGATGTGTTGACTGATGTACCTGGTCGCACATCGGTGATTAGTCACGACGTTGTTCTTAATGATGATACACCGATTTGTGTACATCCTTATTCTGTTCCATTACATTTCCTAACTAAAACAACCCAGGAATTTGAACAGATGTTAGCTTTGGGTATCATAGAGAGTAGTACCTCTCGTTTTTCTTCACCGTTAGTCATTGTTAGGAAGAAGGACAAAAACATTCGTTTATGTGTGGACTATAGGAAGTTAAACGCTCAGACTGTAGCTGACAGCGAACCACATCCTATTCTTGATGACTTACTACCTCGTCTATCTACTGCGACATTGTTCACAAAAATAGACCTAACGAAAGGTTATTGGCAGATCCCATTAACCGAAAAAGCCAAATACTACTCTGCGTTTTCCACTCCACAAGGTCTCTACCAGTGGAATGTGATGCCTTTTGGGCTTATGAACGCTCCGGCTACGTTTATTCGCATGATGCGAAAAATTTTATCAGGAAGACAAGACGTTATTACTTACATTGACGACATATGTTTATTTAGTTCGTCATCTGAGGAACATTTTTCCGGACTTCGATCTCTTTCGGAAATATTAAGAGAAAACAATTTAACCGCTAAACCTACAAAAATACAAGTAGATATTTTTTCTTGCACACATTGTTGTGGCCGGACGTATCCAAGCAGTCCCCAGTAATGTATCTAAAATCTTAAATTTATCAGTTCCTCAAACCAAGAAGCAGGTTAGGAGTTTGTTGGGTCTTGTCCAATACTATAGTAGATTCGTTCCTAATTTGTCATCCATTACGGCTATCTTATCATCACTGTTAAAGAAAAATATGCCAATGAAAGTGACGTGGACTGACGATTGCGACAAAACGTTTCGAAGTATCTTGAATATTTTTTCGAATCCACCGATTTTACGGTTGCCAAATGCTTCTAAAAAGTTTATACTCCGCACAGATGCCAGCAACTACGGACTTGGAGCGAGTCTGCTTCAATATCATGAGGGAAAACTCCATCCAACTCTCTATATCTCAAGAAAACTCAAAGCGGCAGAAACTAAGTACTCCACGGTTGACAAGGAGTTGCTTGCAGTTGTTTGGGCGATCACTAAACTTGAAAAGTTTTTATTGAGCATACTCTTTGTAATACAGACAGACCAGAAGGCTGTCGCGTCACTACGTCGATCCAATCATAAAAGTCCGAAGTTAGCCAGATTTGCAATTTTATTGCAACCTTTTGACTTTACCATCGAATCCATATCTGGAACCGAAAATGTGATCGCTGATGTACTTTCCAGGTATTTTCTACTGAAGGCAATTAAAGAGTAACGATTGTCCATAAGTTCACAAAAATATTGAACAATACATAATTTTCAAATGATTGCGTACGTCAACGAGGACATTGTTTTCAACTACATGCACAATAAAAACTCAGCGAATAATGTGCACTCAAATAACTTATATGCGCATTCTTCAAACTAAATGACTATAGCCGATAGACATACATCGAGATTTCGTTCTCAATGGTTGGACTTTGGTTTGTGTCCACCCGCCCTCCAACTCGTTATGATGCAATCAAGAAGAATATTTGAATCAAATTGCCATCATTCTGAAACAGGAATCGAACTGACTAAATGAATGCTGTCATAGTTCAAATTCCTTACTACACGGAACACAGTGGAAATTTATTAACTTTCTCTTCCAATGGAACTCACCGTTCATTCAATAGGGACATGACAACGGCTGGATCTTCATATCCAACATTATTAAGTTACATATTTATTGAATTAATTAATAAAATAAAGATAAAAAAATGTGAGAAAAAAATGAAATATAAAAGAAAGAAAATATGAAATCAAAATAATCTCACACAATTGAATAAGCTACGTAGATATATTAGAAATGTGATAAATGGTATATATAGTTAGTAAATATGTTTACATAATATGTTATATATTATTATTTAGTTAATTAACTTACGTTGGTAGTAGTTATTCTACACACATGTCTAATGTTATGCACACCTCACTAACTAAGCTTATACTTTACTCTTTTCTTTACTTTACTTGTCTCTCCTTTTCACTTTTCTTTACTGTGACACGATAACTTAGTTTCTTTAATTAAATTTTAATTAGATTGATACCCTACGCACATATAATGATTAATTAATTTAATTTTCATTAGTTCTGATAATTTTCTTGACACAACACTTTATTATTTAGTCAATACAGACTTTGAGTTAATTAGATGATTCTTTATTGACGGTTGACATGACTTTTAGTTAATATAATAATTCAGATATTATATGACTGATATTGTATCGACATGACCATGACACTGTTCTAGTCAGAACATCGTAGGCCATATGTCGGGTTTGTGTTAAATATTTGAGATAATTGATTAAAATATTTCAAAAAAAAATCTATCTAATAGATTTTTCCCCCGTCGGGTAGGGAATTGTTACGACATGTTTAACAATGTCGTCTGCTATAGTTGGCAGTGCGCATTTTGGTAGAAAGATTGTTATACTTCATGGTTTAGAGAACACAATCCTCACGGTCGGATTGTGACGTGTGAGAGTTGATATGGTCACGCTTAGTGACGAATGTAGGGCACCCTTTATTACTTGACCGTCACGCCATGAAGACGCGTTTTTGAATCCTTCCAGAGTTAGGCTACATATTGCCGAATTATAATTTATTTATGGACGCCGGGCCAGTCCATGGTTCGTTAATGGATAATGAAATATATATGTTAGTATATAACCATTGGATGGAAGGATCTTTGATCAGTGCATGATCTATATATATATTCGTCAAACACAGGCGTTTCACTACCGTCGGTCTGGATTACAGCAGAGCGCATACATCGCCTTGATGTTCTGATGACAACCAATTAACTGGAAGATTTACGATCCCAAAGATTCCACATTGAATAACATGCAGATGTATTTTCCTATGATACTGAATATTCGTATGATGTCGTCACATGTATTGTCAGAATAAATGAATGTATATTGGACTCAAATCGAAGCACTTACCACACTCATCATTCAATTTGAAGGTTGGATCCTTATGACATTTTATTGATTGTTTTTTTCGCGTTACACCTAATATTATCTTCTACGAAGAAGAACTCTATAACTTGTGTAATAAGATAAGCTTCGCAATGAACCAAATTGATTGACAACGATTTCGGTGGTGGTTTTCCTTCTTTGTCCAATTATATATCGTTCAAAAAAAGAAACGCAACTTCTTTGGTATTACTTTTATAAAAGATATTCGCTCATTGAACATCAGTCAACCCATTGTTCATGAGAATCCCGTGAAACTTTCTAAACACAAAACTCTCTGACCATGTTATTGAATGCCTATAAAAGATTGATGCTCCTCGTATAAATTCAGATGAAAATTCAATGCGCAAGTATGGCTCATCTCACTACAGAACAACGACTCATCATCATTGGACGTTTACAGACTGGACAGTCACAAAGCGTAGTGGCCAACAATTTAATGTTGTTAGAAACACCATTTGTCGCCTTTGGAGGCGATTTCAAGAAACTGGCTCAGTGGCATACCGGCCGCGCAGTGGAAGACCCAGAGTCACAACTCCTGCCGAAGACCGCTTCATACGGCTACGTCACCTCAGGAATCGTTTTGCATCTGCGTCCTCCACAGTTGAGTCAGTGTCAGCAGCTCGTCGAATTTCAGATCAAACGGTCAGGAACCGGCTGCACGACTCTGGTCTTTGGGCTAGAAGACCCCACAGAGGTCCTGTGGTGGTGGTGGTGGTGGTGGTAGTGTACTGATGTGGGGGCGATCAACTTCATTGGAAGAAGTGACATATGTCGTAAATTTATCTGAGAGAGTTCTGATGGATACCGGTCCCTTTAGAGTGTAGAATGATAGTGAAGGCTCTGTGAGAATAAGGATTTAGGAAAGTGAGGTAGTAGATTCACAAGTGCTGGGAAGAGTAGGACAGTCTCATGTACGACCATATTTGTCTCTCAAAACTACTCCTACCACTCTTCTGAACAAAACAATTGTTTGTCAGTTCCAGTCACTCAGGCGCACACACCGATTTGGTGATTCTGACGCACAACGTACAAGAATACAGACTACGATCACGAATATGGGAAATGTTGGGTTTGGGCCAGCCGACACCAATGCTAGCAAAGTTTTAATACCTTTATTATCATAAAATCAAGTCACAAATAATTATAAATTTACAGTCAGAAATCATGGGTTACAAAACTACAAATAGCAAGGTGGGTAGGGGGTTTCGAGGAGAAGTTTCCCATACACCCGTCCCGCCTGTATTTAACAAGAAGAATCCCGGTCCCAAAGACAAAAAGGGGGGTGGGGGTGGAATGATGATGATCAGAGATAGGCAATTTAACCCAACGGTAAATGTATTACTCTGAGACAAGGGGTTACAGTAATAAGGGGGTAGAGGAAAAGCTAGGGTTCTCAAATGTTTCCCTTTATTCAACAAATATTACGGGAGGGGGAATGAACACAGTTAAACAATCCCGCTAGGAAAAGTCCCATACAATGCATACAGTACACCTTAACACTAGGTCGAACTAATTATAAGGGTAAAAAAGATTAAATCTCCTTTCATTCAAAAAAACCCGCTTGGGCTGGCCAGCACACAGTCACGCACACAGACTTACCAAATGGTGAATTCTGGCACTTCATAGAACTTTTACAACAGCAGATAATACCGTAGAACAATGGAAATTGTCTTTTACTTCTGTGTCAGGCCCCAGATTTAACGAGGTTGGCTGGTAGCAAATAGTCTCAAAAATCGCCAGACGGTGAAGCGTAAAGGTTTCTGTTGGTTTTAGATAAAGTTCCTAATGAATGGCACAGGCACTTGGCTAAGTGTGAGGAATGGTGTGGTTTCTAAGATTGGCACAGCTGGTGGAGGTAACTTTCTTTTGCCGTAATGTCACAAACTACAAAACACTGAGGTAAGTTCTTCTTCCTGGGGGTAAAATCCTCTGAATATACTTGACAGACAGTGTTCAGGTAAATCTATGTTCTTCTTCACAAATAGAGCAGTGAGCACAATATTGCTACTGGAAACTGTTCTTCTTCCAGTTTTTGTTTTACTTTAAAACGACTTTATGAATTGGGATTTTAAAACAGTCTTTGGGTTTGCTTTATTTCTGTAAACTTCAGATAGCTGAATCACAACAGGATCGCTAGGTTTATATAATAAGGTTAAATTTACACCACAATCCAGTGAAATAAAGATGAAATAACTAGACCACTGATCACTTGAAGCTAATGTATAAATTACCGTCTGAACAGAAAAGAATTCACTCAAATAGCCAACAATTTAGATGAAATCTAGCAGGGATTCAACTATATGCTAGTGAATCTTAGGATTCTGTCAGACCGAATGATAAAATGCAGTTTTCTGAGTTCTTTATTTATACTATTAGGAATGTAACTTAAATGAGACGTTTTAGATTTTCACACTTTTCTTCATCTCAGGAGAAATTGAAATTCTGCCGCCGATCGTACCCGGTTGTTACCCGCTACGCTGAGCGTTCCGTGTCTCCTGTTTGTGTCCATCTTGCGAGCGGTTTAACGGTTCGCATGAAGATGTGAAATTATTGCGAGACGCTGCTCCGTCTACTTCTGAGAGCCTTCAGTGTCTCAGATCTCAAGCGCGGTTTCGGTTGATTCTGGCACCACCCCTAAGGTAGGTACTAACGAAGGTTGTAGCTAAATGCTGGCATATACTCGCTCTAGAGACAGGAGTGCTCTTCTGGCAACGCCCCCGCTAAGCATAATGGACTTGCGAAGTAAGTAAATAACTTCCTATAATTGCTCCAGAGATCGCAATGGGTGTGGTCTAACTTCTCCTTGAAGGCCGTGCGATCTCAAAATGCACAGAAGGTAGCAGTTCACATATTTAATGATCCAACGTGGTGAAGATTTTACTCTGCGCTCGTGCATACTTAATGTGCCCACGTGGAAATGCCACAGGCTTATGAAAAGTTACAACAAATGTTCAGGGGTTCTAATGTTATAGAGAGAGAAATACCATGTCATCTTAATAATTCAGGTCAGCTGAGTTGTCCGTCACAATCGTCCCCTCTTTTGAGACATGGAAACTCGTTTTCATGTTTCTTTCGTGACAATGAAGCTGCTCTGATCGGTAGCTTTAGGATGATTGGTATTTACAATTTCGTCCTCTTCTTCCGTAGTCCAGTTTCTACTCAATAAGTCAGCTCCTACATTCTGTTTTCCTGGAATATATTCCACTTTGAAGGAATAAACACTCAATAACAAGGCCCAACGCATTATCCTTGCGTTGAATTACTTATTGGCACCCAGGAAAGCTAATGGAGCATGGTCTGTTTGCACCGTGAAAGAAGTACCATACAGAAACTCATGATGGCGTCTGATGCCATGAATCAGAGCGAGACATTCTCTTTCAACGACACTGTAGTTGCGTTGAGCCTTGTTCAGTTTCCGACTGCCGTAAGCTACTGAGAATAGCATATTCGGGTCACTGTCGTCGGCTTGCAACAATGTTGACCCGATGCCCTGACGTGACGCGTCAACTCTTAGTGCGAAAGGTTTCTTAAGGTCAGGTAACCTTAGGATGGGGTATGCCGACAAATGTCCTTTCAAAGTGCTGTATGCGTGTTCGCACTTTTGATCCCACATAACCTTATCAGGACAACCTTTCTTGGTGAGGTCAATCAGAGGTGCTGTCAGTCCATTGAAGTTCTGCATGTATTTCTGATAGTAGGCACATAGTGATAAAAATGACCTGATGTCTTTCTTTGTTTGGGGTCTTTTTGCTGCAACTATTTTCTCCACGTTTTTCTTAACAGGTCAACTGCATCCGTGAGAAATATTATGCCCCAGGAAGTCCAGCTTTTCAAATCCGGTGAGACATTTGCTAGGTCTGGCTGTGAGACCAGTTTCCTGTAGTCCCCTGAGGAGCATAGCGACTGTAGCAATATGTTCTTCGTAGGATTCCGATGCAATTAAGATGTCATCCATAAAATTATGGATGTGGGGACTTTGCAAGGGTTCTAAAAGCTTTCTTATCATCCTGGTAAACACTCCTGGTGCGTTATGCAATCCGAACGGCATCACATTAAATGTGTAATGTCCTTCACTAGTGCTGAAAGCTAGCAAAGGTTTAACTTCCTCCTCGACTGGTATTTGTTAATAACCTTTACTGAGGTCAATCTTGGAGAAAATTGTTGCCTTTCTGAGCTTGGTGAACAACTCAGAAACAGTTTGGAGCGGTTCGGGCTGGAATTCCGTTACAGCGTTTAGCAACCGGTAATCAATACACAGCCGAACTTCCTTATTGGGCTTCTGCAACAGCACTACACTCGAACTGTAAGGAGATGTAGAGTCGCTGATAATTCCTGCCTAAAGCAGCTTGTCTATTTCTCCGCGAAGTGCATCAGCTTTGGCGTACGGAATGGGGTACACTCTGGTTCGAACAGGGGTCTCGTTTGTTAATTTCATGTCAAATTCGATGAGATTTGTTCGACCAGGTACATCCGTTAAGACTGCCCTGTACTGTTTTAGTAGCACCCTGGTTTCTGATTGTTGTTCTACTGAGAGATTGCCTCCGAACTTGACATATTTAAAGGATTCTGTGGGTTGCAATGGATACTCCATGCAACCATCATCATCATCCTCGTCTTCTGTTGCTATGGCGACAGCCAGGAGATGCTCGGAGGATGGCACTGGTCTTTCCAGATATTTCTTAAGCAGATTTATGTGGAAGACCTTCTACTTTCCTTTAATGGAGATCTTGTAATTAGTACGTGAGATTTTTTTAAGGACGGTAAACGGCCCTTGCCATCCGATGCGAAGTTTATTGCTTCCGGTTGGAAGTAGCAACAAAACTTTCTCCCCTGGTTGTAGTTCTCTCTCTTTTGCAGCTTTGTTGTATCTTTTAGTATGTTTAGCGCGGGATTTCTTAAGGTTGGTGTTGGCTAGATCCCATCCTAGCTTTAACCTTTCCTTGAGCTCAGATACATACTTGCTTGCAGAGACGACTGTCTCGTCAGCCTTTTGGTCTGTCAGGGACCGAAGTAAGGCTTCTAGTGGCCCCTTAATAGGTCTGCCAAATAAAAGTGTAGCAGGCGGGAATCCCGTAGACGCTTGGGGTACCTCTCGGTAGGCGAATAAGGCAGCCGATATATATATATAGATCCCAGTCTTCCGGTTTCTCCTGACCCAGCTTACGTAACATGGTGGTGAGGCTGCCATTAAAACGTTCCGCGAGCCCATTTCCCGCCGGATGGTAAGGACTTGTGTGGATATGTTTGGCCCTCAAGATCTTAAAGATCTTCTACATTAACAGACTACTGAATTGGGATCCATTGTCCGTCAAAACTTGTTGAGGGAATCCCAACCGCGTAAAGATTTGCACGAGGGCTTCTGCGACATGCTTGGAATCTGTGCATGTTAGCGGTACAGCTTCCGCCCACATTGTGCAAGTGTCGACTAAGGTCAGGATGAGCCTGTTCCTTCTTTTGGTCCTTTCCAAGGGTCCAATGATGTTGACAGCAACCCGTTCAAATGGAGTCCCCACAATTGGGATTTGCCCCAGGGGTACGGGGGGTGTCAAGTGCTTGGGTGCTACCCGTTGGCACTGGGTGCAGGATTTCACATACGTGATAATGTCAGGGTTCATTCCTGGCCACCAATAGTGGGTTTTTATTCGCTGAATAGTGGCGTTTTGTCCCATATGTCCGCTAAAGGGAAGAGAGTGCACTATTTCTAAGATCTGGCTTCTGTACTACGTCGGTACTAGGAGCTGGTTATTCCCCGTGGCCGGGTTGCAGTTCTACGATACAATACGCCATCCTTAGAAAAGATGTCTCCGTTGTGTCTGGGGTCCTTAGCCATGGGCAGTTTTCTAAAGCAGAGCTCCAGAGTAGGGTCCTTTTGTTGCGCCTTCTTCAGTTCATTCGGCAACAAATTTGGCGCAGGCTCCCTCTCCTTCTTGGCTTGCCCTTTTGTGGTTATAGCTGCCACAATCGGCTCCTTTGGTCTCCCAATAAACACATATCTACTTCCCAGGATAACTGGGTAGATAGGTTCATCCATAATGGTCGCTTTAATAACACCTCTGACAAAATCAGAGTGTATTTCTACCAGTGCGATAGGAAGCGTCCTGAGTGCATCACTCTTGAAAACTCCACTAAGTTTGACGGTTTTCTCTGTCTCCTGACCGGGTTTGACTAGGTGCCTGGCGACAATACAATCAAAACTTAATCCAGTGTAAAAAAAGACAAGTAGTAGAGCTACCATTCAAAAGTACAGTTCCTCGCGTTGAGGGTCGGTCCCCCTCAGGTTGAGAATCACTGACATTGACTCTACATTTTGAGGCTGTATGCAAACATCCGATGCGGTTGGGACCGGTTTGTTAGCCCTGATCAGACGTTCCTGGTGTAGGGGTCTTCCATTTTCCTTGACCTTGGTGGCCACGCTGCCACGTAGGCTTGGTGGGTTGATCAGAATTGTTGTTAGGGGGGTATGGGTTTTGTAGAATTTCGATTTTTCCTGGGGAGGTTTATGGGTATTATTATCTCCTTGGTTATAATGTTGAGAAGGATTGGAAGAATAGGATGACTGCTCTAGATTTTGTTTTCGAGATGGCTCATCTGTGGGTTTACGTTTAGTTCTGGGGAGTTCGGCCATTGCATTGCTATAGCGTTCGGCCTTATTGAGGATGTCCTCAAGTCTGACTGCCCCCTGTTCCGCCAAAAATCTACGTGTTTCATTCGACAAAGTGGACTTTATCTGCTCCACACGAACAAGTTCGAGGAGTCCCTCAAATGAAAGAGGTTGGTCAGATAATTCAATGCACTTTGTCAGATAACCCCTGAGACGTGAAGAGAACTGGGGAAATGTTTCCATGCTCTCTTTTCGGCTGTTTCTGAACAACTGCAGAAACTATCGGGCAGTCATCTCAAACCGCTCTAGCAAGGCCTTCTTCAGCATGTCGTAATCATGTTGGTTCAGTCCCAGCTTTGTGTATACGTCATAAGCATTGTCTTTCAGTGACGTTGAGAGTTTAAGTGCCCAACGGGTACTCTCTAACCCATACAGATTTGCGAGCCTCTCGAATGTCTCTAAGAAGGTGTCAATTTTTTCATTGGGGCTAGGAAAAGACTCTAAAGCAAAAGACATCGTAGTTAATTGGGCAGATTGAGTGCTAGAGAGATCCATTGACTGAGACTGGGGCGAAGACGACTCTCCGTTAATCGAAGTAGAAGCGCCCCGACTCTCTAAAGCCTTAAGCGCCAGTTGGTGCTGTCTTTCCCTCTCTCTCTGTCTTTCCCTGCGAGCTTCCATCTCTGCCTCAATTTTCTTCTGTTCCAATAGGCGTTCTTCCGCTTCTTTCCTATCTGCCCTCTCCTGTGCTTCTCTCCTCTCTGCTCTCGTTTTCTCTTCCTTCCTTTCAGCTTGTGCTCTCTCTCTCTCTCTCTCTCTTTCTCTTCTTTCCTCTCAGCTTCTGCCCTCTGTTGCTCCGCGTCATATATTTCCAGTTCCTGGTTGACAAACGCGTTTGCAGCTTCTGGCTCCAATCCTGCCTCTTTCGCCTCCAGCCTCAACATGGACCTCATCATTATTCTTTCTGCCATGCCAAAAACTGTATGCTTTTTCTACTAGCGAATAGTAGGAAGAAAGCAAGAAGGGAAAAAGCTCAAAGTCGCTACGAGAAAAAAAATCACAAAGTATAAATTACTTGTGTTATCTTCTAATTTCTAATGTGTTAACTTATCGCTGCTTATTTTCTGTCAATTAAGACCCTAAACGCAAGCGACATATGCCACTTAAAATGGTAAGTTACATACTAAAAGTAGAGAAAAATTTATGAAAAACAATTTAAAAGGAAAAGAAAAATTTTTTTCCCCCGAAATTTTAATTCTCCGCTAACAAACTCCGCCCTCTGAAGTCAGTTATGAGTTAGAGACGATATTAACAGGATCATAAAAATCAGAATAAACGACTTTAGCGTAGCTCAGCTCTTTCTAACTTCAAAAGAACCTATGTGATTGTTAAACAATCCCGCGATCCCAGCAATTATATAACAAAAATTTCAATTTACTCTGCCAGAGAATTCAAAGGTGACAAATATTTCATTATCACTAACTTCCTGCTCCTGTGGAAAGAAACAAACCTGTAATAATTATTGTGTAGTCGGCCCAAAATACTAAAAGGCTTTGTCTAGGGGAAGTAATTACTTTTTAAGATTATACCCTAAATCACGAAGACAATCAACCACACTCTATTTAAACTAGGCTCAGAATCGCGGACGAGCTAACCATTTATTGTCGTAAATTTATATGAGAGAGTTCTGATGGATATTGGTCCCTTTAGAGTGTAGAATGATAGTGAAGGCTCTGTGAGAATAAGGATTTAGGAAAGTGAGGTAGTAGATTCACAAGTGCTGGGAAGAGTAGGGACAGTCTCATGTACGACAATATTTGTCTCTCAAAACTACTCCTACCACTCTTCTGAACAAAACAATTGTTTGTCAGTTCCAGTCACTCAGGCGTACACACCGATTTGGTGATTCTGAAGCACACTATACATGAATACAGACTACGATAACGAATATGGGAAATGCTGTTTTTGGGCCAGCCGACACCAAGGCTAGCAACGTTTTGATACCTTTATTATCATAAAATCAAGTCACAAATAATTATAAATTTACAGTCAGAAATCATAGACTACTAAACTACAAATAGCAAGGCGGGGAGGGGGTTTCGAGAAGTATCCCATACACCCGTCCCGCTTGTATTTAACAAGAAGAATCCCGGTCCCAAAGACAAAGGGGGGGAATGATGATGATCAGAGATAGGCAATCTAACCCAACAGTAAATTTATTACTCTGAGACAAGGGGTTACAGTAATAAGGGGGTAGAGGAAAAGCTAGGGTTCTCAAATGTTTCCCTTTATTCAACAAATATTACGGGAGGGGGGAATGAACACAGTTAAACAATCCCGCTAGGAGAAGTCCCATACAATGAATACAGTACACCTTAACACTAGGTCGAACTAATTATAAGGGTAAAACAGATTAATTCTCCTTTCATTAAAAAAACACGCTTGGGCTTGCCAGCACACAGTCACACACACAGACTTACCAAATGGTGAATTCTGGCACTTCATAGAACTTTTACAACAGCAGATAATACCCTAGAACAATGGAAATTGTCTTTTTCTTCTGTGTCAGGCCCCAGATTTAACGAGGTGGGCTTGTAGCAAATAGTCTCAAAAATCGCCAGACGGTGAAGCGTAAAGGTTTCTGTTGGTTTTAGATAAAGTTCCTAATGAATGGCACAGGCACTTGGCTAAGTGTGAGGAATGGTGTGGTTTCTAAGATTGGCACAGCTGGTGGAGGTAACTTTCTTATGACGTAATGTCACAAACTACAAAACACTGAGGTAAGTTCTTCTGGGGGGGGGGGGGGGGTAAAATCCACTGAATATACTTGACAGACAATGTTCAGGTAAATCTATGTTCTTCTTCACAAATAGAGAAGTGGGTACAATATTGCTACTGGCAACTGTTCTTCTTCCAGTTTTTGTTTAACTTTAAAACGACTTTATGAATTAGGATTTTAAAACAGTCTTTGGGTTTGCTTTATTTCTGTAAACTTCAGATAGCTGAATCACAACAGGATCGCCACAAAGATTAAATTTTAAATATGTTCAGAAGCCACTGCAGTAATCGAACTGAGTCGGCAGGACTCTGTATATATTTTATTGCTGCTTAATTTCCGCTTAATTGCTGCTTAAGGTAGTAGACTACCTTGTAGGGTAAAACACTCAAATTTTCCTTTCAGAATCAAACAACCATGGGTATAGTGTTAGTATGGAATTAACATTTTTGTCCACATAATGACCTCATTAATTATGCAAATTAGCTATCCAATATGGCCGCCGTAGTGAATAAATTATACACCTTTTTTAAAACATCATAACTATGTTATTTTTACAAGGATCTGACTGAAACTTGGCAAATTGAATTAGTATATATAGCTTGAGGTTTTGACCTAAAATAACAGATATTGACCGAAAGGTTGATTTGTAATGAATTTTCAAAATTTATATTTCTTGAATGTTTGATATTTGTGCCTCATTATATATGCATGATGGTCATAAAACTAAAATTTTGAATTCAATTGTATCCATTTTAGGTCATAATCTGTAAGATTATATGATAACCAACTGTGTTAATTTTCATGTCAATTGAATGTACAGATCCAGAGATATCTTGTTTCAAAGATCACCAATTATGCTAAAAAGACAATTCCGAGAAAACAAAGAAAAACAGAAAAAGAACTCACAAAATGAAGTTTAATGAGCTCCTGTTGAATAAAGGTCTCCTTCTACTGCAGCTGCAGTGTCTATGAATCCCATTTTCAGTGCTCTCAGGGTCTTTCCATTGCAATGTCCTTACTTGCTGAATAGATCCTGTGCAGCGTTCTCCTGTATGCTTTCTTTGCCATGCGTTGACTTGTGTTCATGTATATCGAAAAATTCTGCAATGCACGGTGGCCTTTCCCAATAGAACGCACAAATGCCACCATTCGCACATTTACTTCTTTGTTTGTGAGTAGCTGAAGATGAAACATCAGAAGTATTGAAATTGGCAGTCCATTCGCCACTGTTTGTGCGCTTGATACTGATTTCATGACAAAAGCCATTCCGAGTCTCTTCGACGATCTCACAGGTCAGTGAGTACTGATAACATTTGTCACATCTAAAGTTAGCGCATAAAAACCCAAACAGTAGTTTTACATCCATAAGGATAAACCCATTTCCTTTGTTGTCATTTTTAGCTTGTCCTTCACTTTCTTGGACCTTTATGACCTTTATTTTCTTTGCTGAGGAGCACAGAGGTTTTATAGCGTCACTATCGACAATAGGTGTCTCATTTTCAGGCAACGGTTTGTTGGTGTACACGCCTCCCAGTCTTTGTCTTATTTCTCATTGTGAACAAAAGAAGCTCTGCTAACTACTATTATACAGAATCAGTATAAAACTAGCAATAAATAGAGTTGATGTTGGTGAAAATGCACTATGCATGTAACAAATGTTGAAATTTACGATCAAAGCTTTCTAGACACACACTTTTGAAAAATTCATAAGAAATCATTGAGTGATTCCCCGTGGAAAAGTTATAAATATCTTTTTCCTGTTGCCTATGTATAATTATAATTTCGCAGTTTTACAATTACGCACCTTCTTGTTGGGTCATTATTCACATGGTAACTAACTATAAACATTGGTTGCTATGCAAATCACTCAAGGGGGCGTGTGTAGAAAAACACTGATTCCTATCAAACCAGAGTATCTCTAAGCTTCTATGAATTATTTTTAGTTCAAGAACATGTTGACTATGATTTAAAGCATGAAAATGAAAATTGTTGGATTTTTATTTTTTTTTAAGCTTTTCTGGGTATACTTCTACCTTAATTGCTGCTTAATTGCTGCTTTATTGCTAAGATGCAAGGTTCGAAAGATCATTCTAGATGCAAATAGAAAAAGCATGATATGCAATGAAATCACATTAAAATCTAACCTAGCAATACATTTACAGTTAGACTATTTTCTGCACTCGCGTCTTCAATTAATAAATTTAAGAAAAGCTCCCCGTGAGGTTAATAGTTAAAAGCACATCTATCTATACAGAACTAAACTGTATTAAAGTTATAATTCCCTTAACGGCTGCAAAATTAATTTACGCCGCTATTGTATTAGGAAATTTACTTATAGATGTAACTTTTAGTTTGCACTAAATTTACACCACAATCCAGTGAAATAAAGATGAAATAACTAGACCACTGATCACTCGAAGCTAATGTATAAATTACCGTCTGAACAGAAAAGAATTCACTCAAATAGCCAACAATTTAGATGAAATCTAGCAGGGATTCAACTATATGCTAGTGAATCTTAGGATTCTGTCAGACCGAATGATAAAATGCAGTTTTCTGAGTTCTTTATTTATACTATTAGGAATGTAACTTAAATGGGACGTTTTAGATTTTCACACTTTTCTTCATCACAGGAGAAATTGAAATTCTGCCGCCGATCGTACCCGGTTGTTACCCGCTACGCTGAGCGTTCCGTCTCTCCTGTTCGTGTCCATCTTGCGAGCGGTTTAACGGTTCGCATAAAGATGTGAAATTCTTGCGAGACGCTGCTCCGTCTACTTCTGAGAGCCTTCAGTGTCTCAGATCTCAAGCGCGGCTTCGTTTGATTCTGTCACCACCCCTAAGGTAGGTACTAACGAAGGTTGTAGCTAAATGCTGGCATATACTCGCTCTAGAGACAGGAGTGCTCTTCTGACAACGCCCCCGCTAGGCATAGGGGACTGGCAAAGTAAATAAATAACTTCCTATAATTGCTCCAGAGATCGCAATGGGTGTGGTCTAACTTCTCCTTGAAGGCCGTGCGATCTCAAAATGCACAGAAGGTAGCAGTTCACATATTTAATGATCCAACGTGGTGAAGATTTTACTCTGCGCTCGTGCATACTTAATGTGCCCACGTGGAAATGCCACAGGCTGATAAAAAGTTACAACAAATGTTCAGGGGTTCTAATGTTATAGAGAGGGAAATACCCTGTCATCTTAATAATTCAGGTCAGCTGAGTTGTCCGTCACAACCTGGTGGAAATTGAAGGACGGCTGAATGCCCAACTGAAATTCTTTGTCCTCACGTCCTTCCACTTCTGGCTGCATCAGGGTCGATTTTTCAGCAGGATAACGCTCGACCTCATGTGGCACAACTCACCACCCAGTTCCTCGCTGACAACAACGTCCAGACTATTCCGTAGCCAGCCATGTCATCAGACATGAACCCCGTAGAACACTTATAGGATGAACTCGACAGACGACTCCGCCAGCGAGACGTGGCTCCAGCCAATCTCCGACAGTTTTCTCTTGCACTGCGGGAAGAGTGGGCATCCATCCCACAACAACAGATCCAACTGCTAATCGGATCCATGTCAAGGAGACGTCGTTCTCTGATAGAAGCCATACACCTTACTTAAACGGAGGCCTCAGTCGTAAAGAGTAAAAGTTCAAACATCACTTCATTGTTAAAATCTGAAAGTTTCTTCATGCCAAGATTGAAACATTAATTCCGTAAAATAAAATTTTGGTACAAGTTTGAAATTTGGTGTCCATTACGACTGCAATAATGTTGCGTTTCTTTTTTTGAACGGTATATATACTTGTATTATGTTTTTCCTTCAAGTCAATCTTTGCAGCTTTGTCGGTTTGTTCAAACTGTACTTCATTCTATTTAAATTCCTTCTTGTTCTTTACAGTCTGTGACCATTTTGCGAGTTTCTTTTAGTGCCTGTTTTCCTTATATGCCTTTCGTATTTTTGCTTATTTCTTTAGCAATGAACCCCATTACATATGTGAATGTTGCCTGAATTGAATCAACGAATAGCGATGGGATTTCTTTTGATTTAAGATTTCACCGAGAAATTAGTTGGAACTTAACTTTTGTTCCATTTTTTGCAAGTTTTGATTGTCATTTCATTTATTGTTTTCGTACATCTGAGCCCCTGACATTAATATATACTTACTTACTTAGTCGTTCCCATTCTACCGTGAGGTGTAGAGAATTGGGAGAGAGAGCGCCAGACTATTCTATCAGCTGTCTTCTTCCTGGCCTGGTTCCATTCTAGTCCTCGGTCCTTCAAAGATTGTCTAATGTTGTCCTCCCAGCGGACTCTGGGTCGTCCTGGAGGTCTGGATCCCTGGCTCTTTGTTTCCCATGCTTGTCGTGGTAGCCGATCTTCTCCCATTCTGCATACATGGCCAAACCATCTTAAATGGGACTGGTCTATTTGGGTCTGCAGCGTGTGGGATTTTAGGCCTTGACGTATCGTCTGGTTGCGGACCATGTCTCTTCTTGTTACTTCAACCACGTTCCTCAGATACCTCATTTCTGAGGTTTGGATCTGGCTTTTGTGGGTTGTAGTCATTGCCCATGACTCGCATCCATATGTCAAGACTGGGACATAGGTGGAGCGGTATACAGCCATCTTCGTTTTCTTACCAATTTCTTTCTTGCTGAGGAATCCTCGATTTATGGCCTGAAAAAGTCTCCCAGCCGCTGCTTTTCGAGTGGTCAACTCTTCTTTGATGCCTCCCTTTCGGTCTATAATAGCTCCGAGATATTTAAAGTGGTCGACCTGCTCCAGGACCTGTTCTCCCAACTTGATCTGATGTTTTCTTTCTTCTCGTGATATCACCATGGATTTGGTTTTAGAGCTGCTTATGACCATCCCTCTCTTCTCCAGCTCTTCCTTCCAGACTTGCAGGTTGGATTGGAGATGTGTCTCTGATTTAGCAATCAAGAAAACATCATCAGCAAATGCTAGCTCTAAAATACAGACCTGTCTCATCTTCCAGTACCCCACTGAATACTTTCTTGTTCTCTCCTTAATGCCTTGATGACATCGTCCATGAGGAGTATGAAAAGATAAGGTGACAGGATATCGCCTTATCTTACACCAGTGGTGGTCCTGAACTCTTCTGACTTATAGTTTGCTGTCCTCACATAATTTCTGCAAGACTTGTAGAAGCTCTGTATAGCATGAATCAGAGGTGCTGGAATGTTCTTCCTTGCCAAACAGTCCCAAAGTTTGCTCCAGGGGACCCTGTCAAACGCCATTTCCAGATCTATGAAACAAAGATGGATCTCACTCTTGTACTCAAGGGTCTTTTCACTCAGCTGCCTGAGTGTGAAGATTATGTCTTGAGTACTTCGGTTTGCTCGGAATCCGCATTGTGCTTCATCAAATTGTGGCTCAGCTAGGCATCGGAGTCTCTGCTCTAGGATTCTAGAGTAGATTTTACCAGGGACACTGAGAAGGGATATGCCTCTGTGGTTTCCACATTGTCGATTGTCACCCTTTTTGAAAATCGGTGTTATGATGGCAATCTCCCAATCATTTGGTATGGTCTTGTTGCACCACGTTGCCTGTAGGATCATTAGGAGTAATAGGTTGCCTGATGCTCCCATGTACTTAACCATTTCTGGTGTTATACCATCATGCCCTGCTGCTTTGCCCATCTTGATTTTCTTCAGTGCTGCCTTCAGTTCTTCCATCTTTATGCCATCTTCACCACCATTGGTTTTCTCTTCTGTGCTAGTGATTATCATTTCTGATGCTTGACCTTGCTCACCATCAAGGAGTTCTGAGAAATATTCTTTCCATCTTTCCATTACTTCCTTCGGGGCAGTAAGCAATTTGCCTTGCTTGTCCTTTATAAATTTAAGAGGGCATTGTTTTTCCTTCCTCATGTTCTTTAGGGTCTTATAGAACAATTTCTGGTTTTCTTGCGCCTCCTTTTCTAGCTTTTCTCCAAATTCTTCCCAGGACTTCTGTTTTGCTGCTAGCACCTTGTTCTTTGCTTCTGTTCTGAGTATCACATATTCTCTATATTTCTCTATTTGTCCTGCTGTGTTTTTAGCTCCTAAGTATTGTTTCCATGCCATTTTCTTCTCTCTTATTTTCTCTTTGACGTCTTCTGTCCACCAAGGTGTCCTCATTAATATATAATGAAATTGAAACAATGCGGTGCTTTATCACATGCTACAAGGCAGCAGGATATCACCGTAACGGATTTTTGTGTCAGTGACGTTGTAGACAAGATATCAAACAGAGTTCACAGCTCATTACAAGCGAATTTTCCCGCTCGTTTTATAACGATTTGTCTGTGGTGTTATGTCCGTAATTTGGCTCTTATCAGCTACTGTTATTATTCTCTTATTTCAGGACGTTGTTGAAGTCGGGGTTCGAACCGGAACGCCTAACATAGATGGCCGATGCCCAATCTTATATATATCTGTCTAACGATGCCATGTATGGCTTGGCTGAACCAGGACGCCTATAACCCAACTGTTATTAGCTTTTTTGTGCATCACATATCTGTCAAATACAAGGCACTATGTGGTGTCAAGAACCGTCGCTGAACATTAGCGGGGCTTACATGATTAACAACCTCCAGCTTGAGAATGGAGGTAGAGGCAGTTTCTGCTGCCTTAAGATGGCTGTCTGTGACTTTATTAACAAAGCCAGTTATTGTATCAGACTCACAATCCATGATTCGAAAGACCCAACATGGATGGCTCCGACATGAATGAAGAACTTCTGTAGAAGCAATGAATCTACAAGGACTAATATGGATTGACTGTCTTGGTCGAACAGGGGTACGCGGCAATGAAAGTGCTGGCAGACTTGCTTCAAGGGCATCCGCACAAGATGCATTGGGCATAGATAAGAGATAAATACTGAGCGCAATTCATGTTCGCCCATTAGAGAATGACACAGCAATCGATGAATCATAAGGGCTAAGACTGCTGGAAGCTGGCATCAAATGTAAGACCAGCAAGGATGGACGTTTGAGAGGACGCATCTTGCGTGTATACAACCAGTGCGAAACAGGAACAATTAGTATTCATACCCCTCGACATTTGATGTGGGAGACTGAGCACCTATGGGTTTGCCCAGAGTGCAATGACGTCTATTCTGAGTAACAATGACATTATGTGATGCACAAAAGGCTCATAACACCAGCCAAAGCTGATTACCATTGTATGAACGTTTAAACAAATTAAGATGGGAAACCCGAAGCCTGTAAACAGTAAATAAAAATATAAATATTGCACACATAAAGATATGTTTCTAGTAATGCTTTAGTTTTGCTCTTGTCAGTATTTTTAAAAAAATTGCCTCTTGTTGGTTAGGCGCGCCCCGTTCACCCTAGACATATAATCTGGCTGTTATATTAAGGAACATGTCCAAATAAAAAAGACCTTTTGGTCTGCTTATTTTTTTTTTTTTTTTTTGCCTTCCCATATGACACACAAAGCATGTCCAAGAAATTCTTCAATGTTAGTGTGAGGTCTCATAATGCCCCCCCCCCCCCCCCCTTTTCCCATTGTAAACCTGTGCAGTACGTATGTACTCTAACGAGATTAAATTTTATGTTGTTAATTTTTATCACACTGTAATTTCCCCAAATTTGATTTTTCTTAGGCTCCTTTTTAGGTAAATTTGTATTCTTGTTTTCTTATTCTTCTTCTGCGTTCGTCCCAAAAAGGACGTTTGTTACGTTGTGTCGCAGTTTACAGCAAAGCTGCGATATCTGCGCCTTTCGGCCCGACACATCAGTTTTCCGCATGGCATTTTTGGGACCGGATTACCCTTCCCTCTTCGATCCCTACTATCTCAGCCAGACTGCAGTGATGCACCCTGTTTCCAGGACCACCACTTGGAGGTTGAGTAGGGTCTTGGTCAGCTCTGGTTCGCTAACCCTGACGCAAGCAGTCAAGCTATGAGTCGCTTACTGCATTCCTCTCTTTTGATGCTTCTTCGGTCCCTATTCTTGTTTTTAAACATTCCCATTTTGCGGCTACTTTTTCTTCTGGGTTTTCTCTTCTGTACTGTTCCATGCTTTCTGTCAGTAACTGTTCATACTTATTTTTGACATCGACAAGATGTTTTTGTTTTATATCTTGTTGTTTCAGTTCTGATATTTATATCTGGGGTTCCTCCTTTCTTCTGTTCTCTACTCTTTTTAGCTTCATGTTTACTTTGATGACGACCGGATTGTGATCTAAATTTATGTCAGCTCCAGGATGTGTCTTTGCGCTTGTGACACTGTTCTTAAATCCATATTTTATCATGATGAAGTCAATTTGATTTCTTGTTACATCGCCTGGGCTTTTCCGTGCGTATAGTTTCCTTGGGTGGTGTTAAAAGAAGGTATTAAATATAAATAGTAGGTTTTCTTCACAGAACTGGATGAGTCTGTCTCCTCTATCATTTATTTTCCCTAGTCCAAACTGTCCTATTTTTTTCAGGTATTTTCCTTTTCCTATTTTTGCATTCATATCACCCATTACTATCAACACATCTGCAGATTTTACTGGTTTAAGTGTGTGTTGTAGCTCTTCATAGTATTCCTCTATGTCTTCTTCCCTGTGTTCTTTACTTGGCGCGTATTTTTGTAAGATCGATAAGTCAAATGGCTTTACTCTCATTTTCAATAACATTCAATAATTGTGTGTTGTTACGTCCAGTCTTTGATATCTTACAATATAATACATTTGTATTCTTGTTATGTTCGCAAATATTTTGTAAACAAAATAGATACTTTTTAGTGCTTAAGGAAAAGTCATTATTGAGTTACTTCCCTTGAAATGAGTCTCGCCACTTTCGATCGAACTCCGCGGATGAATCCAGTTTTACTGCGATTTATTTTTTGTTTGGGTAGAAATAGGTTGTTCTTGCTTCAGTGTATCTATGGCCTGAATTTATGTGTATTGTTTGTCTGGGTAGGACGAGTCTGTCTTATATATGTATATCTTTACATGTCTAAGTCGAACTATATGGTCTTTTGTCGTTAGAAAGGTCAAAGGGCTGTGCGGCGGATGTGTCGCTAGAGAGGTGTGTTTTGGCTTCGCCCTGATGATGGGGGCTGTGTTTTTCTATGTCGGCTTGTCGCCGGAAAAGTGATCTCAATATTTATGGGGAAAGTGATAGTCGTCTAGACTTATCGTGTATGCTTTACCCCAGTGTTTATTCTTATTGCCAAGGAATGGCAGAATCATATTTCTGATACCAAGGTAATAAAAGATACTCCTTTTTGAACTCTCGTACGAAGCCACCGTTTTTCGATAGGTACGAATTGTACATCTGAGAGAATATATTTAACTAGATGAAAACGACTTTGATTTCTAGCAGCACTATATCTTATATGATGAAATCAATTGCCTCATGATAGAATCTACAGAGTAATGAGAACATTTTATGAATGACTAACTTTGATACAGATTCCAGTTTGTATCCGAAAGTGAGTGATAGCTCACGACAGCAGCCATCTTGTATACACCTATTTAGTGACTATCAAGAAGAGAAAGGGATGTCCCGTATTATCGCTTGATGAGTCCAGAGATCACTGCTACACATGAGAACACATTACTAGCGGTTCAATATGATTACATGGAAAAATATGTGCTGAACATAATGTTAAAGAATCTTCGCTAGACGGGGTTAGGTCTAGAAGCCATCTTGAATATTATTTATAAGCTGACGTGCTCAGTCAGGGAAGTCAGATGATATATATATGTATGGGCGATACTGAGTGCTTGTCTACTGACAGTCCATTATGCTATTATTCTACATGAGTGCCCATGTATCATTGCAAGACCTTTTATCCACTGTACCATGATGTATTATGCCAACCTGTGATTTGTCGCTATATGTGCTGTCGAGTGTGTACGTCCCATTAAACTGTAGCAAAGGTACACAGTCGTTGGTGTCGATGACTTCCAGCCATACATGAGTGAAAGAAAACGACCAATTGTCAACACCACGAACTCTTCTTATCATTCGCGTATTACACTCTCACTTCATGCTTACACACCACTGCGTAGGTCGAGTTGACATTCCATACTCAAACCACAAGCAACACAACAACACAGCATGTAGCTCTGGTGATGTTCTAGTGAGCTTAAGTTTATCAACTGTCTTCCAGCACACACCCATTACAAGAGGTTGTAATCAGATAACAGAGATCTTATCAACTGGTGGCCAGTGTGGGGAAGGCAAAACATGCAGATTGCTAACGCTGTAGTCACTAGAGCTCAGGCTCTTAATATGCCTCAAACTTCACCTACTGAAGATAATGAAGTGCATAACCAAGATGATCCCTTGGTAATTTCTCGTGACTCGTTTATAAAACAGCAAGAAGATGATCCCACTCTGAAGAAATTCTTCATTCTTGCAACCAAAGGTGATCCGAATAAAGACACAAGTCGTAAATCGTGGATTACAAAGAAGAATGGCGTACTTGTACGTATGGTTCAAGACTCCATTACGTCAAGTCATTCTCAAATCCTGGTTCCCAAGAATTTGAGAGTTAAAATTTTGCAGCACGCTCACGACTCTCAGTGTGCTGGACACATGGGTTTTTCCCGTACTAAGTCAAGAATCCTTGCGGCTTTCTTTTGGCCATTGGTAAACAAGGACATACGGATTTATTGTCGATCTTGTAAAGTATGTCAGGAAGTTAAATCCAAAGGTCCACGGCATGCTGCAACCATTCAGGCGGCGGACATTCCTATTCGGCCGTTTCAAAAAATGGCCATAGACATTATTGGTCCATTTAAGATCAAGTCTGCCAGAGGACATCAGTTTATCTTGACGTGTGTTGATATGTGCACACGTTGGCCAGAGGCTATTCCTCTGAAGAGCATTACTACTGCTGATATTGCAGATGCTCTTTGGCTTATATTTTCTCGTCTGGGGTTCCCCAGAGAGATATTGTCAGACCATGGCACCCAACTAATATCAGATACCATGTCTCAAGTAATGTCTACTCTGCAGATAGATAGATCTTTAAGTAGTATCTATCATCCAATGTCTAATGGGATGGTCGAACGCCTTAATAGAACACTTAAAAACTTACTAGGGAAGATAACTGAGGATCATCCTCAAGACTGGGACAGAGTTTTACCTGCGGCCCTCTTCGCTTACAGAGAGGTCCCCAATGAACATACAGGGTTTTCTCCCTTTGAACTCGTCTTTGGCGCGCGTCCGCGTGGCCCTATGTCGTTGCTTCATGATCTCATAACAGCTGACAATATTGACGATGACACAAAGTCATCCTACGAATATGTCATCGCGTTGAGACAAAAGATTATCGAAGCATGCAAATTGGCAACTTCTTCTTCTGAATTTGCGAAACAGAAGGCAAGGCAATTTGCCAATAAGAAAAGATGCTTACGACAACTTTGTCCTGGTGACAAAGCATTTGTATTACTACCTTGTAGGGAAAACAGACTACTTATTTCTTGGAAAGGTCCGTACGATATAATATCGAAAATTTCCGATGTCGACTATATTGTCGATATTGATGGGAAGCATAAAACCTTCCACATCAATATGCTTACTGAATTCCATGAACGTCCGGATTATTTACAACCCATTTTCCAAGCAACGGACGATTCTCCAGTACAACATGGTCATTACTCATCACTGTCCGTGATACAGGATGAGGAAACAAGTTTTTCAGATGTAAATCTTCCTCTTCCAATGATCCCACTTCATTCTAGTGAATCATGGAAGAACGTTACTGTCTCTCCTGATTTGTCTCTAGGAGAACAGCGACAAGTTTCAACTATGTTGCAAACATTTCAGGATGTACTCACTGACATCCCGGGACAAACGCATGTCATTGAACATGACATTGTTCTAACTGACCATACTCCTATTAGGGTTAGACCTTATCCTATACCTATACATTTTCAAGCACAGGTCGAGAAAGAGTTGGATGAGATAATAGATTTGAAAATAATCGAACCATCCACCTCTGCATATTCTTCGCCGATGGTTATTGTTCGTAAAAAAGACAATAACATACGTCTTTGCGTTGACTATCGAAAATTGAATCAAGTAACGAAGTTCGATGCCGAACCTATGCCTTTACTGGAAGAGCTACTTACTCGACTCTCCAAATCTCATTTTTTCACTAAACTTGATTTGTCTAAAGGATATTGGCAAGTTCCTTTATCTGAACGCGTCAAACCTCTCACGGCTTTTTCAACACCTAGAGGTTTGTTCCAATGGAATTTTATGCCTTTCGGTCTTATGAACGCACCAGCTACATTCGTACGCATGATGCGCCGAATCCTATCTTATCGGTCAGATGTCAGTGCATATCTAGACGACATCTGTCTTTTCAGCGATACTTGGGAAGATCACTATTTAGGGTTAGATGAATTGCTGTCTACTTTGCGTGAGCACAACCTGACAGCGAAACCCTCTAAAGCCTATATTGGTTTTAGCGAAATTTCTTTCCTAGGCCACCGAGTTGGTCATGGTTTCCTAAAGACAGAGGACCATAATACTAGTAAGATACTTAACATCTCTATCCCCAAGACTAAAAAACAGGTGAGAAGTCTGTTAGGTCTTATTCAATTTTATGGCAGATTCATTCAGAATCTATCCTCTATCATGGCACCTCTTTCTACACTTCTAAAGAAAGGTTCGCCTAATATGGTCCACTGGTCTCAGGAATGCCAATGCTCTTTGGATAAGATTAAAACATTGTTTTCAACACCACCTATTTTAGTGTTACCTACTAAAGATAAGACATTCGTTCTTCGTAGTGACGCTTCATCCACTGGGATTGGAGCGGCACTAATGCAAGAGTACTCTGGTACTCTGCATCCTGTAATGTATATTTCCAGAAAACTTAATGCGGCAGAAAGGAATTATTCGGTTTTAGACCGTGAGCTATTAGCTATGGTTTGGTCGATCCTCAAACTACAGAGATTCCTTCTAGGCGCACATTTCATACTAGAAACCGACCAAAAAGCTCTTACTGCTATACAGAGTAAGAATTTGAAGAGCTCGAGGTCTACTCGATATGCAATTGCTCTTCAACCTTTTCATTTCTCTGTGCGAGCTATTCGTGGATCAGATAATGTGATGGCAGACATTCTGTCAAGATGCCCACATGATTCCACATAACTATTAGGTCTTAGACTTTTTGATATGTCTAGTTTATAATAGTTCCTTTCTATATCAAGATAGATACACATTTGTAATTTAATAATATAATGATTGTATCACTACTTAGCGGTTCATTGATGTTTATTCACCGCTGTGCTTTGATGATTTTTCTTCATAAATCATAAATTTAGGATATCTAATACGAAATTATGGTATGAAATTTTTTAGGCATTGTGTAATTGCCAGAATTGTATTATACTTTGATGACACCTTCCTGGGAAAATTTACTTGTAGAGAAATAATTTCTCTCAGTTTATGAGATACATTCTCACCAGTCGCTCCATAAGTCGACGTAGCCTCATATTAGGCGTTATATTTATTCCGGATATTTTCATCTGCGCATTATTCATGCGTTGTGAGCCTATTGTACGTTGCTCCTAGATGTATTTCAAAAAAAAAAAAGTTCCATTTTTTTTTCCCGGGAAGTGTGGTAAGACTGTTACGTGCAGTCTTTGATATCTTACAATATAATACATTTGTATTCTTGTTATGTTCGCAAATATTTTGTAAACAAAATAGATACTTTTTAGTGCTTAAGGAAAATTCATTATTGAGTTACTTCCCTTGAAATGAGTCTCGCCACTTTCGATCGAACTCCGCGGATGAATCCAGTTTTACTGCGATTTATTCTTTGTTTGGGTAGAAATAGGTTGTTCTTGCTTCAGTGTATCTATGGCCTGAATTTATGTGTATTGTTTGTCTGGGTAGGACGAGTCTGTCTTATATCTGTATATCTTTACATGTCTAAGTCGAACTATATGGTCTTTTGTCGTTAGAAAGGTCAAAGGGCTGTGCGGCGGATGTGTCGCTAGAGAGGTGTGTTTTGGCTTCGCCCTGATGATGGGGGCTGTGTTTTTCTATGTCGGCTTGTCGCCGGAAAAGTGATCTCAATATTTATGGGGAAAGTGATAGTCGTCTAGACTTATCGTGTATGCTTTACCCCAGTGTTTATTCTTATTGCCAAGGAATGGCAGAATCATATTTCTGATACCAAGGTAATAAAAGATACTCCTTTTTGAACTCTCGTACGAAGCCACCGTTTTTCGATAGGTACGATTTGTACGTCTGAGAGAATATATTTAACTAGATGAAAACGACTTTGATTTCTAGCAGCACTATATCTTATATGATGAAATGAATTGCCTCATGATAGAATCTACAGAGTAATGAGAACATTTTATGAATGACTAACTTTGATACAGATTCCAGTTTGTATCCGAAAGTGAGTGATAGCTCACGACAGCAGCCATCTTGTATACACCTATTTAGTGACTATCAAGAAGAGAAAGGGATGTCCCGTATTATCGCTTGATGAGTCCAGAGATCACTGCTACACATGAGAACCCATTACTAGCGGTTCAATATGATTACATGGAAAAATATGTGCTGAACATTATGTTAAAGAATCTTCTAGAAGCCATCTTGAATATTATTTATAAGCTGACGTGCTCAGTCAGTGAAGTCAGATGATATATATGTATGGGCGATACTGAGTGCTTGTCTACTGACAGTCCATTATGCTATTATTCTACATGAGTGCCCATGTATCATTGCAAGACCATTTATCCACTGTACCATGATGTATTATGCCAACCTGTGATTTGTCGCTATATGTGCTGTCGAGTGTGTACGTCCCATTAAACTGTAGCAAAGGTACACAGTCGTTGGTGTCGATGACTTCCAGCCATACATGAGTGAAAGAAAACGACCAATTGTCAACACCACGAACTCTTCTTATCATTCGCGTATTACACTCTCACTTCATGCTTACACACCACTGCGTAGGTCGAGTTGACATTCCATACTCAAACCACAAGCAACACAACAACACAGCATGTAGCTCTGGTGATGTTCTAGTGAGCTTAACTTTATCAACTGTCTTCCAGCACACACCCATTACAAGAGGTTGTAATCAGATAACAGAGATCTTATCATGTGTCCAGTATCCACATACATATTTTTCTAATTCCTTCTTTATTAACATTCCTACTCTTCTTTCGTGTTTTTCTCCTCCTGAGTGTAGAAGCGTGTATTGGTCTCTTTTTATGTACGCAATAATCTTGCCTCTGCAACTCCCATTATATACTGTTTCATATTTGTGGCCTCTAAAATGAGATTATCTAGCTTTCCTCCTCCGTTTAGAGTTCTAACGTTCCATGTTCCTATTTTTAGGCTCCTCCTACAAGTTTTTAGATGGTCTATCTGAGAATTCTCCCTTTTAAGAACACTAGTCATTATGTACTTCCTTACTTATTAGAGTATTACTCTTCTCTGTTGTTATTTACAGTAGATTTCTCCCCCAGGGGACCAAGAGTTCTCTACATATCGTTTCTTATCTTTTTGTTGCGATTCCATTACATTCTTTAGGACGTACGTAGTAAGGCCCCGATCTCTTCCAGGATGGCTAGCCGTTGTCTTCTTCTATGTCCGACACGCCTCTTGAGTGCCACACACTTTGCTGTTTCGCTTTGTGAGCAGTTGATCTTTTTAGATTCCTCCGCCTCACTAGCAGTCTCAGTCTTTGTGTACTATGGATGGACATTCCCTTGAGTAAGATTACTCCTACTTCACTTATGCAAATTTAACTAAAACGGAGCATAAGAAAAATCAAATTTGGATTCTTCTTTTTCTTCTTTGATCCTAAGCCGCCGACCGTCAAAGCAGTCAGTGGCCATCACGCTTGGTGGCGTCTTGTAGGGCAGAAACAAATTGATTCCACTTTGCTCGGTCGGTGGCCATCTTTCGTACATTGCCCCAATTCTGGTTCATTTTTGCATCTCAGCCTCCGCAGTCCTCCGTCAAGTGGATTTTGGTCGGCCTCTCTTTCGTTTTCCTTTAGGGGTCCATAGCATAGCTGTTCTTGGAATGGCATCGGGGTCTCTTCTGAGGACATGGCTAACCCAACTCCAGCGTCTGCCAGCTATGATGGTGTGCGTGTCCTCTTGCTTGCTCCGGTAAGCAGATCTTGGTTGGTGATGGTATTCGGCCGAAAAATTCGGACAATATTTCTTAGAAATTTGGATTAGGGACAAGAAATAAAAGAGGAGACAGACTTATCCAGTTCTGTGAAGAAAACCAGCTGGTCATATGTAACACCTCTTTTGAACACCACCCAAGGAAATTATACACATGGAAAAGCCCAGGAGATGTAACAAGAAATTAAATTGACTATATCATGATGAAACATAGATTTAAGAACAATGTCACAAGTGCAAAGACACATCCTAGCGCCGACGTATATTCAGAACACATTCTGGTCGTCATAAAAGTAAATATAAAGCTGAAAAGAACAGGAAACAAAAGACAGGAGGAACCCCACATTAAAATATCAGCACTGAAACAACCAGATATAAAACAAAAATATCTAGTCGACGTCAAAAACAAATATGAACAGTTACTGACAGAAAGCATGGAGCAGTAAGGAGAGCAAACCCAGAAGAAAAAGTAAACACAAAATAGTAATGCTTGAAAACAAGCATACAATCAGCAAATGCAAATTTACCTAAAAAAGGAGCCTAAGAAAAATCAAATTTGGATGACAGATGACATCTTGAATGAAATGACAGAAAGAAAGAGAGCAAAAAACACTCCAGAATATAAAACAATAAACAATGACATAAGTACTATGTGTAGACAAGCAAAAGAACGGTGGATATAAATAACATGCAAGGAAATAGAAAAGCACACGACAAGAGATATGCATGTAGAAATACAGAAATTATCAAATAAGTCGCAGTTTGCCCAAGGAGGAGGCTGTATCAAGAACAAAAATGATAAAATCTTACTTGATGAGATATAAATGGTCAGACTATATTCCTATCTACCCACGCATTGTTGTTATGAATCTAATCAGAAAGATCCAATCATTTCAAATGCAGATAGGGTATGATATCAACATATTACAATGTAAGGCAGAGGTCAACTCTACCATATATGGTAATATGATGTCCGATGCCCTTGTGTACAAACTTACAGACAGATCGGGAAACTCACATGGCAACATGGTTAAGTTGTAATACTTATTACTTTATTATAAAGTAATGTTGTCATAACAAGTCGGCCCGGAAACGATTATGTCACACTTGTCTGCCCACATGTCACACAGACAGTTATCTCGTTATCTGTCGTATGAAAACGACCAAACGAGTCGTCTTATCATCGGTTCAATCTAAACACGCGGGCGACTATCTGATCTCAGTTGCTCACCGCAAGCTGGGATAACTGGTTAACAAATAGGTAACATCCCAGAGCGGAGTGTCGAATGATATGATAAAATCAAATATCTGCTACTTTGCAGAAAAATAACGAGGAAAGAAATAAATAAAGAAAAATGCGATACTTGAGAGCACATAATAAAAATCAGTACATCAAATGTACCGATACTGCCGGAGAGAAACTAAGATCGATAGGGGCCGCCACGTTTTGTAACACTTATAATTTTCCCCCTCCCCCCCAATGTTACCCTGTGAAGTACGTATGCACTCGTACCAGACTAAATTTCCTGTTGTTAATTGTTTTCACACTATAATTTCCTCAAGTAATAGTACAAGTAGCATTTTTTAAAATATATTTACTGTTGTGTTTAAATCTTATCGTAGAACATTTTTTTCTTTCTTTTTTCACATGTAGAAACACAGATGGTCACCGAATTCGCTGCATTTGAAAATTAAAAAAAAAAGAGAAAGAAAGAAAAAAAACACAATATAGACAAACAGAAACACGACCAGTTTCACATAAGTAACTAATTATTTTTTCCTAAAAATTTCCGGGGTTTAAAAAAAAATACTTTAATGATTTTATTCTTTACAAAAAAAAAAAAAAAGATGCCTCCTACCCAACATGACGCCCCCTGCAGCCGCACCACTCGCGCCGCCCAAGAGCCGGCACGTATTACAAAATGTATTTCAAAGGAAAATACACATTAACAGATCTAACATTTTTTTTATACCCTATGTTTTAAGATCATACTCTTTTTCTAAGAGAAGCAATGCATGTACATCAACAAACGAGTCCAGAAATTCGAACACATAGATAGTCTTCAAATGTCACACATACCCAATAGACTGATGTTGACTGGCTCCTTGAAACCTTGACTGATAAAGCAGACAATGTTGATAACATTCGTAACGATGCCAAAGATGTTAATTATCTGACACACTATACTAAAGACAATCCATGTATATATTAATATTGTCTGGTCATCTACACCGACTACGTCAATGGAAGAGTCTCCCGTATCGGACCGGTTTAATGTACTCGTATCTATCATTCGGTGTGCTCTGACAACCCTTGTGTCAAAGTTTCTGAAAGATACACTTTGGATTTTACAATGATTAGTACAAAGATGTTTCTTCAAGACGTGGAATTCACGTGTTACTTAACAGAAATCGTTCTATCTAATCACAAATCAGCCTAGAAAATAATATTTAAAGCACGAGTATTAATTACACGACAGATATAAGTATACTTGCTGTTACTTTAATGAGCGTTTTAAATTTAACTACCCGACGCTGCCCGCTGACAGGAGTCATCAAAATGCATATTCTTGCTATCTTTATCACAAGTACAATAATGAACAAAGAATGAATGTTCCTTCCTTTACTACAGTTAAAGTGCATCCAATGAATTGGTTTGGTTTTTAAATCATGCACTTACGTCAAGGCCTGAAATCCCATCCGCTGCAGACCCAAATAGAACAGTCCCAACTAAGATGGTTTGGCCATGTCTGCAGAATGGGAGAAGATCGGCTACCACGACAAGCATGGGAAACAAAGAGCCAGGGATCCAGACCTCCAGGACGGCCCGGAGTTCGCTGGGAGGACAACGTTAGACAATCTTTGAAGGACCGAGGACTAGAATGGAACCAGGCCAGGAAGAAGACAGCTGATGGAATGGTCTGGCGCTCTCTCTTCCAAACCTCTACACCTCACGGTAGAAGGGGAACGACTAAGTAAGTAAGCACTTAAAAACTAGTGTTTGTCATGTGCACGTGATACCAGGTTCAACCTCATGTGGATTATAATTAAGATATATAGTGTTTATCATTCTATATAGCATATTGCATTTGGTATTCCTTTTTGTGTGTGTTGGCTCTTCCAGGCTGTAATTTATCTGCCGTTTTTTGTGGCATTGTTTACTGTCTATGGTATTGTAATGTATCCTTTTCCATGATCCTAGATTGCTCTCTGTCTCCCAACTGGTACTCTTTTAAATGTATCTACTGGGCATTTGTTGGTTTTTGAATTGGGAGGTTTTAAAAACTTCTTTGCTGATATTGTATGGGAGTTATTTTTTATGATTTATTATCATTATTTTTTAAATTTAATTCAATTTTCTTGGTGTTTTTGTTCTACATTGTCGTTCTCATTTGCTGTGGTTGTTATATTTTGATTATTGTTTGGAAAATATAAAATTTTATTATGTTGTGTATTTCTTTGGGTAGGTAAATTTTTAGTGCAGTTTCTAGTATGGTGATGGAGAGTTTTTGTCTTCTCAAGTATTCCATGCCTGGTTTTCTGTGCTGTTAATATTTCTTGCATGTTAGCACATAATGTTCAATGGTGTTCTTCTGCAGACGTGCTACGCAGTAGGGTTGCTCCACCATGAAATAGCCTGTTCCTAGAAGTCTAATCAGTTTTATATTGTATGATATTTTTAGTTCTTTAAATTTCTGACTAGTTCGTGTTGGATCTGTTAGGATTTTGTAGGCTTGTCTGCCTTTCTGGCTTTGTTTCCGGTTTTCTTTCTATTCCTTTGTTATAATATTTTAAATTAAACTTTTGATCTCTGTTGTGCCTAACCTTACGTTTATGTAGTTTGGACTGCTTCTTCCTCTTTTTGCTTCCTTGTATGCCGCCTTATTTTCTTCTATTCCCACGTGCGAGAATATGCATGCTGATAATACTGTGCAGCCTCTATTATTTAGGTGTGTACTAAGTTGCAATATTTCTTTTGCTATGTCTGGTCGATATATTCATGTGCATTTCTGAGTGCTTGAAGAGGTGAAAGTGAGTCGCTTAAGATTGTTACTGTGACGTACGTCTAGTTTGACAAGTGAATTCTCCCTGATATGATGGATGATTTAAAGGGACTTTTAGCTTTTCATAACATTAGAACCCCTGAACATTTGTTGTAACTTTTCGTTTGCCAGAACTCATTCCACCGGGACTCATTTAGTAGGCGGCACGAGATCAAAGAGACGAACTGAGGGATTTTAGGGGAGACTATCGGCGCTATCAAAGACAGTAGTGGTCCCTGCTACGAGACGCAGTTGCTTGCCGCTATTTTCGCGTCTCGGTGTCAATCGAGAAACCGAGCGAACGGGGGAAAGCGAAACGGGCAGCAGCGAGCGGATACGAAGACCAGGGGGCGGCTTCTTCTCTTGATTTGGCGGTCAGATCCCCAAAAGTTCGTGAGATCAAATAAGTTGTCAAGTTTATCATGTCCCACTCAACTTACATTCCATTTTAGCTAAATAGACCATTAAGACTAGACACGTTATCACTCGCTGGCCAGACCTTTACAGAAGCATTAGCTTTATTGAAATCTTGTTATAGATATTCCCCTGGATTTTATATATATATTTGCAGTGTTTTCTATTCTGTGCAGAGCGGTAATATATATTGTGTAAAGTGATCAGTGGTCTAGTTCAGTCATTCTATTTCAATGGAGTTTGTGTTAATTTAAATCTATTAAATTAAACCATCTCAATAGTTCCAGTTGTAAATATAATGATCTATCTATTATATTATTTCAAAAGATAATAGATGCTTAAATTAACTTTTAAAGTCGCGAAGGAATTTATAATTAATAAATTCAGTTAAGTCCTAGTTTTATAGATGTGGGTTTTTAACCACTAGTATTCGCGCAGTGTTTATTAAATACATAATTAAATACTCGAGTGTATTATAGGCTTAACGGGAAATTTATCGCGCTTGATTTTTCGGTATATTACATGTCTTTTTTTTTCTTTCATACAGAGTGATCGTAACCGGTGCGATCCCAGCATTAAGAAAGCAATAAAGAAATCAATCTAAGCAAGACAAAGCATAAACAGTGTGTAGAGTTCCCCTGACGCAGAACTTGTTGAGACTGTGTAAATTTTTAATCTTTGAGGCGATTCTATGTTTGGAATTCCGCTATCTAACTTATAGCAAAGAAAGCACACCCAAAGACAAATTTAACGCACCATCAAACAACTTAAGTCGTAACGGGAAGAAAAACACTGGCCCGAGCTTTGTTAGTTTACTGACACAGAGAGATAATTCATAATTTCCTGAACAGTGATGTGACTAGTTTTCTCACTGGACTTAAACCATACCTCACGGATAAAGTGTACCAGCACGCGTAAGAATTTTATTATCAGCGGCATAGTCAAATAGACCACACCATCCTCACCCCGGTATCAGAGACCGTGCCCTCCCATAGAAACTGTTATTAAGGAAAGAGACACAACTACAGATTCATTTTCCAGAGATTACTAGATCTTTTTATGTGCTGACCGCCTACCCGCTAATCTGGGGCTAGAACTTGAACAAACACTCATACATTTAGTTTGAGGTGTATCTGCTGTTGTGTTATTCTATGGAGTGCAAGATTTTTTCACAATCGGTAAGTGAGAGCAAGATGAGTGAAGGCCTTTGCTAGCGTGTGTATGAATGACAGGAAATTAATTCTTTTGTGTGACCATTTTGTTCACTTGCTTACCTGGTAATATATATCTTTTCTGTATACCCTACATTGTTCCTTTAAGTGGGATAGTTGATAATTTGTTAACTCTGTTTAAAACCACCTCCTTTCCATTTGCTTAGTAAAGGGAAGAACAGCTGGGAAGAACAGGTTTTTTTTAATCACCTATACCTAATTTTGTAACACCTCTTTCAGAGTAATTAACTTCACTGTTAGGTTAACGTACCTATGTTCCTGATATTATCTATCTTTGGACTGGGTTTATCATTGTCTAATAAGCGGGAAGGGCATAGTCGATACCAATCTTCTTCACCCCTTCCAAACTTGTTATTTGCATTTGTGTACTTATGATAATTTATGTAATATCTGATAGTTTTAGTGATTGATGTGTAAAGTGAATAAAATCACATAAACTCATTTAGTTCTGTGTGTTAGATATACCCAAAGCCCAACTTTTCCCCTTATTCGTTTAATATAGTTTGTATCAACGTCGCCTGTGTGTGTGAAAAAACACCAAATCGGTGTGCGCGCAGATGCGGGGTCTGGAAAACTGGCAAATAATTGTTTGACCAGGAGAGTGAAAGAGAAGATTGAGAGAAACGATTTGTCGTACATAAGTCTGTCTTTACTCTCCTCCAGCACGCTGTGAAGCAACTATTAAATCTCTACATTTTCTATCACTGAGCTTTCCATCATCATTTTTCACTCTAAACCGGACCACTATTTCTACGACTCTTTTCTCTCAAAATAAATTTACGACAGTTACTAATATAGTGGAGGAGGGGGAGGGGGTGGAGGGTCGCTTGTCGGTAATTATGTCTAGCGCTTTTGCTATTGCCATCATTTCTGCTGTGAATATCGATGCGTTTTCAGTTACACAAAAATTTGTCTTTAGCTTCCATGCTGGAATGTGTATTCCGAGTTCTTCATTTTTGATTTTCGATCCATCAGTGTATACATTTAAGCTACCCTTAGTTATTTTTTTCTGCCTTTGTATTTAATATCTCTACAAGATGAGAGTCAATTTTTTTGGTTTCTTGAGCTCCCAATGAAGAATCACTTGTGTGGTTTTACTACTACATTTTATTGCATTTGTTGTAGTATTATGTTCTTCTATTTCCTCCATGCGCTTCCATTCTATTGGGTATCTTGTGGGATCAAGTGGCATCCCAGGTCGTTGGGAAATTCTTCACAAACATTGCATGGGCTAGGTTTCTTTTGTCTGTTAGTACTCTGGTCATGTAATTTAGTCTAAGTTCTTTTCTCCTTAGCTTGAGGGGTATTATTCCTAATACTAGGGGTATCTAATGATTCAAGTGATGTTGATCGTGAGGCTCCACCAGTTGTACTTAGTACCCGGTGTTGCATTTAGTCCATTTTTTTCTTGTATTTGTGACCTGCGTAGTCATATTTTATGCATGAATAGTCAATTTTCCTCGTTACAAACAACCTGTAGAACATGAGAAGTGACTTGATGCTTGCTCCCCATCCACTGTCTATTCGGTATCTCATCATATTTGTGAGTCCTCTGTAGCTCTCAATTCTGCTTGTCTATATGTTTTTTTCCAGTTTAGTTGTTAGTCTAAAGTCGTGCCTAAATATTTGGTTGTTTCTACTGTTGTTAATTTGTGCCATTGGGTTTCTATGCCTTGTTTTATTTCTTTATAATTCTATCTCTACTGAAGATCATTCCGATTGTGTTTTTAGCATTTAGTTGGAAGCACCACTTAGCTATCCATTCTGCGATCTTGTTTATTTGGGCTTGTAAAACTGTATATCATCTGGGAAAGATTTTCCCCGTACTCCCGATAGCTGCATCGCCTGCAATTTATAACAGTTTCTTCATCTGTGGTTGAATTCCTCTCCTAAGTCATTAACCATTATAGAAAATAATGAAGGGAATAATACTCAGTCTTGAGGGATACCGTTTTGTTGCTCAAATAGCTCTGATCTGTTATTATTTACCTATACTGTAAGTTTCGGCCCTGTAATAAGTTTTCTATGTAGTTGTTTCCTGTTATGCCTATCTTGTTGATATTATATAACATGCTTTCTCTCCAGCATTCATCGTATGCCATTGATACATCTAAGAATATGGCTACTGTTTTTGCAATTTTTTTAAATCCAGAAATTACCCCATGTTCTAGTCTGATAAGTTGGTCCATGTTCTACCCTGATATGTTTGTCCATGTTTTAGTACTTAAGTTCGTCCATGTTCTAGTTTGATAAGTTGGTCCATGTTCTAGCCTAATAAGTTGGTCCATGTTCTAGTCTGATAAGTTGATCCATGTTCTAGTCTGATAAGTTGGTCCATGTTCTAGTCTGATAAGTTGGTCCATGTTCTAGTTTGATAAGCTGGTCAATGTTCTAGTCTGATAATTTGGTCCATGTTCTAGTCTGATAAGTTGGATCATGTTCTAGTCTGATAAGTTGGTCCATGTTATAGTCTGATAAGTTGGACCAATGTACGTATGTGTTACCTAAACCCAGATCGGGTTGGGCTGCAAAGATTGTTTTTTTCAATGTGGTATTTTGGTCTACTGCTGACCACAGTTTCCATTATTTTCCTTATTTGAGATATTAATGCTATTGGTTTGCAGGAGCTCGCATCATGGGCCACGTTATCTGGTTTTCGTATTGTTATGAGTACTGCTACTTTCTATGCCTATAGTGTTTTACCTTTTTTCCACACATTGTTGTATAGAGAAGTAATTATTTCTATGGTGTATTTTGGTATCGTTTTTAAGGATTTCGTAGCTTAGAATGGCATGTCCTGATGCTGAATTCGACTTCTCATTTATTACTTTTCTACTTCTTCTACAGCAATTTCAGAGTTTAGATATGATTTCTACCCTACATCATTTATCTCGTTTTTTTTTTCTAATCTCTGTTATGAATTTTTCTCTTCTCCCTATTTCTTCCTGTCCCAGGTTTTTCCCTGACACTAGCATTATAGAAGTATTTAGCTAGGTTTTTTTAGCTCTTTGTTTGTTTGATCCTGCCTGTTCTTGAATTTTGATAGAAGGCATTACTGTTCGTGTTTGATTCCCTTTAAGAGTTTCTAATCTTTTCTACACCTCTGTAACTGAATGCGTGCTTGGATTAAGGTTTTCCAGTAAGCTTCCTTTTCTTGAGCGTCCGATTGGCCGAGTGGTTAGAGCGCTGGTCTCTCGCGACAAAGGTGCCGGAATAGATTAACGGTATCGAGATGCTTCAGTCTACCCAGCTGTAAATGACTACCTGACTTTGCACTTGAGTTAGAGAAGGCAGCGAGGAAGGGAGCTGGTCACCGTTCACCTCTCGATGCTGGACCTAATATAGCCAAGACTCTAACACTTTACTCCCCTACGGCAATATCTGTTATGGGACTACCTTTTTTACCTTTCCTTTTCTTGCAGTAATATTTTATTTGTGTCATTTCTTATTCTCTTTTACTGTTCCTAGATGTCTTCGCTTCTATTTCTTCTATATTTTTGTCGTTCTTGTTTTCTACTTAAGTTTTTTCTCTACATGTGTTTGTCCACCAAGGAGCTGGCTTTTTATTCCAGTGTTCTGTTTTCTCTTGTCTTTTCTTCTGCTTTGTAGTGACGTATGGTGGCTTATTGGAGTGGACAGTTTTGAATTTAGAATACACTCGGAGACTGCGTTTACATCCTAGAACTATAATTACAGCAGTCAAAACAAGACTTAACTCTATGAAAGTTTCTTTCTCCATGCCTATAACATAATATTACCAGAAACAACGGCAACTATTGGATGGTTGAATGTTTGATGCCGTACAATTTTCAAAGTGACACGGAATAACTACTGCAAACTTCAGTTTAGAAATATCTATAACATATTACATTTCCACTCGGAAGAAAATCGGGGTTACTAAAATGTCAAAATTTAAAAGTACGTATTAGTTGCCGTACCAGTGACAAGAAACGTTTAATGACTGAATACTTGAGTAAGATTTAAATGCCATGTCATTCCACATCGTAGAAAGAATCTAAGTGACACTATACAATTTTAAAGCAGATTATATCGTACAATGTTATGGTTACTAGCGTGTAAGAATGTATACTTTAACCGTACTCAATATACATAAACCTATATCCAGATATTATACATCAACCTCTTCTTAGTGCTACCTCCTTCGGTAACAACGATTTGAAATTTTAAGACACGGTAATTCGTAATTTTAGAACAAGAAGACAACATTGAATAGTTCGTAGTTTCAAGATGTAGCAATTAAAAATTTAAACATCTAATTTCCCCAGCACTATGAGTATTTTAAAATACTTACTTCTCTATAAAACATTATATGGAAAACAAGGTAAAACACTATAGGCATTGAAAATAGCAGTAGTCATAACAATACGAAAACCAGATAAAGTGGCCCATGATGCGAGCTCCTGCAAACCAATAGCATTAATATCTCAAATAGGGAAAATAATGGAAACTGTAGTCAGCAGTAGACCAAAATACCACATTGAAAAGAACAATCTTTGCAACCCAACCTCATCTGGGTTTAGGTAAAACAGTAGTACTTTAATCCAACTTATCAGACTAGAACATGGACCAACTTATCAGACTAGAACATGATCCAACTTATGAGACTAGAACATGGACAACTTATCAGACTAGAACATTGACCAGCTTATCAGACTAGAACATGGATCAACTTATCAGACTAGAACATGGACCAACTTATCAGACTAGAACATGGATCAACTTATCAGACTAGAACATGGACAACTTATCAGACTAGAACATTGACCAGCTTATCAGACTAGAACATTGACCAGCTTATCAGACTAGAACATGGACCAACTTATCAGACTAGAACATGGACCAACTTATCAGACTAGAACATGGGGTAATTTCTGGATTTTAAAAAAAATGCAAAAACATTAGCCATATTCCTAGATGTATCAATGGCATACGATGAATGCTGGAGAGAAAGCATGTTATATAATATTAACAAGATAGGCATAACAGGAAACAACTACATAGAAAACTAATTACAGGGCCGATACTTACAGTACAGGTAAATAATAACAAATCAGAGCTATACGAGCAACAAAACGGCATCCCTCAAGACTGAGTATTATTCCCTTTATTATTTTCTATAATGGTTAATGACTTAGGAGAGGAATTCAACCACAGAAGAA